>MEJB01000017.1:2758485-2921196 GCA_001752375.1 Rhazya stricta
GACAAAAAAAAAAAAAAAAAAAAAAAAAAAAGGAAAAGAAAAAGGTTTGTGATATGTGATGTTTAATTAAGTTTCAATGGTTTATGTGGGAACAGGTAGCAGAGAAGATTTGCTTACCGATTCCAAGGATGAAAGTGTGGAAAATCTGAAAGGCGGTGTTTCAAATTATGCAGAAGGTACAACCCATGAGAAGCCTATCTACTCTCTTTTTAGTCAATATGCATGATTTTTAGAAATTTTCTGATCAGAAGTTGGCAAGGTATTATTAATTATGAGAGATTTTCAATGTGATTTTATGATATCAAGATCTCTTCCCCATTTTCTTGAGATGACGTTATAAGATACATTAGCAAGTCATTGTTTGACCCTTCTTTGGCAATTAGAATTTCTAGTGCATTCTTCTGTTATCCCTCATATTTTGCTAATTAATGACCTAATAGAAGCCCTTTCATGCAAACTTTCTTTTGGGTTGGGATTGTCATAATAGATTCATCATGGCCAAATAGTAACTCTCCCTTCTTCCAAATCCTTTCTCTTTCAGCTTCAAGAGAAGATACCATTCACAGAAAGTGCGACGATGTGTCTATAAGCAGAGAACCAAGCTTACAGGGACATTCCTCTATTCTTCATGGAGGTGCATGGCGATCCATATCATTTGGAGATCGGTTGAACTCAGCTTCTCACGATTGGAGAGAGACAAATGCTGATGTCAGTTCGAAGGTCACTGATATTGGCTGGTCGGAGTCGCAGAAAAAATCGAATGCTGAACGGGAAAAACGTTTGATAGATCAATCTTATTCCAGATTAGAAGGATCCAAATGGCAAATTGGRGATGACCCCATCATGAAAAGCCACCATCAGTCTGGTATTTCTGATAAGGAGCAAGAGATGCAGAAAGTTTCACTGTTGTCTCCTGAAGACTTGGTTCTCTGTTATAAAGATCCACAAGGAGAGATTCAAGGTCCTTTTGCCGGCAGCGATATTATTGGATGGTTTGAAGCTGGATATTTTGGCATAGATTTGCTTGTCCGWTTAGCTGGTGCTCCACCTGACTCACCATATCGTTTACTTGGTGATGTTATGCCTCATTTGCGCGCCAAAGCTCGGCCACCTCCTGGATTTGGTGCATCGAAGCCCAATGAAGTTACTGATGCATCGAACAGGTTAAGCTTCAGCAACTTTGGAAAGCTTCATGGAGGTTCAACTGAGATTGACTTGATAAAGAATGYACCAAGGCTTAAACATTCAGCAACAGAAGCTGAAAACAGGTTTCTGGAGTCGCTAATGTCTAGCAATATGAGTAGTAGCTCACTTGAGATTTCTGCTCCTCCTGAAGGTGGTTCATTTCCTACTGAAATCTTCTTTATTGGATTACTTTTCTTAGAATTTTATTTATTTCATGAGTAGTAGTTGCTATAGCTTTCTTCTTTAATCTGAAAAAAGGGCTATTTTATATCTGTTTTGCAGGCTTGAGAGGATATCTTGGTAGTAGTAATAGTGGAGTAACTCCTTTAGGAGCCGATAGTGCAGATAATCTTTATCTGTTGGCAAAAAAGGTGGCACTTGAGAGGCAGAGATCTTTGCCAAGTCCCTATCCGTACTGGACTGGGCGAGATGCAACATCCTCTTTACCGAAGTCGGATATTATCCCAGACTCTCCATCGTCACACTCAAGGCTTCTTTCTTCGATTGCTGATAATTCCCATCCGCTGCAACCTTCTCAGAATGTGGATTTGATTTCGATCCTGCAAGGTATACCCGAGCGACCTACTACTGGTGTCAATAATGGAGCTGGGGGTTGGTCAAATTTCCCGGTTCAAGGAGGGTTAGACTCGCTTCAGGATAAGTTGGACATGCATCCTGGACAAAATTATCCATCCCAGGCTGCATTCGGAATGCAACAACAGAGGCTCCAACAACAAAATTCACCTCCTTTACCAAATTTGCTTGGTCAAGGATTTGAAAATTCTTCCAGCATGTTTAGCCCTGAGAAGTTGCTCGCTTCTGGTCTTCCCCAAGATCCACAGCTGTTGGGTTTGCTGCAACACCAATACCTACTGCAGCTTCATTCTCAGGGAACAGCTTCATCTCAGCAGGTGTCGTTATTTGAAAAGCTGTTGCTGCTTAAGCAGCAACAAAAGCAGGAGGAACAGCAACAGCTACTTCGCCAACAACAGCAATTGCTTTCTCAAGTTCTCTCTGAGAACACGCCTCACCAGAGGTTTGCTGAATCTTCTTATGGGCAATTGCAAGCTGCTGGATTGTCAGGAAATTCTCCTGCTGATCATCTTCACTTCCAGCCATCACATAATTTGTTTCCCATCAGTTCGCAGATGCAGGCTACCACCAATTTGCAAGATGAGCGTGTTTCAAACTTTGTCCCCCCTCAACGTGTTTCGCAGGATGTTCCCCAAACCGTTGGTGCTGATGCTTCTTCCTTACATTTGCCCCATCAAATGTTTGGTAATACTCAGAGGATTTGGGACCATTCTCTGCCAGACCATGTTGATGCAGTTGAGCAGAAGAGTTCTTCAATGCCGGCAGCCATGATGGACTCGTTGGGACAGTTAGAAATGGCTAACAGATATCCAATAGAGCAGTCATTGCAAAGTAATGAACCTATTATGGATACAATGTCAGAAACTACACCAAGTTTTCAAACTGGAGGTCATTTGGAAAAATCTGTTCTCCATTCACCTGCAGCCTCAACATGCAATGAAAATGTGTCTTCCACTCCTGAGCAGGTACAACAATTTGAGATTCCATCTGCTAGAGGGCTCGTTGAACCACAGGGTGAAGAAGAACAATTCAAAGATGAGTTGTCAATGGTGAAGGAAGTGAAAATTATTGAAGCACMTGAAGTTAGAAAATCATCTGATAAGAAGTCCAAAAAGCAGAAGTCTGCTAAGGTTCAATCCTCTGATACAAAGGGAGTGGCAAAGCCACAAGACTTGAAGTCATCAGAAGTTGAAGGCACAAATATTACTGCTGCAAAATCTGACAGGCAATCTCTCCCAGAAGATTCATTTGTAGCATCTGCACGAGAAGAAAGAGAGTATAAAAGTGAGAAAGCGAGTGCTGATGTCTTGGATAACCAACAAGGAGGGAAAAACTCATTGATTACCTCTGTCGCCTTAAGTGACGGTCCAAATCTCAATGCAAAGGATGAATCAGGACAAGTTGGGTCCATCTCACAGCTTGATGGCAGACAAGCACAAACTGGACAACGAGCATGGAAGCATGCTCCTGGCTTCAAGCCTAAATCTTTGCTGGAAATTCAACAGGAAGAACAAAGGAGAGCCCAGGAAGAAACTCCTGACACATCTGTCTCTCTGAGCTCCTTGAGTGTCTCAACTCCCTGGGTGGGGGTTGTTGCTAATTCAGATGTAAAGTCATCGAAAGAAACAAAGCAAGACATTTCTAGCGGAGATTTAAATGTTGGAAAGTCAGACAACTCTCTTAATCAGAAGAATAAGAAGAGCCAATTGCATGATTTATTAGAGGATAATGCAGGGGCCAAGTCAAGTGAGAGAGAGATGGAGATTCTCGACAGTATATCTAGTTTGAATCAGGTGGATTCTGTTGATGACAACTTTATTGAGGCTAAAGAGACTAAGAAGAGTCGTAAAAAATCTGCTAAATCCAAGGGTTCCAGCACTAAGGTTTCAGTGCCTGTAAGTACATCAGATGTGGCAGTGGGATCAAGTCCTGTTGAGAAAAGCAAAAGTTCTCGTTTGGTGCAGCCAGAAAAGGATGTCTTGCCGGCAATCCCTTCTGGCCCTTCCCTGGGAGATTTTGTTGTCTGGAAAGGGGAGTCTGCAAGTTCTTCCGCTGCTCCAGCATGGTCTACAGATTCTGGGAAGCTCCCTAAACCCACATCATTGAGGGACATCTTAAAGGAACAGGAGAAAAAGGGCTCTTCAGTGCAGATCCCAGTGCCAACCCCGCAGAAATCTGCACCAGTCCAACCTCAACGGGGAGGTGGTCCATCATGGTCAGTTTCTGCATCTTCTCCAGCCAAGGCTGCATCACCAGTCCAAATTAATTCTCAAGTTTCCCATTCAAAACATAAAGGGGATGATGATCTGTTCTGGGGTCCACTGGATCATCCCAAGCCAGAATCAAAGCTGTATGATCCCCTACCTTGCTCCTTTGAACTTATGCAAACACCTTATTTATTCTTGTTTGCCTTGGTCTTATGCAATTGATAATTTGGGAACAGTGCCAATGAATGTTTATTCCCATCCTAGTTAAGATCCCTCAAAATTTTCCCATCTTTGAAAATATTCTTAATGATTCTTTTGTTAAATGCTGTTTCCTAAATTTCTTTTAGCTTTCTTTAGCTATGGTCACACATTCATCTAATTATTTATTTGTCTATAGTCATCATAAGGTCATGTATTAGGAGTTTCACTTTTCACGTCTATGATGTCGGATAAGCAAATACAATGTACTTAATCTAAAAGCTTTCTTTGGCTCCTCGTGTTATAGACTCCACTTGATTGGTTCACAATATTCAGGGACTTGTAGCATCTCTCCTAGATAAAATAAAAATGTATAACAGTCTCTCTCTAAAATATATAGTGCTTGTGACAGTAGATTGTATTGCTTCATGYTAATTTATCTATTTCTTAAAGCCAATAAACAGCAAGAGATTTTCTGGATGTTACCCGGTGGAGATYATGAGATTTCAACACAGTGAACAATATAGTATCTATGGGTTCGTAGGATATCTAGTTGAATGATTTTTCCAAACGAGTTGACATGAATTCCTTTTTCCTCTGTTCTGAGAGCAAGCTTAGGCTTTCTTTGAAGTGGATTGATAGTGTATTTATATCTTTTTGCAGGTCGGATTTCCCTCAATTTGGAGGCCAAAGCAGTTGGGGAAGCAAAAACAACGCTCCTGCGAGAGCAACTCCTGGAGCATCATTAAGCAAACAGAAATCTACTGGAGGACGGGCAGCAGAAAATCCACCTTCGTTTTCAATGTCTTCTCATTCAACCCTAAAAGGGAAGAAGGATTCCTCATCAAAGTATTCAGGTAAGGCTCTGCACATTTTATTCATTTGCAGTTGGAAGGACATATGTTGAAATTTTTTTTCCTCCCCCCGCAGAAGCTATGGATTTCAGAGAATGGTGTGAGAATGAGTGTGCAAGACTTGTTGGGACAAGAGGTATGATGACATAGACTGCGGCTCTTGCCTTCAGTTCCCTTTATGCTGTTAGGTTTGGAATAATTGGTAATTGGCTAGTGCTATATTTGCCAGATGACACCCACAAACACACAAAAATGACCTCCATGTAGAAAATGGGGAAAAGTCACTTAGAATACAGAGCTCTGTTTGAGTGTTTTCTATTATTATTATTCTTCTTTTTTGGGGGGTGGATCACGTCAGCTCCTGCTCGTACTTTGGTTTCCTTCTGCTGTTAGTCTTCGAATGATTGGTATGTGGAAAAATCTAATGCAAACTAGAGATGGGTGGGAGGGCACGTGAACCCAATGACATAGGTATTCTTCAAAGCATAGGGCGAATTATAATTGTTTTCAGTGTCTAGTAGCTTTAAAGATTCGTTCTGCAAATTCTGAGTTTGATTTTGATACTAGTTTGACATGTTTTTTTTRCCTTTTTATTTCTTCCTTGTAGATACAAGTGTCCTTGAATTTTGTTTGAAGCAATCTAGATCAGAGGCTGAAACGCTCCTGATCGAGAATCTTGGCTCTTATGATCCTGATCATGAATTCATTGACAAATTCTTAAATTATAAAGACTTTCTGCCAGCGGATGTCCTTGATATGGCTTTTCAAAGTCGGAATGATCGAAAGACCGTGGAAGGTCCTGGAGATGTGACTTCTGACGTTGTTGGTTTTGGGAGCTCTGACCAGAATACTGGAACTGCTCCTGAAGGCACAACCAAAGGGGGAGGAAAGAAGAAGGCTAGAAAGGGGAAGAAGGTGAGTCCTTCAGTATTGGGATTTAATGTGGTTAGCAACAGAATCATGATGGGAGAGATTCAGTCAGTGGAAGATTGAATTTAGTTGGAGATTGTACATACATTTTTCTGGAGGATCTGTAAATGGTATTCTCTTAGGTTTTTGTCTCTCTATATAGCTGCAGCAGTCCTAGTTTTCTGCTCGAGCAATTTTGTCAAGGTATTAACAGTAGTCCATGTTAACTTGAATATATATATCTAGTCTCACTGCATASCTAGAGCTGATCTACTTCTGAACGACCTCTGATACTTTTTTGATGGTCCTTTCTTTTTGTACGACTGGGCTAAATCACCTTCCAAGATCAAATTCATTTGCTTTTACCTTATGTGGGGAGTTAAACAAGTCTGGTTTCTTATTATGGTGATAGTAAGAGTTGTTTTCCCTTCTTATATTGCATCATACGCATTAGGATTTGGAGCTTTTTGTARGTGAACGTGTTGGTCTGGTTTGGACGTCTAYGGCCAACAAGCAGATCCTGGAGAAATAAGGATGGGGCAGCAGGAATATGCGTTCCCCTCCTTAGATTCTTCCAGCCGHGCAGATAGAGTCGATTTCTTGGGTTCTTCTCGGACAAATATTTTTCCAGTGCTCAATMTCATCATTTTTCTTTTTTAATTTCTTCTCTTCCTCAGAACCAAAAAACTGAAAATTTGTAGCGTTTTACCCCAACGAAAGGCAGTGTTTTATATAGTATCTCCATTTTTTTAACTCGTTGAARTTGGTAAAGTTTTCTGTTCCTAAATAGGTATCTTAATGAAATATTTATTATGTTTTTTGTRATTTTATCCCTTAATTTATTAACCTTATAATTTTGAATTAATGAAATATTTTCATTTCTAACACAAAAAAGAAGGGAAAGGAGGAGAGAGAGAGAGAGAGAAAGAGAGACTAAAGGCTGAGTTATGATAGAGTTTTTTGGTAAAACTAATATAAAATTATTTTAATTATTTTAATTTAATATTTCAAAATTTTAGTATATGTTCTGCGTGCAATCTCAATATAACTATGCCGGCGCCTCCAACAGTCATCTCTGCCACAGTGCGGAAATACTTTTTGGCTTTTCAGTTGAACTGCCTTTATTCTTACCATTTATGGCACCAGGACCAACCCTCTTCGTCATAATTATGTCCTCAACGGAACAGAGAAAAGGTACTAATCCACGACCATGTACTGGTTATTGTCCCGTTWAATTGTGTAAGTAGAAAAAAACAATCTTAAATAGAAGGAATGACATTAAAGRACATTTACATTGTCCTAAGAGTAAGATTGTGTAATCCAATACAATCATATTTGAGATAAGGAATGACAWTAAGAGTACATTTACARCTTATTCATTTTATGCTAAATTAATCATCAGAACTTCGTTATGACAATGTTACCAACTTTGCTATTTATCTACTCAAAATTTGCTATGTGAAAATAAAAAACGCTGCATGATGCAGAAGTGACATTGGCACTGCTCCTGTCAATTAGCCAACTAGCTTGGAGTCTGATCTTCTTCGGAGAGCTGTGCAAGATGTGCAGTGGTAAGACTAGCACTCTTCTTCAATTGGCGAGCTAGCTTGGGAGTCTAACCTTCTTCGATGGTCTGTCAAAGGAAAATCCAAGTCAAGAAACCCTTCCTCCGTGAAGCATTTATGGTTATGAATAATTTATCAAAGCAGGTTATCAAGAGTTAGTTGACCCCAAAACTGTGAACTTTTCACAAGAATGATCATACATTTCTATCCCTCAATTACAAAATCTGTTGATCTTCTCGAGAATTGCCAAAATACATATAACAGTCTTTTAATGGAGAAGACTGATTTGATTAATCAGATAGCTACACTCATTCTAATATTGATTTTTGCTGACAATTGAATTTTCTTAAAACTTACTTTATATCTATTCCTAACCTGAATCACTTACAGTTTTTGAACGTACCTTTATATCTTTTTGTAACCGGTCATTTTGCCCATCTGGTTGAATGGGAACAGTTATGTAGAATGTCAAGTGAAAATGGTTTGAAACTTTGAATGTTTTAATTTGATATCAGAAGAAGCATTTTGTTAAAGCATGCTGGAAGATATTTAATGTGTGGAACAGAAGGTGAAGTGGTAAAAGGAATCCAGAGAAAAAGGCCAGAAATTTACGTACTAAAAGACCAATAACTACTGACCATGCCTGGAAGTAAAAGACCACATCCAGAAATAGGAAACTTTTCCATGAGTTTGAGATTGATTATGCAAYGAAGCAAATGAATGAGGCAACAAAAGATGAGCATAATTCTGGAAGGAAAAGYAAAAGTGCAGATAATGAAGCATCAACAAGCCAATAAGCAATACAAATGGTTACTAGGTAAGAGCAAAATAAACCTAAAGAAATAGTCTAAAGCACCTCACATTATGAGAAAAGGATGCAAGAAAACCAAAGTACAACTAACCAACCACGTAGCTTGTAGCCTTCCTTTAAATTACTCTAGTACAAAAAGCATTTTCTTTGACACTTCCATTTATCTTTCCCGGTCAAGGACTAAACTGAATCGTGAATCTATATCCCATCCAATTTTCTTGTCAATTGGATTTCTAGATTTCAAGATAACTAGTTTGCTTAGTAAAAATATCTTCTTTACTAGTAAGGTTTTTTGTATGGATAGAATTATTCTAACTCCAATAAAAAACAAATAATTCCACAGAGACAGACAAAAATGTTGCAGAAGAGGGAAAGAATAGAAACCATGCGACCTACTTATTGTGGTGTGAATAGAAATAAAACAGAGAATGCAAGATGTGTACCTAAGGCTGGATTCGACTGGAGGTAGTTCAAGTTCATGCATAAGAGTAGACTGCACCAAGAACATCTTTGCAATCTCCGAAATGGCAGTGTTTCGGATGCCAGGGATTTCACTAGTCAAATCCTGATATGCCGCCTTCAAAGCATCTTGCCAGAATGTAGGCAGCCGAATTTTCCTGCTCTGAGTGTATACATCCCACATATGCTTCACCAGATTTTCTTTCTCCTCCAGTTCCTGCAATCAACTTAGCATTAACCCACCAAATGACCACGAAACGAAAAATCAAAATTTCCATATGCGTTTGCTAGGAAATTGCAGTCTCCATCAAAGCACCAGTAAGTAGGAACCTCCAAGGACATAGGAGAACTCGAGCGGATTTCTTGTTATATTTACTGAAGTTGCTTGAATTTGTTTAGAGATTGATAAGGGCTATATATCATCGTCAGTGTACACGAGTACCCATCCTAAAGAAGGTTCTGAACTTTACGAACTACTAATTTCCTTTTCCAATCGACCGAGGAACTAATTGATTGCTCATTCAAATGCCAAACCCATAAATTTTAAACCAACATAGCTCCATTTTCTAATCKGCGTGGCAGAAATATAAAGTAAAAAAAGGGAAGCTGCAAAGGCACGCAGGCAATCAAGAAATATAACAATAGTTGCGTACCAGGATATCAAAGTCCTTGTGAATCGGGGTATCGAAGTCATCGGAGACACGGTTGAGGTTCCCGGCAGACCATTTGAGAGTAATGGAGCCAGCGAACATGGACCAAAATGCTAGTAAAAGAATAGCAGCCAAAGCCCAGAACTTGTACTTCCCCCTACCGAAAATTCCAGTATCTGACCCATCCTTTTTTAATAGAGCAACATTTGTTGAACAACTGGTTGTCTGTGCTTCTTCGTCTCTCATCTCTTCTTCTAGAACCTTGATTCTGTCCTAAGTACGAATGAACAGTTGTTCTCCTTCTCTCCACTTCACCCTTTTAGTGTCTGGCTTGTTGAGTAGCAGTAATACTACTGCAACTATAAATACCGCGTCGATTTGGTGAAGACGAGACAGTGATCGAGTACATCGCGACGCATCGTATGGCAGCTGTGGATCCGAACAGTTAAAACCACCACCGACAGAGTGGGGCTTCCTCGACAGACGTGACTGCATTGACAGCAGGTGGGGTTTGACTATAAATTTGTTATGCTTTGCTTTCAGCTGGGAAAGACCGGTTTTAATTTTAATAATTAATTTTTTATTTCATTTTATTTTTTTGGTTTCCGGCGCTACTGCCAATTGCCAAACGCGGAGTTATTTTCTTAATAATTCGGTATTACTTTGTGATATTATTCCTCTGATTTGATTAATCTCTTAGGAAAGAGTTGCAGATCTAGAACCTGACTTTTATTCTTAAGGATATAATATTATTCAATTTGATGGAAAATAATTAAATAATATGGTGTCTTAATATCTTTTTTCTTTTAATATTCTTAATTTTCATTTTTCAGGTTTAGATAAAAATTAAAAACTACTTATATTCCAATGAACAAATTGGGAAAATTAATTTTTTACTTTTAACCTATTATTGGCTTGCAATTCAGAAGAATAGAACTAATCCGGTTATATAACAATTATCATTCCTCCATATTATTAACAAATGATATCAAGACATTTATTATCCAAAGATAAAAATTACTTTTCTTTAAAAAATTAAACAATCTATCTTATATTAAAATAATAATGATTTAAATTTTTAGTAATATTATTATATTTTTTTATACACCAATTACATTTAAGACATATATTTTTATACTAATTAAAATAAAATAATATTAAAATTAATAATTATGATTTTATTAATAAATATATATAATAATGAATATAATAAAATTATATTAAAAGATTTACCGTAAAAGAATAGTGCGAATGCTTGGCTTTTGTTCAATATCCTTTTCAAGTCTTTTAACATATGAGACCTTTAGACACTATGAGGCCATGATCAGTGATAAATATCAGAAGTGGACAATGACAGATGCATATCCATAGCGGATGATGAGGTATCAGTTAATCGTCCAATAGCAATTTTTTCTTTTTATTATTATTTACCTTTTTCTGAGAAAAGTCCAATTGCAATTCACGAAGTGCTACAATGAGATAAGACTGCCCATCACACATATGGGCTTCCTATTTACTGCCCCATCTTGAAATTGTTATGTACTTTTATGGCGTATTAAATTGGGTATTATAGTACTATCAARTATATCAATMCTTATAAAGACCTAATATTTAATAATATATCTCTTATTATCATATTTTTTWAATTATAATTAAATACGAAAATATATTTTTTGTAAATCTTCCCTATAAATAGTTTTTGAAAAAGTTTGATTTTGTAACTTTTATTTATTAAAAATAGTCAAAAGCATTTTTCCTCACTCATTATTTATCAACCTTCATTAACTTTATCAAAAAACATAAGTCTTCAGAGCGTAAAATGATTTGATTTTAAATATCTTTCAAATRAAATCAAATCAATATTTAAAATTTTAAAATTAACCTAAACCATTGGTGTGTTACAAGAAAAGTACATATTCACATGTTTTATTTAGGTTGATTAAAAAGATAAGTAGAAATTATGAAGATTCATGATTGATATCATCAAAGTAAAAGAAATTTAAACCATTAATCCATGACAATTAATTCTAATACATAATGTGAGCSTCCTTTAATTTTATTAATGTMACATTCTGYAATTTAAACCYACCCAATAGTAATAGAAAACCTCTCAACTCTTAACAATTATCTAATTGTAAGATAAAATATTTATAATCCTTGAATGAAATTAAAAAATAATATACACATTCAAATTTGTTTTCCTGTGAGYAYATGATGATTTTAATCCTTTAATTATCGTCCATTCCTTATCATTGTCCTACTATTTTACTTATTTTCGTGCCTAATCTATTTGAGCAGTCCTTTTTGTCCCCAACGCCGCCAAAAAATGGCAAGAAAAAGAGGAAAGGATGTGAGGCTTGTGACGGCTGCCACCCGGTAGAAAAAGAAAAAGGAAAAGGAAAATTAAAATTTGACAAAGATCCCAGATTTTTATTTATTTTAACATTCAATTTCTTATTATGGTATTTGATTATTTCACATCTAAATATGTAATAACACGTGTAGCTCCCAAATTCTGTCATGTTGGGACAGAGAGAGTGATTATAAATAGATTAGGGACAAAATTAAATAAAACCAATTGAAGGACAATTGCCAAAAATAAAAGATAGTAGAAGGGCAAATATTGCAAATTCTCTTCCTAAACAAGTCCATAGAAATTAATAATGTAAATAATAATTGTGCAATTTGAATTTTTCTAAAAACTGGCATTTTCGGAACCAAAACCAATAGAATGCTGAAGACTGCAAAAATTGATTTGATTCGATTTAATTTGATCTGACTGATATTATCTTGAGTTTTCTTGAATACATTAATTTAATTAAGTTTTTAGGACTGGATTAGCCATTAATGATTAACCAGCTCCATCAAGAARATAGGTTGGAACAGAAGAGAGCATAGGGCCCAAGATAAGGGGTGGGATGAGAGGTTTTCTGAGGTTGGCTGGCTYCCGTAGAAGAACATAGGAGTCCAGCGTCCAAGGAGGGCGACTGAGAATTAACCCTTCCATTGATACAACATTAAGTAGTCGTCGCGTCCTTCATGACATACTGGTGCTCAGAATTTGCCTAGAAATCACGGACGAAACTCATATGTCCAGACATATATAAGCAACTTCATCATCGCCCAGCAAACTATCAGAAAAACAATTGAAAACTGGTAACTATTTGAGGTGAATTTGACAAAAAGAATGAATGCTAGTCTCAGACACGTTCCAGAATTGGAACTTTGCAGACAATCAACACGGCATCAGTATCAGTCCGCCCGTCTGCTTTCTTTCATCATCGACCGAATATTTTCTATGATGTGCATAAACATMAGAGGATTAGTAGTTAACAAGACAGATTCTACAGACCAGAAAATCACATAAAGACCACAATAGTATCAATTCATCCGGATTAGAAAGAGGATGAGGGCATCAGATAATAAGCGGAGTTCTTAATCTACACAATATTTTTCGGTGTATAGCATATCATAATTCACATCCCTTGCCACCTCATCCAGTAAAAGCAAAAAAGAATGAGAAAGATGGTTATCTTTAAGCTTGATTAGTAGTATAAATAAAAAAATTCTTTAAAAAAAAAAAAAAATAGAGCATTGGCATCAGATAATAAGCGGAGTTTTGTAGTCAACACGATGAAAATCAGTGTGTAGGATAAGATTTAAGCATCGTCATTCGCCATATGCTAATAAATTTGAAAATTTTCACAGATTTTTGGAGAAAAGAAAAAAGAAGAAATTGCTGAAGATCAATTGTAAACAGAGATGCAGAAATATGGGAAGGTCCATTTGACACCAAGGCAATSAATGCATAATAATAGCAAATGCAATGGGCTGGTAAGCCATCCTTTTTCGKTTTCTGCACCAGCTATATCCCCTCGCACACCTTTCTGATTTGCAGATTTCACAAGGAGAGGGTAAACCAGATGCAATAATTCACTATAGAATCAATAGTGCGAACACAATTGTTCTTAACAACGAAGAAGAAAAAGATAAAGATAAAGATAAAGCAAAAGCAAAAACGTCCTCTTCTGAGGAAGGAAGAGTGATTTTGAGGAAGAAACCCCATCAAAAACATTTCCCTCTAGGAGGCGGCCACAAGGATTGCTTAAATAGGGTTTTAGACAGTCAGGTAGGGTTTCAACTCCTGCRGCAAGSGTTAGGGGAGTTTACTTATAGCCGGCTGCTCCGAGCCGAGACCTCCTTTTTCTTTTTCTTTTTTTAATTTTCCATATGGAATGGTTTTTTGGGCTATTTTCCCTTCCCACAAGAAATTTTTTATTTTTATTTGGGAAGTGCTTTCAATAGGTCAAAATGAATATCCCAAATGAGCGATTCTGTCTAAGTTTACTTTTGCCGCTGCACTATTCTTCAACTATTTATCTTCTATTATAAGATTACAGTATTATATATATTTCATTAAATTTTTATACCAAGTCAAATATAACACATTCTATTTTGATAGAAAAAAATAGTATACATATGTATACATTATAAAATTATACGTAGTGAACTCAATTTGATAACGAGGTAACAAAAGACCTAATGAAAGAAGCAATAAAAAGAATGAAGATAAATAAAATGCGAAAAAAATGATGCTTATTAAACTTTGTCAAAAGATATAAACTAAAAGAACAATGAAGAAAAATGTTAGTATAAAAATTCCTATATTTACAAGAAAATTTGACTTCAATGTCAGTTATGCATTTTGATGATTCGTTATCACCCCATTCCTTGTTCTTCATTCTCCGTTTCTTTCTTGACATCAGCAGGAGGCAGAAAGCAATCCATGGATAACCCGCATATATTGAAATCAATCTCTTCAATCGTCCATGTCTCCTCAATCTTCCATTTTCTATTTGACTTTGATCCGTATCTGTAAATGGTTGCTTGAGTCCTTCCACTATGTGCTATGTTAAGGCCTTCAACATCTTTATAATCTTCAAGCATAGACTTCATATTTGTTTCATAAAATACACTGTCATCTCCTTTGGCAGCCTTCATTCTTACTAGCTTTGTATCCTCGAATTGAATGAGAAGGCCTGTACGTTGGCTAAAGTAGCCCCATATTGTGTGGTGAACTATCTCAGTGTTGGYAGTACTTTGAGCCTTGAGGATGTCTGAGCTTGTCTCTAGCCTGAGCATAAAACAGTCTTCATTCTTGATGGTCTTCTCGCCTGTACAAACCGCATTTAAGAACAAGTTTGCTGTTGATCTTGGGTCCAGTCCCTATTTTACATCACAAAGTTCTAGTCAGAATATATAAAGCTTTGTTGGGGGAGGGGGATATGATGGCAAAATAARGCTGGAATCCCAATGGACATCAGATATGAAACAATTCTGTGAGATAAATTCTACAATCTCTGGCCTCGATTTTGTCATGAAGAAACAAGATTGTATAGTGAGCTTCTGAAGGCAGGAATGACAAATTTTGAATTCCTACATGAGATATGTAAGCCATGATTGGACATAAACTTCCGGACTTTCTGTTTCAGTATATTACCCGAAGAATAAGTACCTGGAAGAACCTACGAAGAGGTCTCGGGGGACCTTTGGAAGCATTTGAATTGGAAGATGACTGACTCCAAGCCACTTTCCCATCACTGCCTGCACTTACATTACAACCTGAAACAGCCAATTCCAGGTACCATAGATCAGGGTTCTTCTGCCATAGAACAAATCCACCAACCTCACTACTTCGTTTAGCATTGGGATTTTGACCACTTTCAGGCACGTCAAATGTGATCATCTTCACTTGCCCTACTGCATACATGCTATTAGCTGCATTATGTGCAGCATGCCCTCCTGTTGCTGCTAGATATTGTTGTACAATATATTTTGCTGTAGAAGCTTCCTGTCCACAGATGTAAATTATTTAGGGCAGTTGCTCATGGAATATCCTTCCCATCAATCTAAGCATTTGTAAGCATTGATTCTGTCCTAGAAGTTACTAAATCAAAAGATTCTGGGATTCATCTAGCTGTTTCTTTGCAAATGTTAATGGTWAGAATTGCAACAATCAAACGAGAGTAAACTTTTGAGGGGACTAAGGGCAAGCACTCAAGAGAAAGGGGCCGACTTTAGAGCTCTGCAAATTGTGGTCACTAAACTCTATGATGTTGGCTTCTAGTGATAATACTAAGAGAATTACCTCCTGAGAGGTTTCTCACAGGATAATTAATCATGATTATGCAACAGTTTTTCCTTTTCTTCCCATTAATCAGTCTCTTTCTCTTGGCAGATCTTCCTTTAGACAATAGAAAATGTAGAAGTAACCGCAGTTTATGTTGTATTACTTTATTATAATCTTTATACTATCTCTTTTTCTCTCCTCCCCTGTCCTTSACATTAATCTTGCATGGAAAGATCTAGTTTTACTTTCAATTGACAATCTGATACATCTAGCATCTTARTCCTTGGATCAAAAGGCAAACTGACTTTAAATTGAGTAAGATTTACTTCTGAWTGGGTTAAGAATAAGTGCACCCAGTAACCAAAATCTAAATGCATTCCAAGTTTTGTTCTCAGTTTTAACAGACACGATCACGAATTTGATACTATTATGTTAATTCTCACAAAACTTCCATTCCTCCTCTTATTCCCACTAATCAAAGATAACCTAAATTATGATCTAATGGGATAAGGTTCTTAATTAACGGCTTTTTCTATGTACATCATTTATATTCAAGAGTATCCCAGAAACTCTACAGTTTCATAGACAAAAACTATAAGGGGAAGATCATAACCTGGACAAAATTTTCTGCATATACACAAGTTAAAAATAGAAATAATTGCAAGTCAWCGAAGCGAACGCGAAATGGCGCCTAGCCCATGAGGATGATGATGATGATATATATATATACACCAAAATCAAACATCTTTTTTCCTCATTTTCAACGGAAAGATGAAAAAGCAGTGCTTACAATGGATCCATCCTTTATGGGCAAAGTGACTGCACGGCCAAATTGAACCTGATAAGGAATGAGAGCGGAGCCCACGAGTTTCAGCAACAACACGAACTGATCATTTCTCAAAACCGCTGAAGGGTGCGAAGAGAACTTCTCCACACGTTGAGCTTTCATCAGATTCCTCATATTCTGCCATCGCAGGGTTGAATTGCTACCCATGTTGTTAAACATCTCTTCTGGAATGGGAACTTCCAAAACTGTCTCGAGGCCATCTTCCTTGTCAAAATTCGGACACAATTTTCTCATGGAATTAACCATATATATCAAGATTAATATGCTCTGGGAACGCTGTGTTTTGCTTACACACAAAAGATGACAAGACAAGAGAAAGATAGRCGAAGGAAGGATCCTGCAGAGCCCCAGGAACGCCTTCCTTTCCCCTTCCCAATCTGGCTTGGCTGTTTTGTGGGTGATCTTCTCGGAGTCAAATTGGAGCAATTGTGTTCTGGAAAGACGAAGGGAGGTGACATTTTCTTGCCTAAGGTGTTCCTTGGTCGTAGCAGTCGTGTGGGCACGAATTTGGCGGSCCTTGATCTCTTGCTTATTTTAGCACACTCCACCCCACAAAAGAACTACACCCTCACCCTCCTCGCTAAGGCTACCAATACTTCTGTAATAACTAGTAATTAAGTTAAAAAAATTATAAATGTGATTTTCGAGAGTGGAAAAAGAAAAAATGCCACACTGCTCATGAAAATAGTTATCGATTAATTAATTATCGTCTTATTTAGAATGCATCATTAAAAGTGAGTCGATATTTCTCAAATAATATATTATAATTTTTTTATATAACAGATCTCATTCTTGAAAAAAGAAAAAAAAAAAAACAAAGAGGAAGAAAGAGGGCTGTCAAGTTGCTGTTGGATCAGTATTTCAAGTATACAATCCACAATTCAAGAAATTAAAATTCAATCATTAAAGATTTAAAGAAGAAAGAGTGATCCAAGTCTTGTTCCAATCAATGTGAATCTGTTTCAAGGGTTGGAAGCAAATCTATGGGTCCCACTCAATATCTTGGCCACGTAGCAACTTTTATGTTTTGAACGAGATAGATGGAGGGGAATGCGGATCCAAGTTTTATACAGTTTGTTTCTCTATCATCCCTTTATTTTTTTTAATAGTAAATTATCTTGACGTATTATATAGTTTATGACGTTAAATAAACAGAAAAATAAAGATATAATTTAAAAAATCAAATGAGTTTTTTTCAAAAATCTTTAACACTTCAAAGTAAGTAATCCCTCAAGTATGTTAAAATGTCAGTATAGCTAGTGAAGGTCTTAAAATTATAAAAATATTATATTATTTATCAAAGTCTTAAAATTATAAAAATATTATATTATTTATCAAAATTAATCAGTCTTTAGTAATATTTATCGCACATTTCTTATTTATATTAACACCAGAAAACGTGGGTGTTCTTTTCTTTTTTTCTCTGCGCGTATTGTTTGGTTTTTTTATGGCCAGCGGGAGAATATGTGGGAAGAGATCGTTTGAAGCGTCCAACTGATTTGTCACCTCTGTTTGTGGCAGGCCAATAGTTTTACACCGAAACAAAAAGAAAAAAGAAAATAAAGGACAATGCACCAAACAATATTCAATATATTTATGGATTTTAAACTGATCAGATCAACTGGGAATCTAATTGTTCAAAGAACCCGTAAAAATTATTGTGTGGATGAAGATTTTGCACCCAAGATTTCAAATATTAGCTCTAGAAGCTGCATGCATATGTTCAAACACCTAATAAAGGGGGRGTCATGGTAGCAAATGYAATCTRAGGACTTAAACTAGCTGCTGCATATTGTCTCTTCCCTTCTGTATGGCTGCTGATTACTCCTTGAAGCATTGTAAATTTACATCAGTTACTCGACGAGCCCCCAGTGGACTGAAGCTACCGACCTGAGACACATAATCCATGGAGCATTTTAGCCCCCTTCATTTAAGAACACTAGCTAAGGGGTAAGGGAAAGAAGCCTCCTTCTTCTGCTTCCCCAGGGGGGTTGGTCTGGTCAATAAGGCAAGACGTGTACTTGCTGAAGCAGAAATGCAGAATTCTCGTTTTTGTCCTAAATTGGTTGTAGCTTTCTACACGGTTCGATCATCAGATATCCCTCATATAATATGCGATTGGATATTCTTAGCTAATTGGAAGATATCAGAAGAATTGTTACGTTCATATTATTCCGTTGTGGGGGCTGCAGGGATTAATTTTTGTTCTTGGGATCTTTGGGAAAAACTTTTCAATGTAAACATGCATCTTTTGAAATATTTCTTTATCCTAGCTTTGGAGATTCATTTCCCATATGAATATTCAATCAGAGAATACTATAAAGATAATTTTTTTTGGTCAAAATGACTTAAATTCTGATCAAATATCTATCATTTTACTTTTATTTTTACTTATTTATCAAAATAATAACACAATCTATCGTAATCAACGTAAGATTGTGATATTCTTACTTTACATTGGGGATCTTGAGTCACTTATTTCATGAACAAGATTTTCAGAAGTAAAGACGATGCAGATGGGCTCAGGCGAAAAGACAGTAAAATGGATTTGCTCCAAAGATGAGGGTGCGGGAATCTCATGAAAAACTAGTGATCAAGACATTAATAATATTTTAAGATATGATCACCAGGTTTAAATGGAATATTTATTGATTATGAGCAAACTCTATACGTCCTTCCGGCCTCAACCAATTGCTTCCAAGAAACTCGCACAGACACATATATCAAATGAATAATTTGATTTCAACATCAATATTTCTRGGTTTGTAGTCATATTCTGCTTGACCTCAAAGTATAAAAATATACAATTAAATACGAAACCTCGATCTTTCTTAGTTCTGATGACCTCTTCAAGATGTACCTGTATGCAGCTCAAAGTCCAAGAAGTCCATTTCATGGTGAGACTTTTTCTCCCCATGTTCTTCTCTTATTCTGGTAAGTTGGCGGTGGACCTTCGTCCTTATTGATCGAAGAGGAATTAACTGTACCTTTCAAGTCACAACTTCACTTGGATATGGTCAGCAATTTGGAAGATTTGGAAGTAGACAACCTTAACAAAAGAACATCCTCCAGACCAGCAGCCGGCCATGCCCTCATATCATCTCCCTCCCCTTGCATCCAAGCCACACCCCAGAAACAGCTTTCTCAGCACAAATATATATGCAATACAGTGATACATCTGATTCTCCAAATTTCCCTGTTAATTATTGTTGCACTAATTTTACTGCCTAACCTGACTTCTTCTGTTATAGACGCCATGGCTAAAGGGTTCAAGCTTCCAATATCTCTTTCTTCCCTTCGCATCTGTCGTTCTAAGAAGCCTTCTTCTATGCCGAAAAGCCCTTCCGCTGCCAATCATATGTTCACTGCTGTCAATCCTAAAACGTTTGAAATTGCGTACCCAAAATTACCAGCACCACCACCATCAACCCCGAATCACCCTTTGAGTGAATGTAATCTTTCCAGAGTTTTATCATTTGGATCAGGATGTGCATCGAAGCTAAGCACGGTGAGTTGTTTGTGCAACGTCAGTTCAGCTGCTAACAAAATGATGAAAGATTATGACAGTTTTCACAAACTATGTAATTCTCCAGCTTACTCAGAAGATATTGACGAGAGTGTAACTATGTGGCCTGCTGATCCCTTCGAAACAGAAAAGGATGTAGCAGCCAGCTCTAGTATGAGCTTTTCATCATCTGACAGCAACTGGTCCAGTAGTGAAGATTATGATCAGCAGAATGAAGACGAAAGTGAAGGTCTACTTTGCTCTTGTTCAAGCTTCGATTCTTCTTATGACTTTGGTTCCTCTATCACAAGTGAGAAGTCCATATACGGAAGTAAAAGAAAGAAGAAAAACGCCAGAGAGCCCAAACGTTATGCTTTAAATGGTAGGAAAGATGGTGGCGACCAGAGATTGACAACAGGAGCAATGCCAGAGACTAAGAGTGAGTCTGCAGCCGTCAAAAAGAATGTTTTTGGGAGGCTAATGCCGTCCGTGGTGGAAGGGAAGGTGAACCAAAGCTATGCTGTGATGAAGAAATCATCGGACCCTTATGAGGATTTCAAAAAGTCGATGATGGAAATGATACTAGAGAAACAAATATCTGAACCTGAGGAATTGGAGAAGCTCTTGATGTGTTTTCTCTCTCTGAATGCACAAGAGCATCATAAGGTTATTGTGGAAGCCTTTTCTCGAGTATGGGAGGAACTGTTCTGTGAATCTGTTTGTTGGGCTTGAAGATTGAACCAATTCTGCTTTCTTCGATTAATTCATTTGATCCAGAATTCCACTTGAATTATACATCATCCCATGGAAGATTTATTGCCTCATTTTATTTCTTTCCAAGGCTTGTTTTCTATCCCTTTAGTCAACCTCTATGTCTGCATTTGTAAATAAACTCTTATTTACCGTTTGTTAAGAAAATTCAGTTTTGTTTTCCTGGGGAAAGAAAGATCAGCCTCGTTACCAGGAATCGACAATTATAACCCTAGGTGAGCTAGGCTGAAGAATCCCAGCAACAGGAGGGGAAAGGGCCAAAGGAAGGCTTTTATTCTGTTTCAGTCAATGAAAAAACACTCAAGAATACAAACATTACCATATATATATAAATACAACAGCAGAAAAGGCTACCCCGGTGTCACCTCACAATTTCCAGGAGCCATAAAATTGAAAAGGAATGGGCAAGAATTGCTATAGAATCATATAGTTTTAGTTTTTTGCTTTTCACTATCAGACTCCGAAGTCATTTCATCCCCAAATACCTTGACATGACAAAGCATCCCGCCAGCTTCATCTGCAAAGGAAATTTTTTTCCTTTCCCTCTGGATGCCATAATTAGAAGTAGCAGGAGCAGTACCTTTCTCTGTCAAACTCTATAGTTAAAAAAGTATGCAATTCTAATTAGAAGACAGCAAATTTATAAAGCAAGTAAAACACGCAATCCTTAACAAATCAGGACCAGATTGTGCTTGCATTGTTGCTGTGCATAAAGCGAAGGATACTAACCATGATTTTACAAAAACGGTTGCAATCTCTTGCCATTATGGACAACCATTTCCTTGCAGTTTCTTCAACTTTTACTGCATTGGTTACGGCATCTTTCACCTAATCAGAAAAATGATTAGAGTAAGAGGTGCAACGTTTTCCTTTTCGTAATAATAGAGTTCCAAGTATAATTCACCACAAATATTTMAAGGCARACTGTCAACTTAACAATGCAGTAAATGCTTGTGCTTAAGTTCCAAACAATAGATAWGTCCAAATACAAGAATTATAACCTAGTTGTYAACCAAAATCCATACTTAGATAGACATAGCAGTGGAACTCTTTTAACTTGAGAACAGTGGAAATGTTTCTAGAGTTGGTTAGACTTTGAAAAAGTCTTGAGCACCAGATATTGAACAAAGAGAACTAATTTACTCAGTACCGTAGTGTGAGAATTGCCACTAATATCAAATTCATTCAGGTCCATATTAAGTCAGAAAACAAGCAAACTGGCATCATCTAGAACATACGTAATATCTAAGCACCAGCTATTAATAAAGAAAACAGTAATTTACTCACTACAGCAGTGTGAGAATTGCACCGATATTAAGTTCGTTATCCCAGTCCATATTAAGCCAGAAAACAAGGCAAACTGGCATCATCAAGAACATATGTAATAAGCATATTGACGAGTTTGRAGGTAGTAGTTCTATTATCAACCAAACAACAGCTACACAAAACCAGGGATCAATAATCTCTCATCAAGACAACAAGAATTGGTGTCCAATATCAACCCCCACCCCCACCTCAATCAGCACGCCAAACTTGCTTTAGCTGTTTTGCTCTTTCATAAGATCAAATAATAAATATAAATCTGTTTCTAATTTTTATATCAATCAAATAAAGCATATTTGCTGGATGCTGATTTGTAGATTGAGTAGTCATTTATCAAAAGATCCTGAGAGCATAGAATGACTAAAACACCAAATCTATGGAACCATTCGTACCTCATCTGCATCATTTTTAATGGAAACATTGCGGTATGCTTCAAACAGCAACTTTTCTTCAACAATATCCTTCATGTTCTTCAACCCATCCATAAGCTTTGCAGCAAGAGACTCGATATCTTGCATCTGCCTCCGTGAGAATGCAATTGCACTTTCAGAACAACCTTGAAGAGAAGTACACCCTGTGCTAAGACAAGGTAATGAACGAGACAGACGAGGACCCTCAAGATTGCCTTTAGGTGGAGAATTTCTTCTCTCGTTTTTTGATCTTTTGAGGGTGGTTGGGCTAATGATCACTTTTGTCCAATTAGCTACACCAGATCCCTTAGGATTTCCAGATACCTTAGCATGCTTAACATCTGATCCTAATGATGAAGCCTTCTTTTCAGTTATGCTACTAGGACAGGGATTTTCCTTGCTGTCTGAAATAAAATAAAGCGAGAAAACAGAGTCAAGGAATGAACCATGAAACTTGTGAATATGTAGACAAACAAGCAGGAAGAAAAACGATAACTGCATACCAAGATTCAGGCAAAAAGAAACTTAACAAAGGAAATGACGTTTCGAAAATTGAACAAAAGCCACAGTAATTCCTTATAATACTACAGAAAACAACTTATAATTGTAAAGTGCTGGAGCAAAATAATGTTTTAGGCACATATAAATGCACAATCTGTCCATGTTTTCAGTGTGCATGTAACTGGTGTAGCACATTGCAGACCTTAAAGTACATCCTATTAAATGAACAACAATTACATATCTTTTCATAAGCATCCGAGACTAAAAATTGAGATTGAAGTGCAGCATGGGAGTATTCTTAACTATGCATTTATAGAATTCTTTGTCAGGCAGCAACTAGAACTAACGTTTGAAAGAAAGACTATACCTACTTATCTCACGTTTGCAATATTTCTAAGCATTGACAAGATAAAAAAAATACCTCATGATTTATCGGACCTTATTTCTATCCATCCAGCTCTACACTTCTATAATCCCATTATAGAAAAACAGACTATATAGTGAGTGAAGARCATAAAGATTTACATTGATGGAAAGAAATCGAATGTATCCATTGAGTATTCTGAAAACCAGGTAAGTTAATCAGATATATGCAACTTACTTTGATTGATATATGATTCTGTAGAACTCATAGCTAGGCAAAGCCTTTCTTGAGAAGTTGGAGATATCACCTGCATTTTCCATGCACTTTAGTTTAAGTGCTTTGGAAGGTAAAGTAGTACAAAATTATCATCCGGAAAACTTAGTTCCTAACCTTTCTTGTCACAAGTAGCCTCTCAGGAGGTTGCACCAGCACTGAGGTTGACGGTGTTTCATCAACATCAAAATTTTGATTCTCTGACGATGAACTCCTTTCCTGTTCTTTGTCAGCAATAGGAACAGATTTTTCATTCTGCTGATGCTCATCCAAGMTTGATTTYTCCTCTAACAAAACCAAATGATCTCTAGGTTTCGAACAATTGTTTACTCCATCAGAAGAGCTACATAGTAATGGTTGCTTTTCTTCAATAGTACAAAGTAAATCATCATCATTACTCGAGCATGGAGGATGTTTCCAAGATGTGCTACATATTCTAGTAGCACTGTTTGTGGCATCAATTTTCTGGTTCAAAGCCAAATCTTTCTTGGCATCATTACTGAACATTAATGAATAACTGCCATGATAAAGAGCTTTGCCACTAATGCAATCATCAACCACCAAATCAGAAACTGGAGCTGCATGACTGCAACTTGTCTGCTCCACAAACTCATGCATATTTCTAAAATTTCTGGAGGAACTACTCACATATGAAATATTATCCTTGGTGGGTAAAGTAATAAGCAGAGGTTGCTGTTCAGTTTCTTCAGTCTCACATTCTGATGTAGGAAAATCGAGGACTTGCCGGCAACTTTCCTCTTGACCATCCACATCCATAGAGCTTTCACGGCATGTAAAGAGCAGAGAGATAGGCTCAACATTCTCCAAATGGTCATAAGATATTTCATTAACACTGCAGCTTTGGTACCGTTCTGCAGATAACATTGACTTACTGTTGTGGCATTCAACTGTCTTTGGAGCTCCTTCAGATATTGTTTTGGCAATAATTGATTCATCATTCTGAGTAATTTTGAGGGAATCATGAACAGAAGGAATTGTGTGCTSGTATTCATTGATCACAGGTTCGGGAACCTCTATTTTGACATGGAAAAGGGAAGGTAACTCCCTATGAAATTGCATCTCAGAATCAGGGTTTTGTTCGGCCTTGATTGAATTTCCACCTTTGGAAGAGTCAGAAGCAGCTTGGAGACACTTCTTTTTAGCCTTTGGAAGCTTCAATTTCAAGCTACTAAGGGGCTCTTTGAGATCAAAATCATCTTCCTCTGGCTCCAATTTTGGACATTGCTTGAAGTCAACATGATTGGCAGGTTTCCTTTTCTTTATTTTGAACTTTTCTTTAAGCTGTTTCAGTGTCATCTGTCCAAAATTATCATCATCAGAACCACTGCCTGTTTCATCATCTCCACTACGGCAAACAAATTCTTTTTCTCTAGGGTCAATTTCCTGCAAAGATCTCTCTACCTGTGGCAGACAAAAACTCTCAATCTTGACTCTCGCACAGCTAAACCTCAAATCTAGACACTGTGCACTCTGTGAAGTAGGTGCATGCAGTCTCTGGGCATCTTCAGCTTCCATTATCTCTTTTACTGATTTGAACACAAGAGCTGGCCTTCCATTGGTATCCACATTTCGGAGTTTTGAAACTAAGTTACCCTTTATAGCATTGATGAAATGTAGATTACTGCAACTCCTTCGCTCCATAATTTGCAAAATGAACCTTTTACTTTCTATTTCATAAATGTGCCAGACAAGAGTACTAGCTGACAGAATATAAAGCGAATTAGGTTGTGATCCAATCAAAGAAAATGCAGCTCCCACTTTCCCCAGAATTCTTTTTGAAACAGCAAAAGTCACCTGAAAAGTTGGAAAAGAACTGTTCGTTTATGCTGTGGCAGGACCCTGGCTGCTACTCAAAAGACTAAGTAACCACAAACAAAATAATGAGTGCACAACGACAAAGACTATTAATTGGTAGTAATTCACTTTCCAAACACCTAACTCATCTGGAAGTACCTAGGCCAATGTATTTATTCTCGTTCAAGTTGACAAGCAATTGATTTTAACTTAATGTCACTCAAAACTATATTTTTAAAAAAAAAAAAAATCAAAGTTCATTAGCTCATCTGCCAATGACATCTATCACTCACCAATCAGATGATAATAAATATACGTCTACACCTGTGAAATATGTCAAAGACGGCAAATTCCCTGAGTAGAGAACTCAATAGAACAACTTTTATGCTCAAAGTCACTCAAAGAAAATTGGTTTTTCAGTTCCATAGATATAGTAGAAGCATTCTAGCCCATACAAAACAAAAACTGAAAAGCACCGACAATAATAAATTCAAAATTGKGAACACCAAAAAAGAAAGAAAAAAATCTTTCCTCAAGTAATCCAAACAAGATCTGACGGTAAAGATGATAAACAGATCAACATCACACAGTTTAATCCCTTCTCTAGATGAGAACAATTTAACATGCTGCAGCTATTGATTTATTGATCCCAATCCAAGCTCATTCGAACTTAAAAAAAGACAAAATATTGCAGCGAGTTATACCAATGAATATTAAATCAGCAAATATATTTAATTAAGCAAAACAAGCACAACAATAAAATTAGATTAAGTTCGCACTTTTATTATGTAAAACAAAAAAATTATTCATTAAAAAAAAGTACCTGCAGCGAGGGGCATAAACCAAATGCAGAACAACACAGATCTAATTGTAGCTGGGTTAGTTGTTCTAATTCCTGGATCCAGGCAATAGAGAGGAAGAGAGTCGAAGTTAGCAGTGTGTGGAGTGGCTAAGGTAGAAGAARGTTGAGAAGTATAATATGTAAGAATTGGGTAGCAAATCGGGCGCCAATCTGTTTGGCGGGAACTAGGGTTCGGCATTTTGTAGTCGGAAACTCGAACTCCAAAATGAAGTAATATAGTTATTTGTTACTAAAAATGATTATTCAGCTCATGTTAAATGATTAAGTCTTTGAGTAATTGAATATTTGTTAGTTTTTTTTTCCACTTGATTCATTGCCATGAGTATATAAATAATTTAATTATCATTTTAAATTCATTTTCTCTTAAAAATCATTTCAAGTTTTTATTTGAAAGTTTTGTAATCCAATTAACTTCCGCATCAAAGCACTATCTTTGTTCTTCTACCTACGACAATTTGAATTTCAAGTCCTAAAATTTTTTACCTCCAACATTCTAATACAAAGAGCTAATCCAAATGGATGCTTTGATAACTTAACTAATTAATTTAAATGAACTCCCTTATTGAAGATTTGACCTATTTTATCATATTAATTGTGCTTTTGGCATAGACGTTTTTTCCAGTCGCGTTCTCTCTTTTGAAAAACGTCCATTGAGATCGCGTTTTTAATATTTTAAAAATTTCAAAATCAATTAAGGATATTTATATTTATCGCATCTTAAGAAGAGTAAAAACGCCTCAAGAAACTGCTCTTTAAGAAAGGTCAAAACGCCTAATGAAGTAATATTTTTAATTTATCGCAGAATATCTTAGAGAAATAAAGACTCATCTTTAAAAAGAGAATGCAACTATAAATCGCATCCTTAAACATCCAAGTATGAATATGTCTTATGTTTTCTCTTTTTTTTTCGGGTCAAAAAAAATTTGAATTTTTAATTTGGGATGAAAATAATATTTAATTAAATAAAGGTAATAATAATAGCTTTATCATGTTGTATAATTCTTTTAATGGTATTAACATAACCTTTGTCAAAAAATTATTGAAAACATAATATTCTCAACTCGTATTGTCAGCTGATGAAATTTTAYTAATCTCGAGACTACAAAATTCAAATATGATTCAAAATGGCCATAAATAACTTATAAAATGTCACATTTGTTTCTTATAGAGTTTAATCATATTTTCGAAAAGTTATTCCATCCGGGACGGTCCATGGCTCTGAATAGTGAATGACATCTGTAAAATGTTCTCATCCCTCGAATTTACTATCTTGAATTATTTGAAACAGTTGGAAAAGCTGCTCAGCTTGGATGCAGGGGTTTTAACTTTATGCGTAGAAGGGCAAATATATCAGCCAATTAGCACAAAAGGTTACCCTCGAGAAGTAAACTTGGCTGTAATGGTTGATGCCCCCACTATTTCTAATATATAAATTTCGTTGTTTAGTTTTAAAAAGAAATCATATTTTCGAAAAAAAAGTAAATAAAAAAACAAGGGGAGAGGTGATAAGCCTTCTTTTTCTTTTACTTTTCTTCTTTTTCCGTTGACGGTGGTCGTCTGGTTGAAGGCAATAACTAAACCCTTTTTGCAAGAAGAGCACCAATGAATTGTCTTTTAAGAAATTATATCTTAACCCCAAAAAATGCATTATCTTTTACATTAGTGCACCAATTGGACATGTAAAGTTCTTATACATATAATTTCGCTTACATATTAAATTTAATTATTGTCATCCTTTTAGTTTTCGATCCTAGTAAATATATATTTTTTATTTTCTTTCATCCCGTTAAGTTCTAATAAATTAGCCTAAAACGTAATATCTTACAAATTTAAATAACGTATTGCAATAAATTATTTTTTCAATTATGAGATTAACAATCATTGACATTATTGATTCGTAAGTTTTAAATTTTTCCAATATGATAATACAAGTTGGGGTCGAACTCGAGACTTTACTTTGGTTTAAGAGCCCCGTTTATTAACTGCCCAAAGTTATTGAGTCGGAAACTCAATATTTGATGGTTTAGTTTTACTAGAAAATTAGTGAATGTTAATAAATTACTAATAAAAGGAAAATTAAAAAATATCATTAAATACTTAATTAATTTTGTAACCACAACTAAATAAGAGCATAGATAGTATGAAGATATCTCACATAAAAAAGTACCTTGATATATGTATTATGTTCAACTCTTACGATTAACTATTATATTTCGGTTGAAAGATATATCGTTACTATTTTAATATAAATAATTATATGTTATTTTAATTAAAGTATGAAATTATAAAATAACACAATCATTTTTACTAGCTATGTAAGTTTGCATTGTATGCTAATTATTAAGTTTATACAAGTATAATTTTGACCAAATGTGTGCATGTTTATTCTGTTATAATATTTGAATTCAATTAGATATTAATAATTTTATCTTATTATGATAGTAATTAGCAAATTTAATGTTAAAATACTTAAATAATGACCGTAATCTTTAACAATTTTYAAGTAAAATTTTAGAAATATATTTCACTAGTATAATTATTTGTTTGGAAAAACACTACGCATAGATAGAACTACAAAATGTATACTGAAAGTCTATAAGATACAATTTTAATGAATCAACAAATTTAGGGGGGCCAAAAAGAATTTGAAACTTCTAAGGCCAAACATTGATTACTAAGGACTAAGAGGTTCATAATTCAATTTTCACCTCTCAAAGTTAGGCCAAAAAACAGAAAATCAAAGTGGAAAAGACAAATAGGCGACTTCAACTAACTAAACATAAGCCGAAAATTGATGGTAAAAGCCCGATAAGAGCCGGCACCAGAAAACTGGGCGGAACCATTTAAAGCCACCAGCACTCGTTTCTTATCCCGCTCAGCTACTCTCGGATTCATCGATACTCCTTGGGTAAAATTGTCAGGGGGAGGAGCAAAAATGAAGGCATCYCTCAAGGCCAAGTATGAGACTGACAAAGCTGCTGCAGCAGCCAGCGTTGCCTTCAACGCCGGCGACTTCAAGCTCAAGGCTTCCATGACCGACGCCACCGTCGTCAATGGTCCTAGCTTAAACGGCCTAGTTCTAGCTGTTGAAAAACCCGGCTTCTTCATCATTGACTACAACGTCCCCAAAAAGGTACCCCAAATTAACTGAATCGATCCAAAAAAAACTCCAGTTCAAGCGTTAATTTCTATTCATTTTTCTTTTTATTTGGTGGATTTCTAGGACTTCAGGTTTCAATTTATGAATACAATCAGGGTGTCTGAGACGCCATTGAACTTGACGTACATTCATAGTAGGGGCGATAACCGGACTATACTGGATGGGAGTTTGGTGTTTGATTCTGCTAATAAGGTATCAGCAAACCACGTGCTGGGTTCGGGCAATTGCAAGTTGAAGTATACTTACGTGCATGGTGGCTTGACCACTTTCGAGCCCAGCTATGATTGGGCGAAGAATTCCTGGGATTTCGCAGTGGCACGGAGGGTTTATGGCGATGATGTGTTCAGGGCTTCGTATCAGACCTTGAGTAAGAATTTGGGGCTTGAGTGGTCCAGGAATTCCAAATTGAATGGCTCATTCAAGGTAAATTGCTTAGTTGGTTTCTTGTTGGTTCCTGTGGATCAAGTTTAGAGAAGCCTCTATCTTGAAATTCGATAATGAATTTTAAATTTAAGTGATTTTTCTTTATAGTTAGCAGCGTTTAAGGTACAATACGTGGTTYTGWTTTTAAATTGTAATGGAGGAACAAGGATTTTTTAACTGGGATGCTAATGACCAGTAGGAATTTTAGTACGATGCACCTTTTTTCATCTAAGTATTTATAGGATTCAAATGTTTGTTACTTTTCTTTGGTCTCAACACAAAATATGCCTGCTGAGATGGTTTGATAGTCTAACAATAGCTAAGTGATCTAGAATTGGACTTTAAGAGGTTTCTTCTTTTTCTATCTTGCATTTATTTGGACGGAGTAAGTAGTCAAGAGTTTCATTTATTAAAGCCCCCAAAGTTGAAATGCTACTCTAATTAGTAGCAGAACATAATAGCTGAATGCAGAGATGTGAATGGACTATACAAGCATATAAAGATTTCATTATTGGTGGATCTAAACATATTTTAACATTGAGCAATCCTCGTACTCTTCCTTCCATAAATGTAAACTCTAAGGAAAGGAAGGAAAAAGTATCTCGACGTTCATTCCTCAAAGTCCAGCCAAAACCAGTTAACCTACCAGTTTGATGCCAGCTAGTAAGGAGTTAAATTTATGTCATTGACAGTTGTTTTCACTTATTCTGAACTCCAGTATGGGCAATGATTTTCCTCCAGTCCTCCTTCTGAGTGAGCAAAGGTGAGCAAATGCCTGTATGCAAATGAATGTGGAGGATTAACGTGGATTCATGATCTTTAAAGGTTACGTTCGTGTGACTTCGTGCAGGATCTTTGGGATGTCCTATAGGTAGTGTGTAGATGGGTTTCCACAAGGATATGTGTTAAAACTTGGTTTTCTTGGTTTTGTGGTGCAAAAATTGCTTGTTTATTTGGCTGACAGGATGTACTTWTTTGTAACTGTTATTCCATGCAGAATAGTTTTCAGTCAAATGCGAACGATGTGTAAGTTCTTTCCCATTGGGATAATTCGACTGTAGAGGCTTTGATTTGTATGCTAAATATAAAATTCATAGTTTCCTTGTGACATGAAGAAAAAAATCCAACATAATACATTGAAACTGGAATTATTATACTTCTTGTTGATTTGTGTATAATATGGTGATATTTTTGTACAATAATCTCTCTGTCTTGCTTAGAAACTTCTTTAAGTTTCAATCAGAACTGGAGTCAAGTTGTTTTTTGTATTTCCCTTATCTCAACAMGGCATAGTTGCTGGTCCGAGAATTGTAATGTAAGTTTGGATCTCTTCTGGGCAAACGTTATTACTAGTTAATTTGTGTAAGATGAAATACTACGATTATACAAGGTGTCAACCAGACACAATAAGATGATCCAGGATATGTGTGGTTCAATGTGGTAATGTGTTTGTTACCTTTCATCTTATTGCAACAGATTCTTAATTTGCTTGTCACTTGCTTCCAGATTTCAGCGGTAGTCAATCTGGCAGAAGAAAGGAAGACGCCGAAGTTGAGTGCTGAGACAACCTGGGACTTGGAAATCTGATTCTTATGGCCATTGAATATCTTTCAGCTTCTTCTTATACCATATTTTATCGAGTCTGAAATGTGTTATGAAGTTTTTGGCTATTCTGGTACATGAACTTCTGTTTCTGTTTCTGGGATGTTGGGAGGATTCTAGATACAACCTTATTCAGGATCAGCAGTTTTTGGTAGCTAAGCTTGAGTAGTATGGCTAAACAGGATTTTTAGCTTAGAACAGTTTCAAGCATCACAATTCTATTCTAAATTMAGATTTTATTTTTTCCTGCGGTTCTTGACATTGAGACTATCCGTAACTTTTCATATGAATAATCTTGTATTAGGAAATCAGCGCTTATAAAATTGCAATTTAACATGGCCCCAAGGTGAGGAAAAACTGTTTCTTATAGTAAACTAATTTATTTCGGTCGATGTATATTGCTTCATTATTTCCTTGATTCCTCTAACCAAGTGTAGGTAACAACTTTGTTTTAGTCAAGAAAAAAAGAACGTATAGGTGAGGGGAACCTGTGTTTGGATGAAAATCAGTACCCGTCAAAATGTAACCGCCCAATAATATGAGGGGATGTTTCATTTAGCCTTTTTTTTAGGGTCATTCAATAATTAAGTTTTGTTATTTGTGTTCATTCTCGTCCCCTCTTTTTGATATTTATGCAATTTCTTATTGTGCTTTTAATAATGAAAGCATAATAATAATATTGAATTCTTGCTTTTTTAAATCAAAATCATAAAATACGAAGGAGAAGGTGGGAGATTATTTTACATTAYTGCTATTTGACTCGATCTTAAATCACATTTAATGAGTAAATATATTGTAGAAAGATATATATGATCATATGTCTTTACGTAATACATTTAATAATATTAAATTATTATTATAATTATATATTTATTGAGCCACATAATTTGACTCGTCAMTAATTCAACTAAAACTATTCATTYTTTTATTATTGCATTTTGGTTTTTATATTTTCTTCTAAATATTATTTATAAATGAATAATTTAACATCATGCTCGATCTCTGAACCCGATTTCAAGTTCAGAGAAAATSAGCTCGCTATAGTATTAGAGGAAAAAAGAAATATAAAAACAAACGAAAAGAAAAGGGGGTGATTGATTCCAAGTCAAGAGATTGGGTATAATGATATCATCGCCACAGTATCTCTTTCGAGTGAATGATCACCATATTATTAAGAAAAGAAGAAGAAAGAAAGAAATATTCGATAATGATAAGGCGTTAATTTAATTAATTAGAAATTATTCACTTAAAAATTAATTAAAAATATTTATTGTGAAGCAAAAATTTTAGGCACTGTTTGATTGAGAGAAAAGTAAAGTTAAATCAAAATTCAATGAATTAAAATTGATGGGGATTTGATTATCTTGTTAGGAAGGTAAGTGGATGTAAATGGAAAGAGAATTCATATTTGTATCAAATTATATAAATTAGCTTCATCAGTAAAATYATAATTTGGAATATCCCATGTTAGAGGTATGCTTATTTTTATTAAGTAAATAAATATAACTATTTAATTTACTTTAAATSAAATATCATAATTTTATTAGATAATGAGAAAARTATTTTTTAGAAAGGAATACATTTTTTAGTTCAAAATATTAGGATTAATAAAAAAATTAAAATCTTAATTTCAAATATAAATAAAATTGAATCTTGAATTTGCTTATAACATCAAGGGGAAGAGGATCTGTTGACAAAGTGTTTATAAGCGTTTTTTTTTTTTTTTTTTTTGGGAAACATGTTAAAGGGTTTTTTTTAGAGAAGAATTTAGTCCTAAGGAAAAGGACTAGAGGAAGGAGGAGAGAAAAAAATTATTAAAATATTTTTACTTATTACGCGTATTTTTATTTAAAATATTGAMTAAAGTAATCAGAATATCTCCTTTCTGTAGATATTCTTTTTTTTTGGAGATTGTGTAATTATTTTGTAAGATTTGAGGAATTCCATTCCTTTTTTAAATACAAAAGTAATTCTTTTTAAACATCAAAATTTAATAATAATAAATTAAATTATTTGCTCAGGGCAGAATGTTTGAAATTCCTTTTCAACCAAAGTAATTTTTTAAATATCAAAATTTAATAAGGAAAAATCAAATTCTTTATCACTACAGAATCTTTAACGATCAATCCATATCTAATAAATTCTAAATCTCGAGGATTCGTTCATGGATATGTAAAGATGGGTTCAAGGGCAAAAAGGGAATAAAAGTGCTTTTCTACCAATTAGAGCAATTCCGTTGACCCGATTAGCTGRAACAAAAAAGGTGCTGTGTCATTTTGGCGGGTTGTTTGGAATTTTGCGCCAATATAGTTCCTTCAAAATTTGAACCACATTCGCAGTTTGCCGCCTTACTCTAATCTTCATTTTGTGCTTCCCCGGCTTCCTTCACGGGTTCAGATCCGTTTCCTATACTCCACTTTGCAGACCTTCAACATACTCGTTCATTCAAATTGCCGATGGATAGCGACGACGATTATCAGTCAGTCTCACCTCTTAGGGAACCCTCGCCGCAAGTCCAACACCTGAGGCTCAAACGATTGAGGAAGAAAGAAAACCTAGCTCCAAGTAATCCCCCGTCTGATTCAATATATGATTTACTTTCGATCCCGAGAGTTGATTTTGCTGAATTGGAAGAACTAGAGGCTTCCGGAACCAAAACCCTAGATACTCAGGGTGATGATTCCAATGAATCCAGTAATCCCCTGCCCGATTCAGTAAACGATTTATTTCAAATTCCCAGAGTTGATTTTGCGGAATCGGAAGCTCAGGGGGCTTCTGTAGCCGGAATCCTAGATTCCCAGTCTGGTGACTCTAACGAACCCAGTAATCCCGAACCCGCTTCAGTAGACGACTTGCTTCCAATTCCCAGAGTTGATTTTGCAAAACTAGAAGCTTTAGAGGCTTCTTTCACCAAAAGTGCCGAGTTTCCCTCTAATGACTCAGATGATCCCTTGCTGTCTCGGAATTCTTCTGGCCACGAGAATGAAATGGAATCCGGACTCACCGAAGAGCGGGAGGTAGCGGACAATACTTTGCAATTTGCTGATTGTTTGGTATTTGGAGAAGATCGCAGAGAGACTAAGAGGGCTTTGGAATTTGATGATTCTGATCAAAGGAAAGGGGAGTTGAAGTTAGAGAAGTCAGAGAAGAAACGGATTATTGAGAGTTCGAGTTTGGAAGAAGATCAGGAGGAAGAAAATACGAAGAAAAAGAAAAACAAGCGAATTAAGAGCGATGACGGTGCTGATGTGAAATCCAAAGGGCCTGTTCCAAAGAAGAGGACGCAAGAAAAGGTTGTGAATATTTAAATGATTTTGCTTGCTAATTTAATTCATTTGAGATTCCGTTTCTATAATTTGGTTGTTTTGTTCTTGTATTCAGATTATTTATGCATTTAGTCAAGTTTTTATTCTTCTGTTTGATGCAGGAAAGAAAAGCTTACCTTCAGCAACTTCATGCTGACTCTCAGAGACTGTTGCGAGGTTTGTTTAAGAAGTTCCGATTGACATATTGTACTCATATAATAGCCTCAGATCGTTGTTTGTCTTGCAAGTTATTGATCACTAAGTATTTTTTCCACATGTATCCAGAAACTAGAGATGCTGCATTTAAACCTATACCAATGGTGAACAGACCTATATCCTRGATCTTGGAAAAGATTCGGAAGAGGAAGCTTGAAGTGTCAAAAAAGTGGGTAAAGTAAATGCTTTTCCTTATTTCCTTACATGGGAATGTGAAATGAACAGCTTATATTTTGGGTGACAGAATGGTAATGTTGAACTGCAATTCTTCTATTGCTGAGCACAATGGTGATCTAAGAGATGCTATGCTGCGAACTGAATCTAAGAATGCATCAGTAGAAGAGAAAGAAGATAACTCAGTAAAAGCAGTTGAAGAGGACAGAACTTTGAATAAAGTGGATTCACAGAGTGTAAATTCTGGGGACGTGGATAATTCAAATGAGCCTGCATCAGCTTCAAACTATGGAAATGTTCCTTCCCAGAAGGTGAGGGAATTTTGACCGTGTTCTATTTTGAGCAAATACGCCTAGTTCCACTTTCCTTGTTTGACTGCTAAATTAGCTACTTGTGCAGTTGATGGATACAAGATGTGATATAGGTTGCTTAAGTTGATTGAGTTTTGGCTCAAATTGCCCTTTGTCAAAGTCAATTTATTCTAGTTACTCTTAAATATTCTAATTGGCACCTATGAAACCTTATAGAAGGACGTAACTAGTAGAGTGGGTTGATTACTTGGAATAAGTAGAATATCAACTTCCAGAATTCAGTATTTGACATTTTTCTTCATATGTTGGTGTAAGCTTATGACTCAAACTTTGTAACAAAAAGTTTCTGCAATGACACAAAACAAATTATTTAATATAGGACTTGGGATTCTGTCTTTATTCTATACTTTGGTTGAAAACAAAAAATATAATTTCTAACTACAGTGCCTCCACTGCTATTTGCTAAAAGCAAATTGTCTGGTAGAAGAAGCTTGAATCTTATATTCCAGGTGAAGTAATGCTTTCTGTTGTCTCCTTGCAGGAGTGTGATGAAATATCAACACCTATGTTTCGGCATCCTATTGATTGTACACAGGTTATCCTCATACTTCTGTTTGGAAAATAGATGCTCATTTCTGCTGAWTATCTTTTACTAGGAAAGTTTGAGCTATATCAATGCAACAAATGTAGGATCTTTTTGGGGATACTCAAACAGGAGATAAAGAAGCTGAGCTGCCTATTGATGATCTGGATAGTCCTGTGGAGGAAGTTTTTGCACCATCTCTACTTGCTATGAATTTAAAATTTGATTCCGTCCCGTCTCATGATAGGTAAGTCAAGACTACAGTTCTCTCCCAATGGGTCAGAGAGAAAAAGAAATGTCACTGTTTTGCAGCTTGGGAATTGGGATGCACACTCTTGTGTTCTTTGAAGTTTTTTCTGCTGGATAAATTGATTCTCCTTGTCCCCATACATATGATACTCTTCCTTTTGAAGCTCTACTACATCTGGCCTGTTGCAATGCTGAACTTTGAATTTTTGTGCTTGATAATTCTGGTTGTCATTCAATTTTAGAACTGTGAATTGTTGTCTTTTGCAGTTCTTCAGAAGAGGACAATGACAAGGAGAACATAGATCCCCTCTCCCACATGTGTGAAGATGATCATACTTCTCCGAAAGGTGATCCAGTTAAAGCTTTTGTTGATGAGGAAGCCGAGGAAGAAGATGATAGTGACAATGATCTATTGCTCTTCAAAGAAAATGAAGAAGATGAGGAGATGGAAGATTCCGAGGAACTCAATGACATAATAGCAACCGAATATGAAGAAAAGCSAATTGATAGTGAAAGGCGCAATGAACTTCATCAGAAATGGCTTGAACAGCAAGATGCTGCCAGAACTGGCAATCTGCTGCAGAGGTTAAAAGTCAGTTCAAAATTGGAAGAGGTTACCCCTAGTAAGGAAAAGGATGGCTGTGACGATGAAGAAGAATATAATGATGTGGATGAAGAGGACWCAGAATTAAGAAATCCTACTCGAACAAATTTGAAAAAGGCAAAACAAATAATTTCTCAGATGTTCTTGGACAAAGATGATGTGTTTTTATCTGATGAAGATGAGGAAACAGAAAAGAAGATTATTAAGAAGCGTCTTGTTAGAGCTGTGAGTTAGTTCTCCTTTCAATATATGAATACACATATTCACACTGCACACAGACGCAAATAATTGCACAGTACATAAGATACACTGTCTKCAAGGAGATTATACGTGCATGCAATATATTTAGCCTTTGGTTTCACAAAAGGACATGTACCACTATAACTATTATGTACATTAGTCAATAAAGATGAATTTTAGGTTGACTCAGAAGACTGTTACTGATGCTCAAAAATTGGAACAGGAAGAGCAGGCATCAGTGGTTTCCCCAGTCGAGGATGAGAGTTCCAGAGAAGTGTTTGGTCTCATAAAGAAGCTTAACATTGCTCCTGAAAGTAGGAAGAGACCAAAAGCATCAAGTAAGGAGATCACTGGAATTTATGCATGCAATAAGCAAGTGTTTCAGTTTAAGGTTGCTAGTGGATATTGTTTAACCAATTCTATAGTTCCTGCATATTGTACAACTGTATTTAATCTTTCTTCCTTTTATATTAATTGCTTCTTATTTCTGTTGCTTTACAGCATATTTTGATTCAGTGCTAAAAGGAGGAGATGGTAAGAGTTTTTCGAAGGTAATTTGTCACTGTGAGTAATACCTCTCTATAGTTTTTTATTGACAAAGTAGCAGTATAAAACTACTGTTCGATAAAGGGATTATGGACTTTCTGAAGCACTTATGGTACTGTATAACCGTGGTTCTGGACTGCACACACGTTACTGTGGCAATTGCTGACTTGTAGTAGTACAATATCGTTTTCCGCATATGGAGATTTTTAATTTCTTAAGATATAAGTCGGTGTACTAATTTTAGCTTTTCTACTCAAATCACTGCAGTCATCTTTCCTTGGTCGATTATCAAACCATCATCTACCATCATCCCATAAGAAAGCTTCTACCACTGTTCGATCTTTTATTTTTGGGCGGGATGACAGTAATAGCCGGAGTTCAATTTCAACCTCAGATGAGTCTATGGACACAGTAAGTTCCTGACGTGTTACTAACACTTTCAGCTTTTGGTGTTTATGCAAACTTTAACCTCCTAATAGTTTCATAAGATAAAGCAAAATTACCGCAATCATGAACTGTTCTAACATTTTGATTTTCATGTGTTACTCAAAGCACATCTTGCGCTTGTATCATGATTACCTTATGGCCTTTGTGATAATTTTGTACTCACTTTGTCACATGCAGATCTCAAAAGAGAACCAYCCGATCAGGACTGTAACAGCTAAGTTTACTTCCTCTCAGACCAAATTTACTAGTAATCAGTACAGAAATGCTTCTGCAGAAACAGCTTCTGGTACTTCCCTGTTTGAGATATTGAAGCGGTCCTCAGAACAACCCAGCGTTTGTAATCTTGATGATCCAGTTGACCTAACTCATGTCATGTCTACTTTTAAAATTCCAAAGAAGCCAATTAAGATTGAAGGAAGAAGCTAACAAAATCGAGAGGACCTTAACCTTGTACAGGCATGAGAGATATAAGATGCCAGAAAACTTGTGAGTTATAAGTACTAGTTCCATGGCTAGACATTGTTTTATTACTTGTTCTGGAGCCTCATTCAGTACATTCTTATTTCTGTGGTCAGGTATTCCTTTTTCCTCTCTTTCTTGCAAAGTTTTGAGTATAACTTTGTGGTGATTAAGAATGGAAAAGGTTCAGAATTTCTGTTATATTGATGTTTTTGGAGCTGTTATATGTAAATAAATCCTATTCCCGGTCGTGCTGTATCTTTTTGGTGACGAGGTTTTTTTCCTTCCCAACAACTAATTGCATGGCTAAGCTAAATAATAATGTGCTTATTGCCGCAGATCGCTAAATTGCATTTCGTCTAACAGGTAATCATTTAAAGTTTGAGTTGAAAATATTTACTTTTACTTTTTAACTTTTTAGGTCAAAGGTAATAATTAAATCATAGAAACTCGTTTGAAATTTTTGGTAAAATCAGGAGAACAATAAAACATCTAAAACTAATGAAGTTTGAAGATATTCAATGTTCATCATATGATTTTTCATTTTTAAATTGAATAGTAAAATTAATTCACATTGGATTTGAATGAATGGCTTTCATGTGGTCAATCTTTGAGGCATGTGAGAAGCAGTAATATTTTGAAGTATTATCTCTCAAAACATTCKTTATGCTGCTGATTATCCCTATATTTTATTTGTAAGTTCTTTACTTTTGGTATTTAAATTAGTTCTTTATTCCAATTTGGTTCCAATTTTATCTAAAATATTTCACAAAAATATTAATGATTAGTATTAGGGAATGGACATTTATTTATTTATAACAATGTTTCATCATGCTTACCTTGCAATCTTTCTGAGTTATTTTTTGTCCTTGTTCAAATTGATCTAAGTTGACAAGTGTAATTATCTTGTTGGACAAAGATATTATAAAAGACATTTAATACATATTTTTTAATAAATAATCTATAAAGAATTGAATTGAGAATGGCCATAACAAGGCAGAGACTTCACTCTTCGTTAGAGCTTTGGTTGGGAAAATTTAACTCATTTGTTCACAGCTTTTGAGAAAGGAACAAAAAATTATTATATTTTTTAAGCTTTTTCCAAATTATAAAACTACATTTAAAATAATATTTGAAAAATATTCATTTTTTTAGAAAAGATTCCAAATTTAAAATTTTAAATAAATATTTTCGATTTTTCTTAACTTGAACAAGAAAAAATTCTTAATASAAATATTTATGTCTAAAGATAGAAAGTAAATGTTACTAGTAGCAAGGGAAAGTAATTTTTCTTTTTCCTTTGAAAGCTATTCCTTTTTATTTATAGAGGAAAAAGAAAAGATTAAATAGATATTTATCCTAGGGGGCAAGCGGGCAATTCGGACAGCTTGTCCTCGAAAAATGATTCCTTTTATCCTCCGTCCCTCTTACAGTCAACTTCCACTGCCTGGCTGCTGTAATATGTAAAAATCAACTTTTCTTAATACCGACGATTCTTGACTTGTCTTRTTCCCTGCATATCAACCTGCACTAATATGGMCTGCTGCCCTAATCAGACCTTATTAAATCCACCAGAAGTTTGAGGAACTGAAAAAGAAACARCCGAATACCACAAATTGAGTGCTGGCYATATCTTATTAATCGGACAAGATCAAGCAAAATTTAAGATCTGGATAAGATTCTCAACACCGTGGCAATGATGCAAGAGCTTTAAACTCAAAATCTCACAGTTTTGCTCAATGGCCAGCTCCCAGAAAGGCAAGTTTGTTTTAATTCATTTGCTTTTGATGCTTTACTTTCAGCATATATATTGGGTTCTTGCAGACTCGAATTTAGATGTGACTGAAACTGAAAGTGAGCAAGCGAGCGAATACAAATCCAAACCCGAAATTTCTGAAGCTTTAGATTTACTACATAGGAACCAACTTCAGTTAGAAAAGTTGGAAGAGATAGTTAAGAACCTTACTGAACTGGTATCTATGTTAGAATCACAATTTTCAGGTTACTCAAAACTTAAATCTCTGGTTGATAAAGAGCAAGAAACTGTTCCAAAAAATGGCGAAGTTGGTAGCAATAGGAAAAACGGTGATGGAGATCAGTTAGTTGACAAAATTGAAGATGAAGAATTAGAGATTAATGTCAAAAATGTGGAAAAGGTAGGGGCAGTGCCAGTTACAAAGTTCAGTTCCTTTTGGTCTGAGAGATTTCAGTTTGTTTCAGCTGTGAAATTGGGATCAAATCCTACTTGCATTAATGTATTGCCATTTGGTGATTTTGAGGGGTTACTTAAGTATGTTGGGGTTGGGGATGACATGGGCAGGGTCTATGTGCTATCTAGAAATGGAGAAGTTTCAGTTGAATTTTACACGATGGCCCAATCGCCCGTAACTGCCATGGTATCGTATATGTCAATTTATAAGAATGAGAGCATACTAGTGACTGGGCATGACAATGGTGTTATTTTGATGCATCGTATTTGGGAGGAGTCTGATGGAGATGAATGGAGTTCCCTTCATATGGAAAATGTTGTGACATTTGATAGACATATGTTCAGGGACACTGCATCTCCAATTACCATCTTGGAGGTGCATCATGTTGGACAGAAGAGGTATATTTTGTCTACGGATTTAAGTGGAATGATCAGGGTTTTCCGGGAGAATGGAACAGTTTATGGGCAGCCAGTTGTACCAGTTAGCAGGCCACTGGCTTTCTTGAAGCAGAGGCTTTTGTTTCTCACTGAGACTGGTGCTGGGTCACTGGATTTGAGGACAATGAAGATCAGGGAAGCGCCATGTGAAGATTTGAACAATTCCATGGTTGAAAGCTATGTTTTTGATACTGCAGAGCGGTCAAAAGCATATGGCTTTACGGCGGAAGGTGATTTGATTCATGTCTTATTATTGGGGGATATAATGAACTTTAAATGCCGAATTAGATCCAAGAGGAAGTTAGACATGGGCAAGCCTCAAGCCTTTGAAGCAATTAAAGGGTACTTGCTCGTTGCTAACCAGGATAAGGTTTTTGTGTTTAACGTGTCTTCTCAGCATTATGTTAGAGCTGGAGCGCCCAAGCTTTTGTTCTCTGCAGAGCTTAGTGGGATTGCAGCATCATTTCTAAGTCCAGAGCAGATGAACGCAGATGAGAAAACGAAATTAGCAAGAGCAATAATTGCAAGCGACCGAGAAAAGCTTGTTATTCTCAGTATTGGAAGTGGTTATCTTGGGATATATCGTTCTAACCTTCCGCTTTTCAAAAATGAGTTTAATACCATGCAATGGACAACTCCTATTTTGTTTTTCATCCTTTTCCTCTTCGGAGCCTGGCATTTTTTCGCCAACAAGAAAGAAGCTCTTACTTCCTGGGGCCCAGACGATCCTTTTACTTCCGCAGCAGCTACAGATGGAGCTCCAGTAGGATCTGGCACTAGTTCAGGTGATAGATCTTTCATGGACTCCTCAAGAAATGCTGACATGGTTGATCTTAGAGGTGCTGGTATGCGAGGTCCACCCAGAAGATACGCTTCTCCAACTCGATATCCTGGTGCATCAGCTAATTCTTACAGGCCGCCTCCTGCTGATGGAAATTCTATGTCTACTTCAGTTGATCCAAATTTCAGAACTACCCAAGAAATCAAATACAGGGGGTCAAATTTAGAAAATACAGGCTTCCCTAAAAGAAGAGATGGTTTATATGTAAGCAGTGCAGTTGCAGATGACAATAATTGAAATTGTAAACAAACTGATAGCATCCATACCACGTTTAGTTGGTGTTGTTTCAAAGTTTACATTCAGATCATCTTTTGTCATAGTTGTTCAACTTTGTACCGTCTATCTATGATGAGAAACAATTTTGTGGCTTAATTATCTTCAGAAAATTTGCAAGATTTAGCTGTTGTCCATAGTAATTGAACCGTCAACCACAGAAAGCATAACAAAAACAGAGGAGGTCAGGTTAAACGTTTTCAAAAAGAGAGAGGTCAGCTGATTGTGGGCTTTAAGCTCTCAAAAGCATTCATCCAACTTCAATTTTGCACCTGAGAATGTATTAACGGGGAGCTATGTGCACACGAACTGGCATTGCTCCTTAAGATCCATTGGAACCCAAGTTCCCGATAATCCTTCTTTTCCAGGCGGCCTAGTCACAATATACACTCCTCCAAAGGAACTATGAAGGGTGCTGTTATATTATGGGTTTTGCTAACCACAGCCCATAGTCTAATCATATCGTTTGTGATTAAGCATTAGTTATTATGAGAATGTCTTTGATTTTGYAAAAAAAATTAATTAATAATAACTATTAATAAAAAATTATTTTCCAATGATCATTAATAGGAGTATTAAATGATTCTTATTAAATGTCATTCAAATTAGTATTTTAAATTATTTTTTATATCATTGAGTATTAATAAATTATAAACTTTAAAACCCTAAAATCCTAAATGAAAATAAAAAGAAGATTAAAAAATCAATAAATAAAAAAATAATTCTCATTCAAATGAAGAAAATATTTAACCCTCCTATTATTTATTATCCAACTTATTAAGAAAGATTATTCATTAATATTATAATTTAATTAATTTTTTAAAAAATTAAAAATAAATAATTATTCATTTAATGTTTAATTATGACCTCGAGACTTTGGTTAACATTTCCTTTATGTTATTAGTTCAAACTCGTCTCCACTGCAAGAATTATAAAAAAAGAAAAGGAAACCGCTTGGGGTCTACTTGTCTTGCACTAATCCATATAAATCGTCACCAAATAAACAGCCTAGCATGGACAAGTAACGGTTCCCCTAACTCGTTCTGACTTCGGAGGCGCTGCGTCGTGGCATGGGGACTTCGTAAGCCCTGAAACTGAAACTGCCTGACCTCAAAACCACGCGTCTTCCACGTGTAGCAGGACTGTTGCTGCTTATCTCATAAATACAAAAATTTATATAACAATTCATAAATTTTTAATAACCGAACTGTTAAATTAAAAAAGAAAAAGAATTTTATTTTTTTCACCGACCAATGGTGTCACTCCTTTTGTGGGACCCAAATATTTTTTCTCTGAATTAACTCGGAGTCTACGTGTTAAGATGCCGTGATGTACATATTCTCTAGATTGATTTTCGCCAAAAAAGAAAAAAAACTCTTATTAAGATGAGTATTTTTTTTAGTAAAAGAGGCAAAAAATAAAAGTTTAAAAATCTAAATTTATGTTGTAAGTTAAGAATTTTTTAWTTGAAAATTTCATTTGAACTGAAAGTCTTGAGGTATAAATTAGTGATTTGTGTGGTTAAAAAAAATTGCAATTAAATACTAATTTTAAATTCTAAAAATCAATAAATCTTTGCATTTGCTAATCGATTAAAGCTTTGTTTTGAAAGAAAAAATAAAACTGTACTTGATTAAGAAAGAAAAAGTTTTGAAGTGAATTCGTGGTAACTTTTTGTCATTAATCTAAAATTGAGAAAAATTTTCTTGGGTCATGAAGTATTTTTTCTATTAAAATTTAAAATAAATGAAGTTTTAAATAAAGTAAAGAAGTTTTCTTCGATGAACAAGCAAAAAAAAAAAAAAAAAACGAATTGTTTAAGTAAGAGAATAGAATTCTTCAATGAAGAAGTAATCCAAGTGCAAATCATTCTCGAGTATTAAACTAGTAATGTATATGCTGGCATAGAGTGGAGTAGACTGACATTTCATCCAGAATCCTTATCCACAGGTTGGAAACCTCTTTTCATTTCATTTTGTGGAAGGAAAATGGAGACTGTAATGATCATTCATTTCTTGCATTTAGTATAATTACTTTTTGATGTCAAAATATAATAAAATTTAATGTATTATTATTTAAATTTGCTACTATATAGTATTTAATAATTTTTTTTGTAATCAAAGACTACTAAATATTTATATAATGAAATGCTTAACATGTTCGAAAAGGATTAGGAATAGATGATACATTAATGAACATATTTTCTTTTCTTTTATTTGGCAATAGATTTATGAATGTAAAAATCAAAACTCAAGATAAGAAAACGTTTGACTAATTAAGCAACTATTACTTGAAGTTTAGTAATTCAAGTCGAGGACGATTAGGTTTTTGTTCGTTTTATTTTTATATCTTTAGGCATTACACTAAAAAGTATGTGTAAAATAGTAATTAACTTCTTTTGGAATGGCTTTCCTTGGATTTTTTTTTTTTTTTTTAGTGAAATGATATTTGTCACAATTTTTATTTTTTTAATAATAGAATAGCATCCCSTAAAATGATTTTTCATATTTAATTYTGTAAATGAGATGTTGAAATGTAAAAGAGAGTTGTGAAGARGATCTATTTCATCTTTTTTTCTAATAGCATATTAAACATATTATAAAAGAATATACTCCATAATAAATTTCACAGATAATATTCTTTTAAATCACTTATTAAAATATGATATTTATTTTTTAATATTTCTTTACAAAGATAATAGAACAATACATGAAAGACATTACACTCTCAAGTTTAAAATAGTAAAAACAAGTTTTATTATTTTGAATTTTAATAGCACAATAGTGAAARGAGGAACCGATGAAACATTGTATGAAATCAATATTAGTATGCATTTAATATTAATTCCTTCCACACTTTTGTGCAAAAAGGATTGAATAAGCAGAATCTTTGTCTTTATTCTACTTTGATTTTGTTACTCTATCAGTAAGAACTTGAATATTCATTCTTATTCAGTCACGCAAATTTGACCCATAATTTAAAATAAACTTTGTTGAAATGGAGTAATTGTTTTTAAATGATTGGATAATATATTAATAACATTTAAAAAAGTAAAATTCATATTATCTTCATTTGTTAATATATAACTTACATCTCTTTCGAATTTTATATTTTCACTAAGAGAATATTTTTATTTCAAATATAATATATATTAATTTTTGATATGAAAGTGATATAGTGAAATCAGCATGATTATTAGCATTACATGGGGAATGTAATTATTGTAGATTTTCCCCTTAAGTTGCCTTTTGCCATGCCTTTTCAGGTAGAACTTTTCACGTATGACTTTTTCTGTTTCCACTGGCCACGCATCCAACCCCATTAGTTACACCAACACCACCACCACCATGTCAAAAGTTCAAAACTGATGCTCACGGCTCTCACCTAATATACTTTGGCGCAGTCCAGAGAAAATTCAAACACATTTTTGTTCGTTTTCTTACGCTCTTCATGCTCTCCATCACTTTTCGCTGATATATATATATATATTTTTTTTTGTTTTTCAGTTACAGATATGCATAATTGGATAAGTAACAGAAAACTTGCGTTTATCTGAGAAAAAAAGGCTGATAATTAGGGGTTTTAGCTGAATCTCTGATGGCTGAAGCGAACCGGAACTCGGTGGCGGAATCTGGAATTCCAACCAGTTTGAACCGGATTAAGACTCGGCGAGTGGCGTCCAAGGAGAGAAGCAGTTCGAGAGCTGAAGATTCTGACAAGTTGAACGAGTCTCCTAACTCATCGAGGCCTCATGTGAAGAACAAGGACAGAGCAACCGGTATAGGGCGTGCAAAGATCAATGGTCTTAAAGAAGGTTCAAGTTGCTCTGCTTTTTCTACACATGCATAATGATAGTTGGATTTATATATACAAATAAGCAGTTGTAGAATGCTTATATACTCGAGAGTACGAATTTCTGTTTTATTTATTTGTGGCAATTAGAATGAACAACAGGTGAATGATTCATATTCATATGCATTGAAGGTTTTTATTTCTTTATAATTTTTTTTATATAGAATATCGTTTACATAATTTAATGCTCAAGTTTACTTTTTCATTTTTCTGAGAACCTCATATAGTAGAAGCAACATTAGTAGTTTGTAGATATTACTACTAAAGTTATTATTAGTTTACAGCTGATTTGGTGTTATTGTTCGAACGAGTTTTGCTGTTTTGGACTACTAGAGGTTCGACTTCAGTTAATATTCGTTCTTAAGACTTAGAGTGCACTCCTTTGTTTCCCAAGCGAATGACCTTTTCCAGCATATAAACTATCTGGCTCTTGGTGGCTCTCATGTAAACTTTGGCTGCTAAATATTTAGGATTTAGAACTTAAATACTTGTTGAAATATGTCTACGTGAATAGATCATCTCTATAATTGGAATTTAGGAACATATTAGTTTTTCACTCTAGAGTTTAAACCTTCGACACATTACTATGAACAATTGATGGAAGAGGTGAAGAGACAGAAGTAGATATCATGCAACTATCAAGTGCTAATATAATGCTTGCCAGGTTGTGAAATTGGGTCATTTACTTGCCTAGGATAATAAAATCACCAATCTTCTTAACTGTTGATAACACATTACAGTACTCTATGGCTTTTGCATATAATTGGCAGATATTTTTTAAATGCTGAATTTTGGTTCCTTTTTAGTATATGCCCATGGGAACTTCTAATATCAGCGTCATTTCATGTTCTGATGCATTGTCCATTAGTGCTTCTACACCTAGCTATTTGTGAATTTTTCTTCTGGAATATCATTTGATCTTAATACAGTGATAGTATGATCCAAGATAATCTGGATATATAATCAGACCTACTTATGTAACAGGACACAGAGCAAAGAGGATAGCGAGATGGTTTACATCGCAACTGTCTAGGTATTCTAGTCATGCCGTCAGTGATGTTGAACAATTGCAGGTACTTCTTGTGAACACAGATCTTATAGAGGTTACATCACCTTTACATGGTTGGACATGCCTACTTATTTGTTCTCTTGCATAACTCAATGAATGAAGCTTTTGGCCTGACAGTGTAGTGAATTGGAATGCAAGGAGGTTGAAGAGGTTCATACTGGGGAAGTACACCCATTGACGAGGCGTTCAACTGCAAAACAAATGGCAGCTGAAGGCACAAGCTGCCGCAAGTTGCCTAAAAGTTTGAAAAGCTTTTCACATGAGTTAGGACCAAAAGGTGGCATTCCATATGCCCAACCTCGGGCTCGTAGTTTCAGTGATTTTAAGGTACAAGTAGCTTAAAAGAATAAAAGATGTTAGAGCTGTCATATGATGGAGATTTCTACCTTCCCATCCTCCTGACACCACTCCCCCTGCCTCTTAATATGATTACTTTAAGTTAATCGTGTTCTGTTGGATCTTTTTGGTCTATTGATATTCAGGAACTCCTCGGTTCACTTCGCTCAAGGTTTGATGCTGCAAAGGAGATTGTGAACACCGAACTTGATTGTTTTTTGAAGGAGTTGATAGAGGCCTTACAGAAAAGTGATTCCTTGTCTGTAGATGGACAAAAAATGGCACGAAAGCTTCTTATACTTGCTCAACAATGCATTGAAATGGACACTTCAGAGTTCCGGGTCAAGTGTGAAGAAATCGTTCAAGATTTGACTCTAAAGAGGCAGCAATGCCAAACAGGAATGTTAAAGTGGCTATTGACCCGCATGCTTTTCATATTGACAAGGTGCACAAGGTTGTTGCATTTTGAGAAGGATACTGAGCCAGTTGATGGGAAATCCCTCCATAAGTTCCAGGAATGTTTAGAAAGCATCCCATCAATTGAGGTGAATTGGTTTGTCAATCCAGAGATTGTTGGTCCTGAGGCCGGTCACATTCCAAACAGTTCCAAGTTGAATGAGAAAAGTCATACATCTATTCTGCCTCAGGCAACCCAGTGCAGGTCTGAAGAACCTGTTGAAGAAGGCGACAGAAATCCTTCAAAGGATTTTATGGTCACTGGTTCATTATCTAAAAGCTCCCATTTTCTTGCCAATTTTCGGCACTCTGCTGTATGTGGTGGTGAGTTGCACGGAGATTCCACCAACAGTAATAATCGTAATTCAAATCAGGAGCAGGATCACTCTGCAGGTGATTCAAATTCTGTGATATGTCGGATTTGCGAGGAACTTGTGCCGATTATTCATTTGGAGTCTCATTCCTATATATGTGCCTATGCGGATAAATGTGATTTAAAATCATTAGATGTAAATGAGCGTCTTTTAAGACTTGCAGAGTTACTGGAACAGTTAGTAGAGTCACGCAATTTGAGTGCCCAAGCGACAGATGACAGCCCTGATTGTCGTATGCAGATGACAGATTCTGCTATGACATCTGAAGGTTGTTCTCCGAAGTTAAGTGAGTGGCGAAGTAGGGGGGTTGAGGAAATGTTTGAGGATCTTCATGAGATGGATACTGCTTGTATAGAGGATTCCCCAGTTGCAGCCTTCATTAACTTCAGAGGCCACTTGGGTAGTAAGCTCAATCTTTGTGGACCTCCTTCATCAACTGGGAGCATGACATCAGCATCATCAACAAATACTCCTCGAGCTGGAAATTTTGATCTCTTCTGGCTAGATCATAACAATCCATCTGACCTGGAAGAAGTGAAACAGGTACCTTATCGTGATAGATTTATTGCTGATCACTTGTCTCTGGATTAAATAGTAATTGCTCGWGGAGACATTATGGGGAATGCAACTAGGAAAGCTTTATGACGGTGAAMGAGGAGGTCAATGAATTCATAGAAAGATCGTATGGTGGGTATAATGGAAAGGAGGTAGGAGGGAGTTGATGTTGCAAGCTGTATGTTAGAAACTCAACTTAGGATGTAAATTTCTCCTTTGGCTCATTGCTGCATAAGGTGCAGCACTGCTATTCAAGGGACAGGAGTCAAATAAATGTACCTGAGTGGTACACGACAAGAATCTCGACTCCTTATTTCATATAACRATCTGACTTTGTTTTTTCTGTCGACTTTTACTGTGGCAGCCTGTTTACTGGCAATAGTATGTATTTGGAGATTGTCTTTAAACAGTTTCAGTATGATGAGTGTCCTATTAATTTCCATTTTATTTAAACTGTGATGCTTCTGAGTATGTTGGCTCAAGTTAGGATTTTCTACCAGCTTTCTTTATATGAGATGGTAAAGTTAATAAAATTGTAATGAAATTTTCTGCTCAGAAAGGAAATGAGAAAAAATATCATATCTTTCATTGAGACAAGTAAGAAAGTAGAGATTTTTTCTGCCTTTCGTTTTCATAATTTTCTAGTGTCTGTTTGTCATAGTCTACTTTTGTATACATTGGTTTTTCAGGCATTTTCAAATCAGGATATGTTCCACCTTTAAGTTTTAAAATGTATCTGGAAAGGATTTTATTTATTCTAATATTTCAAGTTTCTTTTTCAGATGGCTGACCTTGCAGATATTGCTCGCTGTGTGGCAGGCACAGATCTTTCCGATGAAGGGTCCAATGAATATTTACTTGCTTGCATGCAAGATTTACAGGATTTATTGCAACATAGCAAGCTCAAAGCTCTAGTGGTAGATACATTTGGCAGCCGGATAGAAAATCTTCTGCGGTAACATTATATGCTTAGAGAAAAAGAGTATAGCAGTACATAAATATTCAGAACTTTAATGCTACTGATGAAAGCTATACTTTTGCAGAGAGAAATTTATACTTGTTTGCAATCTATTGGGTACGGAAAGTGATGTTCAACATCCAGAAAATACTAAAATGCTATCGGATAATGCATCTCAGAGTAGTACATTGTCGACGCCCTCACATTCTCTGCATAAAGAACYCACAAATATCAATGACTTTGAGATTATAAAACCTGTCAGTAGAGGTGCCTTTGGTAAAGTCTATTTGGCCCGAAAACGAACAACCGGGGATTTGTTTGCAATCAAGGTACTGTTCAGGTTGTTTGAAGTCCTTATGGTCTATACATGCATGATAAGATTATAGTTTATGGTTAATAGCTGAACAGGAATTTTATACCTGAAATTAAAGCGTGCGATTGAGTTGCATACTTTAATATTTCAATACTCCAGCTTGTTAATTTTGATCTCTACTCTTACAACTTAGGTTTCAGAACTTCGAACGAGTACTGTTGAATAGATAGGGAGAATTGGGTATATGTAGCATACATGGAGGGATGGAGCACATTTCTGTTTACAATTGGATAATATTGTCTAAAGCTAACTTTTTCAAAAATTTTGCTCCAATAGTGCTTTGTCCTTCCAAAATTTCATTTTTATATAGTTAATAGATTTTATGAAAAGCTTTTTATCTTATGTGTAATCTGTTTGAAAGTGTCAAAGAGTTTTTTTCTGCATAGTCAGATGAATCTGGAGCATCCACTCTCTCATAATCACTGGCATACATGGATGTTTCTTCTCATACAACATGTATGACCAGAAAATATATTGGGATTTGTGTTATATTAGAACTCAATTTTAAAGTATTTCAGATTTGTTTAAATGTCTTATAAAAGAAAAAGAAGTGCTTAAAATGTGTACAGAAGATGTCGCTAATACCCTCTACCTTGTATTTTACAAAAAATTAATTGGGTTACAATAKACCTTACAAGGAGGTGCAGAACTGATGAGCATCTTGAGATAACTTCATTCTTTTTTAGGTGCTCAATAAAATGGATATGTTGCGGAAGAATGATATTGATCGTATCTTGGCAGAGCGTAACATCCTGATAACCGTACGGAACCCTTTTGTGGTAATGTTCCASTGTCCTTTTATGCTCATATGAGGTGTGTAATTAAGCATTCTATTTGCTTTAGTTCTTGAACAGGTTATATTCTTTTTTCTCATTGATGCTCCTCATTCTGCTCATGATGCTTCCTATTAACTTCCTAATGCTGCAGTTCCATTTTTGTTAGTCTTCTTGGTGGAGAAACTTCCGAAAAACTAGTAATATATTGAGAGCTGCTTGTAGATTCAAAATTTGAGCAATTGGAGGTATACTATGGCATGACTCTAAATCTGATCCTCTAATTGCAGGTTCGATTCTTCTATTCATTTAGCAGTAGAGAACACCTTTATTTGGTCATGGAATATCTCATTGGTGGAGATTTGTACTCTTTGCTTCAAAAAATCGGTTGCTTAGAGGAAGATGTGGCTCGTATATATATCTCAGAATTGGTAAGGAAGAAGTTACTATGTATAATTTCTTTCTATCCCTTCTCTGAAGTTTTCATAAACAATATCATGTTAATTTCAGGTTCTTGCTTTGGAATACCTTCATTCCCTAGGAATCGTGCATCGTGATCTAAAACCAGACAATATATTAATCGGGCAAGATGGTCATATCAAGGTTTGCYTTAGAATTGATAATACATAGAYGGGTAACTGTTATACTAAATCAACTCTTTAGGGATTCTGAAGTACACAGAGGTGTTGGAAAACCTACAAGTTTSTAGTTCTAGAACATCTATTTCATTCCTACACATAAAGATGTACGTCGTGAATATTCTCTATGATACAAATCACGAAACTCAGCTTTTGAATATTCTCTATGATGCAAATACCTTCAGCTATGAAAGCGTGAATCAGGAGGGATTTCATTTCATCTGACTCTTGTGAGGAGTAGAATTGTTTTTTGAATGGAACAAATGGAAAAGGAAAAGCATTGGCTTGATACCTTTTGAAACTTGCCTTCTATTGTATATCAAATGGTCTATGTATGTTTAGTGGCCATTCTTACCAGGGGTTTTCATTTTTGAATAAAACTCTTAATGTTAACTTTTTACCAGCTTACAGATTTTGGGTTGTCAAAAATCGGCCTTATGAACAGCACAAGCGACCTCTCAGGATCTGAGAGGAAAGAAACAACTCATTCTGAGATCCATGGTAGGCAGAACCCAGATACTATTGATAGAAGCCAGCAGTCAGCTGTTGGTACTCCAGACTACTTGGCGCCAGAAATTCTTCTGGGAACCCAGCATGGTCAGGCAACTTATTTTTCCTCCTTCCCTTGCCCCCTAACACACCCAGGACCAACAAACTATGCTGTTACGTCAAACTTCTAAAATCAGAACTGGTATGGATGTGCAGGTTATTCTGTGGATTGGTGGTCTGTGGGAATTATTCTATTTGAACTCATCACTGGATTTCCTCCATTCACTGCTGAGCTTCCAGAGGTAGATTCTCATGTTTCCCCACATGCCTTTAAAGTATTAACACCTGCATATGATATTCTCCCTTTTTTAAGCTAACCATGGTTGTGATAACATTTCATCTTGTTCATGGCTGGACAGGTAATTTTTGACAATATTCTTAACAGGAGTATACCTTGGCCTTCAGTTCCAATTGAGATGTCATCTGAAGCCCAGGACTTGATCGACAGGTTAGCTAATGATTTCTCAACTAGCATATTGGATGTCATTTCCTGTTTCAGAATGGGGAACTAGGCATACGTAAGGGATTTTGGAAAGTGGTGTCTAAATCTTTGTAGTGGCCCTTGATTACTTCTGATGCTAAGAATTAAAGCACAACACTATTGCTGAAAGTCATAAAGCCTGTTGATTAGAATTATTTTCTCTAGTTACAGAAGCTGCATCAGTTTCATCATAATGAATATCCTTCTTTTGACTCGAACAATTGTATAGTAATTGGTCTTGGCCTCGAGAGAACTGAGGATTTTGGGGTAGCGATAGCATACAAGTTAGCTTAAAAAGTTGATATAATCTTGTTCTATCTTTCTACCCTCCCTAGAACTGACAGAATATGTTATTTAAACTAACCCCTAATATCATGGATTCACTTCTAAATTCTTTTTCAAGCCYGTGTGGTCCTCTTCCTTSTGTTCACTCAAGAATGAAAGGGGAAATACTAAATCTATCTAAATTCCCATTTCATGCTGAGTCAATTGCTAGTTTGCTAAACTGATAAATATAATGAAGTCTATCACTTGTTATAATTTGAAATAGTAAGAAAGAATACTGATGGTGCTTGGTATTTGATATGCTAAAAGCATTTCATATGAAGAGCTCAATAGTTCTTTTCTTGTTTGTGTCAGGAAAAAATCACTTTTCAAATACGCTAAACACCTGTCTCTTCCACTATTGGCAAATGCATGATTCAACTATTACTATTGCAAACTTGAAATAGGATATAAACTATGCCAGCTGCTTACAGATGCCTGCCTTAGTAAGGTGCTAACCTTGGTGTTTATTATATAAAACTAATCTATGGAAGTAGTTTTGATTTGATGAGTTGGCTCCTTAGTTTCCTACCATAAGCCTTCTTTGAAGGCAGGCCTTGTTTTTAAGGGTCAAAGATAAGCATTTCAGAAGGTGTGAAATACTTAGCTGTTTTTAAGGGTCAATGATAAGCATTTCAGAAGGTGTGAAATACTTAGCTGTCATAGCTTCCAAAGCATCATGATAACCCTATTCTTCTCCTCTACGTTCATCTTTTCTCTGTGAATTAGTGCAGAAATTCATGATCTTTTCTTTTGTGAATCAAATCATATAGGTTGCTTAATCATGATCCAGATCAGCGCCTTGGAGCAAAGGGAGCATCAGAGGTTTCTTTTTTGCTTGTTTGAATTGTTCACAAATTAATATTTTTTCTTTCTCTTGACCTCTGAATATAGAATTTAATGTGTGGTTGCTTGACGACTTTCTGTAGTCTCTATTCTTGTCTAATAATATCCTTATCCTTTCTTAGGTGAAAGTACATCCATTCTTCAGTGGAGTTGACTGGGACAATCTCACTTTGCAAAAGGTGAGGATGCAATATCTTCCACCTTTCTCTTGGATGTAATCTTATTTAACATATATGAACTTGATGCAGTCATTACGTGTTTGTGCTGCAGAATTCATTGTTCTACAAGAAATTTGTTCATTGAGCTTTTATATCTCTGCTGGCCTGAGTATTCATCTAGGCGCTAAAAGTCTTGTCCTTTTTTTTACTATTATTTATTTTTATTTCCCTTCTTCTAAGCTAGAAAGCTATATTCTAGTTGATTCTTCTGTTAAAAACAGCATATACAAGTTGTTAGATTTGATGAATTTCCATGATTGCTAAACTTTTGGGCAGCTAAAACTTCCATTTAGTATGGAACTAGATATTGCCATTTCTTGTCGTACGTGGAATCACTTGTTACATAAGAATCTTTTATCCTCCAGAGTAAATTCATGAACTACAAATAGACATAGCCTGCTCAGTTTTTTGGAACTCTGGGCAGGTATAACTTTAATTGGGGCAACTTTCTATGACCAATTTATTCAGTGATGCTGTCAATCTCCTTGAACATGACAATATACCCATAGTCCTCTATCTTTCTTTTGCTCTTTTCACTAATTATGTTGCAGGCTGCCTTTGTTCCGCAACCTGACAGCATCGTCGACACCAGCTATTTTGTGCCAAGATATAATTCAATTGGTATACAAGATGAGGAGTGTAGTGATTCTGTTTCTGATTCATCTGAATTATGCTCAGATTCTGGTCTTGAGGTAAATACCCTATTCGGTTCTCATGAAACTTTCTTCTATTCATTTAAAGCTCACCGAGTCTGAGAACTCCCAAACTAGAATTTAAGCAGTCTCTGTACCATCGCCGTGTAGGTACTAGTTGCAGCTGTAGACCTTGCATGTTCTCCACCCCATGCATGGCATATTAAATCAATGATAATTTCTTCTTATCATCTGATCCTGATGCTCCCTAGGGTGTAGGCTTCTGAGAATGGGATACATTTAGAATGGAATATTGCAAATAAGCATCTTGATCAATGTGTTTCTGCTAACCCTGGTTGAATCTCACTRGTATTTGCACTGCTATTTATTTAGAAGATGGATGAATGTGGCGATCTTGCTGACTTCAGTTCTTCTCATCTTGATCTTTCTCTAATAAACTTTTCGTTTAAGGTAAGCRGGTGGCTTCAACATTTATGCCATAGATTTTCGAGTTGATAATAATTTCTGGTCGATGCATTGCTTCTTTGCGTTTTCCATTAACTGTTTAGTTCAGCCAGATTTGTATACACGGTGCTGTTGGATGCCTAGTGTCTTTCTATCTTGAGAGAATTTTAGGCATTCCTCCAGTTTTAACACTGCATTAGCTTATTTGCCAGAAGTTAGTAATCGTGGGTGGTCTTTTCTGCAGAATTTGTCACAGCTGGCTTCCATCAACCATGATGTGCTCTTACAAGGAGGGAAAGATTCATCTAAATGCTCATCTCCATGTAAAATTTCGGAAGATTGAGGATTACGCAATGTGCCTAGCTTAGCGTATACACTTGATCCCCCGCTAAATATGATGATTCTACGTAATTGCATGCATGCAGTATCATTGTTCCTTTGCTGTGGACAAGTTAAAACACAGGAATCCATAATTGGCGCAAGGTTATTATTCTCCCCATTTTTGAAAGTGTATCATAATAAATTAAAATACACAGATCATATGACAGTGAATTGTTATTAAACTGACGTGTTTCATCTTGAAAAATAAAAGAATTAATTACACTAAAAATATTAAAATGTAAAAAACAAAGTAACTATAAATTAATAAAAATTTTGAAAATTGAATTAAAGTAAAGATAAAAGAAAATTGTTATATCTTAATGTGGAAACTGTGATACAATTTCAATAACAAGAAAAAAATGATTGTGGCACTTTCGAAAGTATTTGTTTCAGCCTATGGAATAGGAGGACACGGCATATAAAGAACAATGCAAACTTGCTTTGTGCCACGTTCTAGCTTAGCATCAGCCTTGTCAAGCCACGTGATGATGATAAGAGGCGTTACGTTGATTTAGAAAGGTCTYAAACATCACCCTCTTATGGACAGGTTCTCATTTACTCCGGCAATGAACCTCGTAATTTGTCTTGGCCGAATGGAATAGAGCATAAGCCCATAGGTGGTACCAGCAGGCTGAACATATAAACTTTGTAGATTAATGAAATTTACCCTTTTCCCACTCTCTTTCAAATAAAATAGGGCTACTACCCCAAAGAAAGAAATTACAAGGGATAATTGTGCCGCTTAAAAGCAAATAGAACAATTAGACCGCAATTGGCAAGCCCTTCTTTGCCATGCTATCAAGGACGTCATTCAGAGCTTGGCACAGCCCAACAATCTGTCGGAAATCATGGTAATTGTTAGAAAGAACACAGCCAAGAGAAATTTATGAATGGAATGCTGTTTGAAAAAACAAAGAGAAGCGAGACAAAGATCTCATGCATGTAAATAAATTGAGCTACCAGCAACAACCCCCCCCTCGCCCAGGTCCCGTTCTGGGGTCCAATGTAATGCTCAAATCACCCACGTAACATTCTCGACAGCTACTAGCGACCAAGGTATCCAGTATCAATACACTAACACAATCATCAATCTGCGTATGAAGGGAAAAGGGGGGAAAAAAGCATCCAGGAAGATGTAAGGGCCACATAAAGATGGAGATTACCTGTTGATCCCAGCGTTGCAATTCCTCGGAGTCATCCTCAAAATGTATAACGGCTTCAACCTGATACACAAAGACTCAAATGAATATTCTAGTGCAGTCAAAATTTTATTTCCCTGATGGAACTGGACAGGAGATGACGAAGGCAGGTAAAATTCTACAGGAGTATACACAGAGAAAAAAGTGAACTGCAGCAACATATGGCAGTCATAGGTGAAAATCTACCTGGTCAATGGATCCTTTCATTCTGTCCTCATAGATCATTCTTGAAGCTATTTTCTCAGCCTGCAGAGAAATCAAATCTCAGTTCTCAAATGCTAAATTTTCTGTTTCAGAAAAAGTGAATGAGCATGCACATGCATACAGGAATGAAGATTACCTGAAATTATTAAATACAAGCAGGAATTGGCTCCACAATGCAACAAAAATATACAAAAAAACGAGTTTGATTTCAAGTTTTTATAACCATATCTTGGCAGCAAGCACAATCATATCAAAGTTAGATGTCTATTATCCTGATAAAGTTCTAATAATACTAAAATGGAAGTAGCTGAAAAAGAGAGGATGACTGACAAAATGAAACATACCTTGTGAGGAGCAATGCCCAGTAGGGTGCCTAACTCTTCAAAACTATTTCATATAAACAAATAAGCAAACATCAAAGAGAAGCCTAAACGAAAAGCACAAGAATGGATGAGGTATAAAAGGAAAGCAGAAAACATAAATTGATGAGCTATTCAAATTTAAATAAATATATACTTTTCGCACCTTATATTTGTGTAAAGCTTGCTAGCACTCAAGAGATTATGTTCAATCATAGCACGATCGAGGACAGTAAAATTGTCCGGCAGAAGCGCTTTCTGTCCCAAACAAACAAATTACAGCTTCATTAACATACTGCTTTCAAAATATTAAATGGGAACAAGCATTTTGAGATTTACTCAAACCTGATGTGGTTTCAGCTCTTCAGAAAAAGCATCAATTTCTGGTTTTCTCAGAATTCTTTCAAGATAAACCTAGAAGAAACGCATATTTAACCTCAGACTCAAGCAGATAACTCTTTAGCATGCTAATTCACAGCAACTATCTTATGATTTTCTCCTCATTGCCAAGAACTTAAAGTAAGCCAACAGCATGGGATTATAAGTTCCTATATGTTTCATGAAGAGTGATGAATAGTACCTTCTGCAAGATTGGGTAAATCTTTAACTTAGAGCAGCGTTCATCCTGCAATATGTATTGGCATTTCAACATGATTAACACCCTACCACAGGAACTAATTTTGATTAACTGACTCAATCAACTGTAATCATCTCACTCTAGCCTAATTTTAGGAAATGATTAAGAACTCATCGAGAAATTCCTCAWGAGAGACAACTACAGAATTAAAACTGATAATATCACGAGTCAAGAGACTCAACAAAATGTACATTCACCAATACCCATAGCCGAAAGCACTGGATGATTGAGATCAAGCTATTATTGCTAGGAAAGGACTAGTTTTCTTTGCCTGTACGAGAAAGAGGGGGAGGGGAGGGAATTATTCTAGGGTAACAACTTTAACCTCCATTTTGAGGTTATAAAGCAAAATAAGAATTAAGTGCCTGAAATAGTCCCATACCTTGTATAATGTAGCAAGAACACGAGAACGTTGGGGACCTGCTGCAGCCAATATAGTGCATGTCACTGCAGCAGATAGTGCTTGCTCTAGTGCTTCTTCATCAATCTCCCTGTTGCATAGAAAAGATTCAAAGAGATCAATATAGAAACCGACCACTGAATCTGGAACATAAGAAAGTTAGGTCAAAGATACAGAAGATATTAACAACACGGACAAATAGAAAAGACAACACTGTAGAGATTCATGAGATAGAAAAGTCTGAGATAAGAGTGCCAAGTCAGATTCTAATGGATTTGTAGTTCATATACCATTTAGAAAGATGGCAAGAATATAAGTTCAATACAACTTCTTGCAGCTTTATGTCACTCCTGTAACTTAGTTGACCAGATGCCAATAATCTGGGATCCCTTCACCAACCCCCATGATGGTTAAAGAAAAACTGTCAAATACAAAAGATAAAGAAACTCTTTGCACCATTTTCATCATTCACTTTTGCAAGTTATGTATACCAAGCTATGTTTCTCAAATTTCAGCCAAAATTCAACATCTTGTTATGCTCCAGCGGCATAGGATGATCAATATACAGTGAGCTGGTCATGTTTTCTTCTTTTATTAGGATCAGATAGGTCAAGGATGTTAGGTGATGATCATTTGAGCAACAGGCAACACAAAGATGATTCAAAGGGTAGGCTCAACTAGAAGTGAAGCAACATTCAAGTCTCTCATCAAATTAAAAAATGTGCAACGAATGGATTAGGCATAAGACAGGCGCCTTTTCATTCTGTCATTCCTTAACATGTTCTACAAGTTCTCTCTGATTTGGTAATTCAAGCATTTCTGAGAAGCATATAGAAAAAAAAGAAGATTCTAGCCCCAACACCAAAGGAAGATGGAAGGTCTATTTCATCATATGTGCAGTTACAGTCACTGCAACTATTCTTTAAGTCAATAATCTTTAAACCTAATAGAGCTTTCAAGACTTTCAAGAACTAACTTCATGCTATTTTATATGTGGAAAATACTTAAGCTCAGCTAATACGACACTTCTACATATTAAATTGTTTATGCAACTCTTTGAATATAATCGTATTGTTTACAATGTATTCTGTTTCAAACTGATTTAGTAATATTATGTAACCGGTGGTGTGTACTTGTCTTATTGCCCTTGTTCCAAGTATAATTAGTTCACAAAATCTCATTACTCTCTTCTAATATAGTTTAAGCACTGTGGAAGGAGCACTATACACTGTAGCACACAAGTTTCATACATATAAACAGATTCAGTAATACAATTTCAGTATCATCTGTGAGTTCCTTCCTCCCCCCCCCCCCCCCCCCCCCCTTTTCTTCCAAGCAAAGACATACTCATCCCCTATTTGCCGTTTCTCAATTTGTGAAATGTCATAATAACGAAGTGCAGCTTCCAGAAACTTCCTCTTCAAATCCAAAATGCGAGCATAACAAACCTGGTATAATCAGAAAGAAAGAATAAGTTCCATACATAGTTCATCTTTCAACCATGAAGACTTTCTCAACATCACAAACACTAACCTTGTACTGCAAATTCAATACTTCATGCCGACTGTTGCTGACCAAAAATGAAGCTTTATTAATAAAGGCTTCTGCATTAGTAGAATCATCATCCTGCCAATCAAAAGATTACAAGTTTACAGATCACTGGAATACCTATCAATTGTCACCATAGATATAAAGCATTACGTGTGCTTGCTAGAACATGGAGGCCCACGGTCAGAAACATAAGTAATAATCATCTCTACAACCAGTTGATGAGTTTTCCTAGATCAGTAGCAGTCAAAGAACTCCTTTTTACTTGCACAAAGTAACATGAAGTAAGTAAAATACACTGTAKTCATCTAAATGTTTAATCTATTAATTTACAAAATATTCTTCTCTCAGATGTAAAATCCACGTAAAAATATCATACAATTTGAGCACTTGGTGGTTCAACAATCTGTGTGAGATAAGGAAAAAAACTGAAGTTAAGAACCATACAGAAATCATAATTTTTACAGATTTTAGACAACTTTCCTAAATGTATATCACATGGATTCTACACAATCTGCACTACTTCAGGCTCAGATACTAGATATTTACCAGCGCAAACCCATAGGAAAGCTACTTTCCAACAGACCAGTATTATACTCTTCAGTGAGGCCTGTGCCATATCCAGGTACCCAGGAGTTCTAATTTCTTATCTCTGCAGTCATGACACCCATGTGCAGACACAAGTACCTTTGAAGTTAGTAATCCSTACTAGTACCTAGAAGGAGAAAGCTTCCATGACTAAACATAGAATGTGTCAGGTTATTACCCTTGGGAACCAGTATTTTATGTTGACAATCTTTTAAATTAGACTTTGCCATTTACCCCTCTGTTCCCCATATTACATTTCAACTTCCTACAAATAATAAGACAAAGTATTATATTATTTGCAAAATGCATCTCTTTCTCTAAGTGTTTTTTTTTTTTTTTTTTTTTGGGGGGAGAATATATATATATTTGCACAGCTTATATGCAAATATATTATGGATATACATGTTGTAAGTTTAAAAATCAGTTCGTTTTCGAAATCCTTCTTACATTTAATCCTATTCATCGGTGCTGATCATTAATACTGGAAAGTTTATTATCTTGCTTTTGTAAGCCCATGATATGATCTAAACAAGGCATACATACAGCCAAGCACATGTTCCTCGACACACTGAGGGCATCACCGAAAAGCAGGGGATTTCATGACATATCTGAGGGGAAACTTTCATTCCCAACCTAAGTTTTATACAGAAAATTAGTTATGTATGTTGTATATTCTTTTAAACACTTGACTTTAATAAATATATGGTTATTTAATTCGGTTTCATTTATTCATATCTTTCTGCAGCCAAACCACATGCCACCCATCCTCAGAAGAAAAAAAGATGCCCATATATATATATATCATTTTCTTTTCTTTGGAGAAAAAAAAAAAGAGAAACTCAAATAAATGGAAAAAAACACAAACCTCAAGGTACAGGCGTGCAATTTGGACACATTTTGATAGTCTGAATGTATCATCAATCACTCTGAAAGATAGTGGAGAAAAATCAAATTAAAAAATTTCAGCTATTTGTGAAACAAATGCATCTTAAATTGAATAACATGTCTATTTTACCATACCTCATACCAGAATCTAGATCAATGCCACTAAGCATCTGTGCTGCTTTTGACCATTGTTGTTCAGACTCATACAACTCAGCAAGCTTCTCTCTAATTATCAGCACCTGTTACCCGTGCAATTAAGATTATTTAGCACCGAGGATGCATCCAATCACAAAAGATAAGTATTAGATCGCATGGTAAAGGGAATAATACAACACAAATCAGCGAAGGGAAAGAAAATAACAAAAAGGAGATAAAGAAGGAGAAGAAATTAACTTGGGGGAGACCTGCACATGTATCATTTAAATAATAATAGAAGTGCAGGGTAAGGTCCAAAGGACAAATATGATAAACATTAATATTTACATAGGTTAACTTAAATCCAATGTGGAAAGAAAAGCAGAAAGTAAAACAGCATTGTTCCACATCAGGAACAAGGAGGCAGTGCTTCAGGGATAAGGGGAACAAATCGTTAAACGAATAGCTGATCTCAGATTCAGCCTTTCAAAAGGCAGGCCTAAAAGGGGTGCCCCATGGTCAAAGACAAAACTGTAAGCCTTGTTTGCTAGAAAATCAGTGCTTGAATGACATGGTTGGTAACATTCTACTTGATATCACCGTGTTACTTAGGAAAATTTAATTYATATTCAAAAGAAAATTGAGTTATGAAGAACATTGTTTGCTAGTTATGAAGACCTTATGGAATGAGATCATGATTTTAATTTCTTTTTTTTGTGRAAATTCACGTTATCCTAAATAATTTCTAACGTTTCTCCACTGAACGTTCATCAATTAGTATCCCTGTCATTCACAATGTAAAACACAACCTAAGTCCGTTTCTTATGACTATTGTTTCCTGCAATAACATGCATACTGTTTTCATAAGCAATTGCATCAGAGATACACATAGGGAAAAAAAAAAAAAAAAAAAGAGATAAAATCCATAATACTTGAAGCATGAAATAAACAAATTTGAGTTCTCAATTATAAGGCATAATCATCATTAACAATGAGCTATTTAGAAAAGCGAAAATAGAAATCACAATTGCGATTTCCAAGAATTATCTGAATTCAACCTGTTCCTCGAAGGACACAACTCGAGGCTGAATCTGGTGGAGAGTGTAATGAGCTATCTCCTTTTGAGCCTCCGGCTCCAATTTCCCCAGCTCTTGCGCAAAAGTTTGCAAAAGCTGCCTTGATACCACTAATGGTACTTCATCGGACAACACTGCAAACAACATTAGAGTAAACTCAAACCCTAGGATGGTAAACAGAGAATGACGACGACAGCAAAAGACGAAAACGGCGAGTGAGCGAGTAACTGTGATCGATGAATTTTTTCGACTGTACGATGTCGTTCGACGCTAGAACGGTTGTGAGAATGTGTTTGTATTGTTCGATCTTTTGCCTCTGATCGCCTATGGCAGAGGCACTCGCGAATGCACTCTCCATTGTTCTTCGTGAATGAAAGGTTTAGGGTTTTGCTTCTTGCCGATAATAGAAACTCGATTCTGAACAGATTCCTCCAAAGACTAGAGCCAGAGAGAATTCAAACTGAACCTTCAAACTAGCAGCTTGTTTTTCAGCTTTATATGGCACGGTTCAGGAGTACCGGGGTTCTCGTAGCTTCTCCGGAACTTGACGCTACAGTATTTACTGTAGGAGTCCCCTTAATGTTATGAAATTAGTTTGGGAGAAACTATTGAAAATTTATGTTGAATCCCCAATATTTTCCATCTTTTCCGTATCGTCCCCTAATGTTGTGAAAATTTAGTTTGGGAAAATTATTGAAAATTGTATGGACATAAGTTGTTTCCATATGTTTTCTTAAATAGTATTGTTTTTTAATATTATTCCTTATTTACTTTTATCATTGTATTTTATGAAGAAGGAAGGAGAGAAAAGGAGAAGACGACTCTTGGATGATAAGGAAAAAAAAAAAAAAGAGGAAAGATAAAAGATAATTTTAAAACAAAAATAGTAACATTTTGATCGAATTTTTTTTTAAGCTTAAGAAATGCCCCTTAGTGCTTTATTTTCAAATTCTTCTATTTTTAATATAAAGCCAAACGCTGGAAAATAACGAAAAATGAACAGTCTTTAATATTACACAAATTGCTACGGTTTGTTTTCTACTCATAATTTTATTTTTAGTTTTCTTTAAAAAATATCAAAACAGCAAAAAAGGATAAATGATGTGTTGGACGGGGAAAATCGTCCGCTCTAGCCAATCCACTCTAATGCTAAAAGATCACGAGCCGTTCTACCGATACAAAACTGGAGCCCATGGTCCACTTAATACATAAGAGACTGTACGGCCCAAATTGACCAGGCAAAGCTTGCAATAGACTYCTTGTTGCATACGTAGAAACAGCAGGCCCATTTGCTTCTCTTCAGTTTCTCGCTTTTGCTGATTCATTGATTTCGTTGAAGAACCAACGCCTGGTTAGCTCCACCTTGCTCCGCCGTTACATTTTCTCGCTCGTCATTCAATAAACTGTTTGGATGATTTCTTTCATTTTATCTCTTTGTCAGGATTTGCTTTTACATCTACACTTTTACGCTGCCACAACTTCAGCWTTAAAGGCAAGATTATTATTATTATTATTTTATATAATTTGTTTCTCCTTTTGTTGAGCATTGAGAATTAGTGATCGTAGTGCAACGGATCCAAAGGTAGAACGAATAAGAATTGCAGTAAACAATTGACATATATATATGTTCGATTTAGMCGAGAAACAGAAGGGAGATTTAAGCTTTCACATGACAGAAAGCCAACATAGTTTAGCAGGAATTATGTGTTCACAGTTGGTGAGGCAAGTTCTTAAAGGAGTGATTTTTAGCATGTTTACCGTTTCCTTAATAAGAACTGCACATGGGGTAATTGCATGATCTTGCTATCTTCAGGTCTAATTGCTATGAACTGGATTCAGCGCAGGATTTATCTTTACAATGTTACTTTTGGACTCTACATGTTGGATTGGTGGGAGCGTTATCTCTTCAGTATCCTTCTTTTTTATATTCATTTTAAAGCGGTTTGTTTAATGCTCATCTTTATGCTTAGTTATATACTGTAACTGTAAGAGTACATGAAGAAGATGTTAGGCTTCTTCCTGACAGGTTAAACTTTTAAACAATGTAGTAAAAATTTCTCGTCTTGTTTTTAGCTTGTGATTTATGGTAATCCTTGAGTTCTCCTTAACACCTGAAGATACCTTGATTATTGTATTGATGTGGTTTATTTTCTACAACAGCTCAAAATACATTACTGATTTCTGCAAAAGGTATGTTTGCTGTTCCTATTCTTGGACATCTTTTTTAGCTAGATGTCTCTTTCTGCACCTTGGACTTTACATCTCCACAAACATTGTTACCAGGAAGATATAGATGTTAAAATTTAAGTAAGACGAGCAGGTTATACTACAATTGGATTAGATTATTGTACCTGAATATTGGCAATTAGCAATTGAAATTAAACCTTTCAACCTGTTAATGTTGAAGAAATATGTCACCTTTGTTGGATCTTTTGATACTGTTGACAGTTTAGAAACAACAGTACATTATTTTTGTGGTCCAATGGATACAAAGTTGAATTGATTTTAAAGGTTGTCAAAACATATTATCTTTGTTAGCTAGTTACGAACAGCCCATCAAAATCATAAGTTTGGATTCTGTGAAAGAAATTATTGTTACCCCTTAATGCAATTCTGGAAGGCTATATATCTGAAGTTCACTTTGAACTCTGTCAATAAGATATGTTGAGGATGTGCGTTTGCCATAGATTTCACACAATTGCAATATACAGCTGCATCTTTTCCTTTACATTCACATCTATTTTTGTTTCTTTAAGTACCTCCTTGTCTTATAGCACCAATATAATCTGTTAGATGCCTATTCTTTTGCTCTGTTGCACACCGGTATTAAAGGGTTGTCTTATTACATAATTATTTTAGTTAAAGCTTTGAACCTTGCTGATAATATGGCACTTCTATTGCTATATTTAAAGATAATCCACACAAGGATTTTGTGCTATAAGGCACTCAAAATTGATATTTCATAATAACAAATTCATTTACCCAGCAGATAGGCTGTGTAAGAGGTTGAGCATTGCACTATGTAAAAACTATTCGAATCAAAGAGGACCTTGGTAGGGTGCTACTATTACCTTATTAATTCTAACAGCAGCAATCAAGAAAACTTGAATCTTTATTCTATAGACGTTGTCTAACATGCCTTCAGCGCAGCTGAACATGTTGGGAATGCCACTCCTTGATGGTTGTCAGAAATTCTGAGTAATAATTTGATTGATTGGTAAAAGTCTAAAGATGGCTCACAAATTGCATGACGGTCTAATTTCGTTGGAATAAATATGTTGTTTTATGTGAATTTCCCCTATAGTGTATCAATGGTTTGGTTTCCTGCAACGCCCTTGCAGCAGATCTCTTSATTRCTCGCMGCCAGGCCAGCTTATGCATACTGTGATTAAGTTTTGCCTTGCAAAGTAGAATTTCCTTTATAARTGTGTGTGAGATTGCTATTCATGCTTGTGTGGTTTTAGTTGTTGGTTTGTGGTAAAGGTTGCTTTCCCGTCCCAAAGTAGATTAGCTTGTCAATTGGCTCTCAAAAGTTAGAGTTCAAGTTTTTTGCTTTCTGATTTTTGAAGTTTCTTTACTTATCTGATTCTTGATCTTTGTGTATCACTCTAGGCATCTATGAGGAGCCTGGTTTATTATTGCAGCATATCCACGTGTTTGATGATGACAAGTCGAGATTTGTATTCCAAAGTTCCAAAGTAGATAATAGGCCTTCCGGGTTTACTTTTTGCAATTTCTTTGTATTATTTGACCTTCCTCTGTATGTATTTATGTTCTTCTCTTTATTGTATTCAAATTGATCGATTTCCTATAGTTACTTTAGCAAATATAAGAGCTGTTAATTGATTGAGCTATACTGTACTCTGGGCATTCAAGTCCATTTGCAGCAAATTGTTYTGTGACATTGTTGACGGCTTGCAGCTTTGCTTGCCCACCCTTTCAAATTCCTAAGCTTGCAGGGTGGAGCACTCTGAAAATATGAATAAAACAACCGGGACTAAAAAAAGTAGAATTTATATAATTCAAGATTATGGAAAAAGGAAGTCAAAATGCCTTTCATTTGATTGCGGGTGTGCGTGTTTTTTGGTTTAGATGTCCACACTAGCTGGTCAGGGCCCAAATGCATCACGATCCACCGGTTCTTCTTCCTGGAGCTCCTTCTTAATAGGTTACATAACACTTGAGTTTGAATTTAGTAATCGAAATCATTCAAAGATTAAAAATTCTAGCCAATTGGGTTTAATGGGTAAGAAAAATTGGTGATTGCTTAGTTTCGAATAATAATTAATTTATTTTTATTCACATTTTCTTACAATAAATACTGACGGATTCCCCTTCATTCATTATTCAATTTTATAATTTTCAATCAAATATTTCCTTAAAATAGTAAAAGTGGGTCATTGAAGGGGGGAAAAAAAAAAAAAATGAAGAAAAAGCACATGCTAAGAGCCACACCGAATTCACCAAACAGCACATGTAATGCTAATAATATCAGGCCGTAGCTGCTCAATCTGCTAGCTATGCCGAACGTACCGAACTGTTAGCCATTCTTCATGCCTGTCCARAGCCGGGGAGCTTGAACTGGATAATTTCATTATAGAATCATTAGCAAACTTATCATCTTCGGGATGTCTTAGATAAAGTGTAAAGTATCACAGCTGGTTGTCTGGACTTTCTTCTATACTTCAACAGGGACTAATGTCCGGTCCACCTTTAGCTTGGACATGTTAGATATGGGATGGCCCCTGAGCCTCGCAATGTGCTACTTGCCGCGGAAGCAAACAAGCGTTCCTCTTAATGCAAATATGCAATAGMTARATTTTTTTCAAAAAAAAAGAATTATTTTTACCACTGAATTTTCACATTTGAACTGTTATGAAAATATATTTACTTTTAAAAAATAAACATTTATTTAACAACCATGAAACCTGATTACAAGAAAGAGCGATGAAAAAGAGAAAAAAAGAGGAAATACTCTATCTTTTTTGTTCTTTTTGTTTTTGAAGCTGGAAATACACTATTCTAGGAATGTAAAATCCGATGTTCTCCCTGATTTTTGTCTGGCTCCCTTGTCTGTCCCTCCTAGAATTACTACCTACACGTAGAGCTCTCCTTTCTGAATCGCAGGGAAAGTAGCAAAACTTGGAGTGTCAATATCACTTTCCCTTTGCCTACATAAACAACTGAACACCGGCTCTGCGGAAGATCGTTTCTTTCCACTTGAAGCGCGATCATTGCTCCAAATTATCTCTACAGCACGCCGGAATACTCAACTAGAGGAATTTCTGTTCTCTTCAAGAGAATAAAAATTGCGTACTTAATAAATTACAGCAATGGAGAACTCTGGTTAGTATCTTCCTTTTTTTTCCTTTTTATTTCCTTCCCACTCTCTACCTTGTTATTTATCTATATTCATTTTGCATGTAAAATGTGTTTTTTCTTTTAGTTGAGGTTAGATAATTGAATTTTCTTTCTCATTTCCTACAATATGTATTGCACTTTTATTCAGGGGTTGGAATGTTATTTAGTTAAGTGGAATATTTTCTTAACCGAATTTGGAGGTTTCGGGATGGATTATCATTATATGATTTTATTTGATTATGGGAAATTTTTTAATGACTTTACTGAATGTTTTGTTTTCTGATTCTGTCCAAGTGTTGAGAAGGATTTTAGAATGTTGAGTGCATCTCTGGTTTGATTTCCTGAAACCTAAGGAATAGTTCAAGAACTTAGGGTGAGCTTATAAGGTTTTCCTTTTGGATGTTGCTGAGGTGCTAATATGGTTGAAAGCACTGCACTTCGTTCACTAATTAATAGATGGTGGTGAGGATAGAAGCATAGTTGATTACCAGTGCCACATGTTTCTGATACATCATGKAGTGAGGGGATGAGGATTGAATCTTTAGTTAATAAGAAGCACTTTTATCAACCGAGTTGCCACCTTGCTTGATTAACAATTCTAGTACATAAAACTAGGAATAAATTTAAAACTGAACTATGAACTCGTCATTTGTATCTTCTTTCTTTGGAGTTTTGATAAATTGATAATATGTGTTTCTATAATATATTTGAGAAAGTTTTCCTAGTTGGCTCTATTTTACTACCAGCTGAATTATACTTCTTCAAGCTGGGGTAACGAAGGTGTCAGGACCTGTCAAGATAGATATGGCTTCCGAATGACTTTATAATCATATATAGTTATTTGTGATATGTTTATCTCCTTACTCCAGTTTTGCTTCTTTCATTTATTAGCTTTTATATGTATTGCTCTTCAGTAGATGATTGTAATGCTTACTTTCCTGTCCTCTCCCTGCTTGATATTCTTTTTGCAGAGAATCATCAGGAAACGATGGTTCCACCAGTTGAAGGTGTTGCTGGAGGAGGAACGGCATATGGTTGGAGTGACACTGGCGCACACAACCCGAGTAGATTAAGGGGTGCTATTGACCCTACAAAAGTTCCTTCTTCAGATTTGGTGCATGTCTGGTGCATGCCTAGCACAGCTAATGTTGGAGTACAAGATATGCCTAGATCATTGGAAGCTGTAAGCTTGCTAGAAATACTTCACTTCTAGCACTRCTGTTAGATATTGTTTTTGGTTTSTCATMCCAGGTGCCCTTGTGTATGCTTGAAAAACAAAAGAATAACAAAGAACAACTATAGTGAATTCATTTTGCACAAAAAGAATCAACAGATTTTTCATTAAATCATCACTCAGTTACTAGGCTTGGTGAACTGATTGCCATGGGAGTTGAGGTCCCTCTGTTGTTCTTTTACTTTATTGTTTTAAAAATAAATATTTATTTATCCACAAAGGGGGAAAAAAGATGACTATAGCAAACATCATTGGGAAAGATCACCCTCTGTGGCATGACTGGTTTGCATCCCTCTCTTACTACAGAAACTCGTTTTCCTCTACTTTCCTGTCACCTCTTTCCTCTGCGGTCTTTGTTGTTCGTCACTATAATGCCAGTCTTGGATGCTATAGATGTGCAATCACCATTTAGATTTACTTCAGTGCAGCTTGTTATCATATGCTTTCAGGTTTTTTTTTTTTTTTTTTTTTTCCCTTTTTGGTGGTATTCTTCTTCATGACAATATGTTATTTAAATCGTTATATTTTTTATGTTGCAAAATTTCCTTGGCGTTTGACATATGGTTTATCTTGAAGATATCTCTTTTAGCAGCAAGAAATGAGAGAGAGAGTATTCAAGTTGCTTTACGACCAAAAGTTTCCTGGAATGGATCCAGTATTGCAGGAACTGTACAAGTCCAGTGTACTGACCTATGTTCCAATTCTGGGGATAGGTTAATTCTTGCCTCAGTTACTCTCAAAGCTTTTGATGAACATAGATGAAATTTAGAGCTCTCAATATCATATTTTGTTTGCAGATTGATTGTTGGCCAGTCTTTGTCAGTACGGCGAGTAGTTCCTGTCTTGGGTGTTCCTGATGCTCTTGTACCCCTTGATTTGCCAACCTGTCAACTAAATTTGTTTCCCGGGTACTCTCTTATCTCTCTTCCTGAACAGGAAGACAGAAAAGTCCAATCACATTTAAATTATATTCTGGATACATAACCATACAATCTTATTTTGCAGTGAGACAACTGTCATTTGGCTTTCTGTAGATGTTCCAAAGGCACAGCCTCCTGGTCAATATGAAGGAGAGCTTATAATCACTGCTACTAGAGCTGAAGCAGAGTGATTCTCTATCCTGCATACTTCAGTTAAATATTAGTTTTGTTACATCAGATTTATAGCTTGCTTTTCTGTTCTTTGCAATGTGAAAGTCTCTGCCCTGAATATGGACTGGTTCACGAAGTTGCTGAAGTTTCTGATTGTACATTGGTCTACATTTATTCATTCTGACTTTTCAGATCTGCAGCAACTTGCCTGGGGAAAGCTGAGAAGCAGGAAATATACAGAGAACTTAGAAACTGTCTTGAAATTGTGGAGCCCATTGATGGAAAATCAGTAGATGAATTGGTGGGTATTTTTGGCATTAATGTGCTAAGAGATCTCACTACTCTTGGATTTCTACTCATATGTGCTTCTCTTTTTCTAGGTAGAAAGAGTGAAGTCTGCAACCTCATCTTTGAGAAGAGTTCTTCTGTCCCCATCATTTTCTGATTGCRTTTCAGATAATTGTCCACTAGATATGATGGAAGAAGATGCTATCTCAAACCTTTCAATACGGCTGAAGATAAATTTGACAGTTTGGGATTTTATTCTTCCAGTAACTCCTTCTGTTCCTGCTGTAATTGGTGTATCCTTCATGTGGTGTTTTCAATAAAGATAAACTTGGTAGAATTATTTATGCATCTCTCTCTTTGCAAGATTCTTTTTTTAATCAAGATAATGGGGATTTTGTTAAGCAGATTTGACTGAATTCTTATGTGTGCTAAATAACTCATGTGTATCATGACAAAGTATTTTGGTTGAATAATATGTTTCCTTGACTAAACATGTTCTTTGCAAAGTATAACTGCAAAATTATGGGATACATGAAATATGTGCTGGATGATCTCTTGTATTGTTTTAATCCGCTACGATGTCGCTTCTTTTATTTATTAATTAATTTATTTAACACAATTTAAGCTAGTATAGAAAGGGCTGCCCGGACTATTTGCTGTAGATGCATACAAGTGCATGCCAAGATATAAGGATTGAGTTGATTGTCCTACATGTCTTATATGTTTCCATAACATAATACAAACATATTAGAATTTTTTTCCTTTTCCTTTTTGCGTTTATTTCTACAGTTGGTTATTCAATTTAAGGATGTTATTATGGCAATGAAACAAATGGCTTTGAACAATTTCATTAGGTTGCTTTAGAAGAACAAACTTGTARAGTAGTCTRAGTTCTTGAAACACWGGTGACATCTTTTCATTATTCTGGTGAGGTATTTCATGCATTGCTCTTAAAGTTGCTGGCAGTTTAACCTTGAAGGTAGAATGCAGTYAAAAGCTATGTGTGTATGGGTTGCCTTAGCTATACTTAGGTCTCTGATACAGTGATTGAAGATCGTTTTGGCGTTGAACATGGAAGCAGCGAGTGGTATGAAGCTTTGGATCTGCATTTTAAGTGGCTACTTCAATATAAAATCAGTCCCTACTTCTGCAGATGGGGTGATAGCATGCGAGTATTGACATACACCTGTCCTTGGCCAGGTACTGGAAATGAAGGAAGTTTATGATTCATCAGCAGAAATGCTCTTTCAGCTTTAGCACATTTAGGTAATTAGGCACGGTACTGCCAAGTAAAATTGCAAAAATGTTGGAGACCAGGTTTATTAAGAACTTCCGAAAGTATATTGTGCCTTGGCTAACCGCTACCATTTATTCCCCTTTTATTTTACTGGAATCTAACTTGATTGTTATGTATTTCTCAACTATCTCTTTGCTTCTACAGCTGATCATCCAAAATCTGATGAGTACTTTTCTGATCCTCGCCTGGCTGCATATGCTGTGCCATATGGTCCTGTAGTTTCTTGGTATGAGCCTCATCTTTCTGAGTTTTGGTATGTTTTGCTTGCCTGATATCATATTAATGATGTATTTTTGACCTTTTGATCCGACTAGTGATGATTCGAGGAAAGATTACTTGCAAAGAGAAGTTGAGATATTAAGAACAAAAAGTCATTGGAGAAAGGCCTACTTTTACCTGTGGGATGAGGTAAGATTAAGATATTTTAAACTGTTAGCATCTACAATATCCTATATCTTGTAATAATCAAGGCTTGAGGCTTCTATATCTTTCAGGCCCCAACTCCTGCCTCCTGCTTTATCTAGTACTACCAATGTATGTGCATTTGAATTCTTTCCTCCCAAATAAGTTAAATTTATTTTTGCACAAAAATAAATGGTCAAGATGTCACTGCTTTTTCATTTTGATGTTCTTTTTTCTTAATTGATTTAATGTTTTGTTGTTTTCCACCTGGCGTTGTTATCGGCTGCTAATATGTTTGGTTACTAGAAGTTGTAAATGAATGGTCATAATCAAGTAATGTTAGATGCATGGGTTTGTGGRGATGGAGTAATGATTGGTAGTAGTAGCAAGTACGGATTAGAAAATTTCACATCCAAAGATTAAGGAGCTCGGCATGAGTAACCCAAAAACATACTTAGAAGACAAGAATAAAGAAGAGCAATAAAAAGGAGGAGGATGTTCTGGATGCAGTAAATGATACTGCTAAATGAGTTGAAATCTGGTACAGGCTTGGGTGGTTGGTGTTTGATTTCATAGAAATTTGCCCTGAAAACCAATTATTACCATCTTCCAAACTTGGGTCATTCTATTTATTTCTTATTTTATCCAGTGGAAAGTCTGGTAGATCCAGGTTTAATAGCTTTCCAATTCTTTTTCATTAAAATCTCAGTTTTGTTGGTTCATTCATGATAAAAACTAATGTGATTTTTCRTGTGGCTGGGAGGACTTGAGCCTACTTTGCTTGAAGTTATATTTAACTTATAATATTAAAATAACAGGTCCACTTATAGGAGGGAAATGGAGATGGTGCTATGATAGTTTGGAAATAAAATCTGTAAGCTATCTTTCCTGAAATGAATTAACTGGAGTGAATAAGCTGTTTAGGGTGTAGAGGTAGCTTATCTTTTTGCTTCTGGTTGATCAAACTTTTTGATAATTACAGACTTCCTTTTTAATTTCTTCTGTATGTGAATTGTTGGGGGGAAGAGAAAATGGTTGGGGATGAGTTTTCACCATCGGTACAAATTCTGCAGAACTGACTGATCAAATTCTTGCAGCCACTAAATGTGGATCATTTTGATGCAATTCGCAACATGGCCAGAGAGATTCATGCCTATGCACCTGATGCGCGTATTCTGACTACATACTATTGCGGTACAGATTGGCTATGCATGCTTTTTATGGAATACTAATATTCTTTTGCTTGTTCTCCTACCTTTTGCTGTCTTCTTTTCTTCTTATCTAAAAGCATGGTTTGGTTGAGTGAGATGTCAAAGTAAAAGGGAAGGGAAGTAAATGACCATTTATGTCGTTTGGATAGGATGAAACATGGAAGGGGTACCATCAGCATTTCTTCGCTCCCCAAATTGGTGTGATTGGGTGAGGGAAAATGTTTTGGAGAAGATAAAAGGCGTTGGTGACAAGATTGACTCATTTCTTTAGTTTTAAAAAAMTAAGAGAGAGAAAGAAGAATAGAAGAGTAAATAAGTAATATTTATCCTCTCCTCTACCCTTCAACCCAACAAGAAGATGGTAAAAAGGAATACTTCCCTTGGGTGAAGTATTTGTCCTCCTCCCCCTTCCCTTTTGCAAACCAGAGTATACCTAAAGCTGATATCTAATAGAGGATCAGGTATTAGTATCTATTGTTCTTTATGCAGTGAGTTTTTTTTTTTTTTTTTTTTCCCCTTTTTTTGGGTGTATGTTTGGTATATGTTTATATTTTACACATGCTGAGAGGGAAAGCAAACACAATATGAGTTGATTTCTTGAADTTGGTGCTGGTGGATGAATCAAATATCTTTTTCCACTGGAAGAAATAGTTCACTTACTTCTTAAGGCATTATATTCATTTCTATTGATGTTTTTTGATGCCTCTTGAACTCTTTGCAGGTCCAAGTGATGCACCCCTTGCTTCTAATAATTTTGAGGCTTTTCTCAAAGTCCCTGAGTTCCTACGCCCTCATACTCAGATATACTGCACTAGGTATTAAGATCAACTTTTTTCTGTCACGGTTTGGAGTTAAAGTGGTTGACGACTTTGAATTGTTGCATCAGTTGTTTGAGACACATAAACATGTCTTTCTAGATACTTATGTTCCATCATTGGGGATTGATTTTCTTTATATCCACAGATCATTAGACTGTCATGAGAATTGCTTCACAGAAGAATGATAGTTGGATTTATTAAATACTTATTATATAGTTTATCCCCTCAAGGGGCTTGTGGCATAATCTTTCTTCTTATCAAATTAAATTCTTTGTCAGTAGTTTGAAAGTATAAGTCTCCATGTTTGTACTTTAGGATTTTGTTTTAACTGGTGAGCTTTTGGAGAATCCTAAATGCTTTAGAACCTTTGCCTGCATATTAAGTGATGTATGCAGGGTGATGATTTGTTTCTCTATCTCTYTGCAGTGAATGGGTCATTGGTAATCGAGAGGATTTGGTGAAGGATATCATTTCTGAAATACAACCTGAAAGTGGTGAGGTAATGTGTACTTTGGCACTTGGGCTTTACTAAGAAAATTTCATTATTATCTCCAGCTTTGCACTATTATACATACTAGAGATCTTGGGATGTGATAGATGAAATTGAAATTTCATTAATTTCTTTGCATCTTAAAATTTAACCTTTCAGCTCCCAGACCGCTATTAGAGTTTGTATTTGCGCTCTCTTACAACGTCTTTTGTGGTTCGTATTAGTCGAATCTCTTTTATAGTTCAGTATTGAGGTTTTCTCTAGGTATCGTTTATACTACTTCACCTGGACAATATTTAATTCAGAAGATAGGATGTTTTCACTGAATTCATGAATCTCCTTTCAGAATATTGGCAACGAATGGAAATTGTCACCCTTGATCTCAAAGTGAAGATAGAATGTTAGCAGGAAGCACGATTTTAACTTGTGCTCTTGCAGTAATTGTCTGAACAGTTTGGAGAAGCTACGCATTGTAACTGACGTTARGTAATTTTATATATGTAAAATTATCAACTTCCCCWCTCAAGCATTAGAAAATTAGTAGTAGTTTTAAGGCTCTTAACATTTTATGTGCAACTTCCCCACTTTTTCTTAGCTGCTCCTTCACTATTAGTTTTTTGTTATTGCTTGAGAGAAAGAGGTTAAAAAACTGCATTTTGTTGCTCATTAGTATGTACGTTTACACAGGAATGGTGGACATATGTCTGCATGGGTCCATCTGATCCTCATCCCAACTGGCACCTGGGCATGCGAGGTACACAACATCGTGCTGTGATGTGGCGTGTATGGAAAGAAGGGGGAACGGGTTTTCTCTATTGGGGTGCCAACTGCTATGAGAAAGCAACAGTTCCCAGTGCCGAGGTTACTGCAAGCCTCATGTTACGCGCTTAATTTGAATTTTTCCCCAACTGCTGCTTAAAACAATATTTATTCTATTTATATATCTTTGTCCAGATAAAATTCAGGCGAGGCCTCCCTCCCGGTGATGGAGTCTTGTTCTACCCTGGTCAGGTGTTCTCATCTTCACAGCAACCTGTAGCTTCTCTAAGATTAGAGCGGCTTTTGAGCGGCTTGCAGGTATTCTATGATAATGAAGTCTGTGTATGTGTGTTTATTTTTTACGGCGTTAACTCTTTGTCTTCTTTTACGACAGAATTTTGTGACCTTATCTATTCCCTTTCTTCCCTTTTTCAATGCTTACTTTATTCAGTCTTTGCTTTTTAGCGGATTGCGGGTGCTTTCCGTTATTTCTTTTTGCTTTAATGTGGTTTCTTATAGAGATGAGAGGTTCTTTGGGGGCTAAAGGGGGAAGGAAGGAGAAGTACACTGAGATTTTCTAATTTATCAGTGATTATATCTATAATTTCAGAAACGTTGAAGGGAAATGAGTAATAGAGATTTATTGCAGTCTTTTGGTTGTTAGATTCCCYGAATGTGATGGCTCACCCTTCTATCTCCTCCTTCCTCCTATTACCAGATTTATCATCTCGATTTGTTAACTTTTTATTTGCATCTCCAAGTGCATTTTCTGATACCCTTGTATATGACTGGTGCCCAGGACATTGAATACCTTAGGCTTTATGCCTCAAGATATGGCAGAGAAGAGGGGCTTGCGCTATTAGAGAAAACGGGCATATATCTAGGTCCTGAGCGGTACACTCTTGAACACTCTCCAATTGATGTAATGCGTGGTGAGATTTTCAGGAGTTGCCATTCCTAAGGAAACCTTTTGTTGGATGATATCACGTGTTCCTGTAAATAATGTTGAAGATCTTTGGATAGTTTAGCATTCATTGAGTTCATTGGCTTCAAATTTCCTGGAACCATCAATATTACCGTTGCAGAAAGTATGTATTGTGCACAAGTTGATGTCACAGGTTATTTATCATCCCACAGTTTACGTTTTGCAGCAAATCCTGTTTGTGCTCAGAATTTTCCCCTTCTATTTGCCCCTTTGGATGAGTRGTTCCCCATTTAGTGGTCTTTCTTCCTACTTGCCCCTTCAGCAAATCATAAACACTCAGCTTGTGATCTGAATGCTTAAGCATTGAGATCAAAATTTGAGCCCTAAAATGTTGTATCCTGAAGAGGGGGAGAAGGGCCCGGAGACAGATGAGAGTAAAGAAATCGGGCATTAGTTGGGCCAGTTCTTGATCCTCACATAGGAAATAAGTAGAGCCATCGAGCATTAGATTCGGGARGGTAATGTCTGGCCCTACAATGTCGTATGACACGRAACCTATCTCATAATTGCACATAGGCCATTAGTTGATACCTTTTCTTTTTATGATAAAGGTGTAGGAAAATATTCTTGATATATTTGCTATCAAGATCCATGTTAAACCTTTATTGCCTTGTGGGAATCAGAGGAGTTAAAAGGAAAGCAAACATCAAGTTAATCAAACTGGTTATGATTGCAACCTGAGCTCTAACTAGTTCCTTCTTTTTGACATTGTGCTCATTGCCCTGCTTCTCCACCGCCCTTACAGCCTGTAATATCTGTCGAACCAGACACATTTTAGATATAGAGCTTGGATGGCCCATCGTGCATCCTTTGCTGCTCGTTTCTCACCATTATAATCTCATCGAATACTAGAGTTTTTGCTCAGTGCACGAGCGACGATGATTATCCCGACTTAACTTGATACTCAGGGACGGTTCTCTTAGGCTTAAAATCAAACAGTTTATAAGCAGTTTATAAGAATATCCCATGATCACGAAAAATATAGCAAATATCTCGGGGTATATAATTAATTAAGAAAGAATTTACGAAAGGGAGACAAAATAATGGGTCTGGCTAACTGGGTTGGAAAAGGAAAGTGCCGTGTGGAGTTGTCCTTATCAGACATAGAAATGAGCACGAAAAGAGAAAAATGTCTTTACCTTTTGAAGTACTCTGAGCACCGTCTCCTACTCTCTCATTACTCGAACACTGTTGAACATTCATCATTTATATTCTCCGCAAAAGGTTGATATGATATGCTAATACACTATAGTCAATGGATCCCGCTATCACAGATCAAGGCCAATAATGCTATAAGTTTTATCATCCGTGTTCTTGTATTACAGTCTCTACTTAATGGTCTATTTCGTCAAGCCATACTAAAAGTTTCAACCTCAAATTTCGCTCTATGTCCCCCAGATCTTGAAACATAGTTATAGTGATAATTTTTTTGGTAGTTATAYTTTCCGGGTTCGATATTTATCCTTAGTATGAAATAATTCTCATTATGGATATTAAAGTTTTAARATTTTATATTTTTAATTTATTGAGACATATTCTGCGATTTATGTCCTCCATGAAACCTTAAAGGGTGAAGCAGTGGAGGGGATAAGGGTTTGAGTTTAACCTTTTCTTTTTATATAAGATGTAATTATAATTATATCTACTTTCGGAGACAGATTAAAGTCTCCTTATCTTTTTGTTTCATTCTCGAGTTCTTGAACTTATAAAGTATCTTTTCTATGATGGTTCAATTCATTAGACGCTACCAAAACCACATTTTATTAATATGATAAGACCGAATGCTTATTGTTGCAGCCCATCTTACTGAATCAGTTGCTTCATTTTTRGTTATCAACAACTAAGAAGTGTTACTGATCAATAATTGCTGATTTAGATATTATAGAAATTAGTATTTAAGTAATGTTTCGAGTTCGAGTCGTTTTAACTCATTCGAATCTCATTTCTTATAAATTATGTCATGATATGATTTTTTTTTCTTATTTCTTGAGAGTAGTAACAGTCAACTTATCAATATACGATTAAATATGTTTTTTAATCTTTACGCTTGTTTAATTTTTAAATCAACATATAAGTAATATATTTTCTCTTATYTAYTTAATTCTCTTTCCAATGRAAAGGTAAGGATATRAGTTTAATAGTAATTTTAGACRAATTTAATATTTTTTAATCTGTACATATTTTAAGAAAACGAAGAGAGTATGAAATAGATGGAATAATAAACCATCAACTATTCTCTTGTACCAATATATTAAGGCCTCGTTTGATTATCAAGGATTTTGCACTAGAAAATATTATGATTTATCATTATTAAATTTCAATGTTTCGAGAATTACTTTGGTATTTAAAAATTAATCAGATTCCTCAAATTCAGGAAAATAATTGCACAATCATGAGAAAAAAAGACTACATGTGTGGACGTGATATTATAATTACTTTCCTCATAATTTTAAACAAAAATACGCGTAATAAATTTAAAAATTTTAATAACTTTCTTTTTTTTTTCTTCCCTCCTTCCTCTCGTCCTTCTTCTCCACGGCTAAACTCTTCTATAAAAAACCATCTAATATTTTTTTTCATAAAATTTCTTAACTCTTTCCTAAAAAATCATTTTCTCCTATACATTATAAGTAAATTCATAATTTAGTTTTATTTATATATGAAATTAAGATATTAAATATATGATATAGAATTTGATTTTTATATTAATCATAATATGTTGAACTAAAAAAATCTCTTCTTTTCTCTAAAAATTCATATTTAATTTAATATGAAATAATTTTTTGAATCTTTTACTTAATAAAAATACACATATATTTACTTCATCCTATTTTATTAATATTTAATATTTTAAATTATTATAATTAATTTAGATAATTTAATATAAATATAAATTCTCTTCCCATTTATATTCAATACTTCTCAAATAAGATAAGTAAATCTCTAAAAACTTTAATACTTTCGTTTTATCTTTTTACATGTCGTAACCTACTTACTAAGGATAGCGTCTAGTAGATCGCAATTCCCTTATCTACTTTCTCTTTAGTGCTGCATCAGCATGTGCCCTGTTCGTACACAACTCAATCACAACAACGAGTACTAATCATCACATAATTGAATTTTGGGCCTCCACGTGTAATGATTTAATCATCTCTTCAAAAAAAAAATTACCATAAGATATATACCATAATTCTTAACTCTGTGCGCTTTTGCTCCTTTGCAATTAAATAAATGTTTATTAACAATTATTTTATTTTTCAATAAGCACCAAGGTACGAGTATTGCCGAGAGAAGATAAAAAGGAAAAAAAATTYTTATCATTTTGGCTAAGAATTTGACGTGGAGAAAAGACTGCATTTTGCGGTGGAGAGAGATTGAAACAGCTGGTTCCAATTTGGCCTGGCAACTTTTTCCGCCTACAGAATCACACGAAAGCCCACTCCCAAATTCGATAGCCGACAAAACAGTCGGCGATTCTCCTTTGTCGTTCGTTTCTTCGTCCTTATCCTCTGTGGACTCTGCATCTGTATGTATGTATATTTATCTCTCCATGGCATTTCTGTAATTGACTTCTAATATCATGTCCAAACAGTAAATGCAACCACGTGAGCAACATAAATTCACTTTTTTAGTAAAATAAAATAATATAGTATYCCACATCTTTTAGGAAGAAAAWAGATTAGTAAGTACGAGGTCGAGGAATTAACTTTGGAGCTATTGGGAGTAAGTTTTGGATTATAGTGATGAAATGAATGGACTTGCTCATCTTGTAATGAACCGTGTATATGAAGAAGACGTGTACTAAAAGATAAATGTTAAATCATTTAAAGAAGGAAAAATGGACAAAAGGCAAAACTATGAATTTCATAAAGATTAGTACATTATTATTAATTTGTTTAATATATCGAGGGATGTAATGCATAATTGAAACCAAAACTATTTTACGATGGAAGGTACGTTTAGGATTCATTTGGATTAGTTTTTAGTGTGTAATTAGAAATTTTCTTTCTGTTAGAGTTAAGAAAAGTAAAAAACGTGCATATTTAAAAAAATTTAATTTGTGATCATATTAAAGATGTTTATTTCATTCTAAATGTTGTTTTCAATAAAATTTTATAATTTTTTAAAAAATTAAAATATATTTATAATTTTACTCTAAAAAAAGTCTATCATAAAGCTAAATGGGAATGTATGATATTCGATTAGAAAGAGATCAATAAGAATGAACTAATCCATATCAACATATTTCTCTTTTGGAGAACACGAACAAATGACACATGAAGTGTAGCAGAGGGAATTGTTACGATGTAGATTAAAGATCCATATATCTTAGTTTCAAATGTATTTTTTTCATTTTATAAGTATATTATGATAGGATTATGTAAATTATTAAGACAATAAATTTATCTATAYTTATTATTAAAATGATATTTTTATTTTTATTTTTATTAAAAATTAAACACGAGGAAAATAATACAAAATATATTAACTTTGTAGATTGAATAATATTAATTTAAAAATAACACAAAGATGACCATTTAGTTTTACTGAATTTTGATGCTGGTCAGACTTGGTTACCCAACGTTTTTCATGGGTACGATGACTAACACAGCAGAGGTGTGTCATTCCTGGTCCTCTCATACTAGGGAGGGGTCCTTTCCATTGATTTTTCGTTCTTTTCTTTTGTCACATTTGGTTCAAATGAGTGTGAATTCTATGGAATCCATTGTTAATTTTCGAAAAGATAAGTAACTTTAAAATTTCTTATTTTACTTTTAAAAAATAAAAAATATATTTAATATGTTTTAATAGGTGAAATATAATATACTTTAAAAAAATTTAAAAAATATCATATTATGACATTTTCTTTTTTTGAGAAGATTATGACATTCTTTTGGGAAATGGAAGAAATAATTTGTACTACTATAAGATAAAGATATAATTTTAAATACTAATTTTATTTGCAAGATGTATTAAAAGAAAAAGGGGTGTGGGCATAGGTTTTGTATAGTCCGAGGGTAGTAATTTACTCTTGAGATTAGTCCTAATGTAGAAATTACACCGTTTGATTTGGATAATAAGACTTTTTAGTGCCGGAATATGTGGCAAAATAGTCTTTGAAATCTTGAATATATTACGGTTCAAGTTTCGACAGAGTGCACAAAACGACAAAACAATCGACCGCATAGTCCGAGTTTCTCCGACAAGTGTCATTTCGGAGTCTATAACCCCACGTGGACGATTGGATTTGAAGCACGGACTATTTTGCTACTTAGGACTCAAGAACGGCAATGTAATAGTAGCAGTAAAAGAAGGAGAAGCTTGGAATTGGATACGCAAAGGTAGTGCACTGGGTAAATATTTTTTCTGTTTTTCTTAAAATAAAATGAGTTGAAATTAGAATTATTTACAGATCATATGATTTGATAAATATTTTTATAATGTTATTTATTTCGAATTAGTGGAGTCAATAATAGTTTTTATTAAGTTAAAATATTTTTTATACAATTTTCAATCACTTTTCAAAACAGCTCTTAACTTAAGAAAATAACTTTAAAAAGCAATTAAATACTTTTCTGAAACCATTTTTACTTGTTAATGCTGTTAAAAAATAAACATAAAAATATTAATTTTTTCAAAGCGTTTCAAAAAGCAAATTTTTGTTTGCAGCAATTAAAAAAGTACATAAATTTAAGAGAACAAGCTCAAAATATATAAGAAGATTCTTTTTCTTAACACCGTGCATTTATGAGGTTTTTTAATATATTTTATAATTAATTATGAGGAATGGGGATAAAATGGGTAACTTTTAAAACCTACAAAATGATAAGGTTAAAAAAATTTTAGAATAATTATTTAAGAAAATGACTTAAAGAATAATAAAAGTCACTATATTATTGATTTTTAACTTCTAAAGCAAGTATTTATTCTTTTCCCATACAATTATTCTCAAATATTCCATTTTAAAAGTTAAATCATAATTAAGAATTCTAGTTCTTTACAATAAGTTAAGAATTTTACATAAAATTAGAATGAATTTTAAAGAAAGTTAAATAAATATTAAAAGTATCATAATAATTTCAAACTAATTTATTCTATTCCTTAATTAGGAGTATACTTTAATTCACTATCAAATTTAGGGATATACTTGTTTGTTATAAGAACAAAACAAAAGGGGAAAACAAAGATGTAATAATGGTTTAAAGGGAAATAGTAGCAGGACATGCACCCACCCATGGTTAGCTGCCGCCGCTTCAAAATAGACCGTGTTTAATTCCCCTCATAACTTCGTTCAAATCTCTAATTTCCATTTCTTTCTCTTTCTCTGGAGAAGTGACACAGCCGCCGTGGTGTGAAAATGGTGCTCTTCGGTCGCGAGCCTTGACTTTCCAATTGAATCGAGTTTGCTTTCTCATTTCCCTTGATTCAAGAACGGTGCAAATTTGATTTTTCCATTTTTTTTGGTGCTTTTCTCCAAGAAAGTTTACGTCTTTCCAGGTAATTGAGTTCTTAACACCTSCAAGAATTTCGTTTGCTGCTTCTTCCGGTTCTAGTTTTGGGAACAATCCACCAAAGAACGTAGGCTTAGTCCCTTAAAAAATCGTCAGAATTTGCTGGAGTTGAAGCACTGGATGGTTGATTCTGAGTGATTGGTGCCAGCTGAATTCAAGATATACCAATTTTAGTGCTACGTGGAGGAATTTTCAGCTTTTATCTTTTATCAAATTTGTTGAAGTTTAAGCTTACAGTCATCCGAAGAAGGAAAAATGGTGGAAATGAATAGCTTAGCAGCAATGGCGACAGTTCCTTCAGCTTCTGAAGAAGCTAGTGTTTCTTCTACGGGCAATCAAGTGACAGCTCCTCAAATTGTACCCAGCAAAAGAAAGCGTAATCTACCTGGAATGCCTGGTAAATTTATTTATTTAAATTAAGCTATTTTTAACTTTTTTTTTAACATTCCTTTTTGTTTTGATTACACTCGAAGCCCAAAAAAGGCTGAACTTCTTTCTCTTTTGGATTTGCAGATCCAGATGCAGAGGTGATAGCTTTATCGCCAAAGACTCTTTTGGCAACTAATCGATTTGTATGCGAGATCTGTAACAAAGGTTTCCAAAGAGACCAGAATCTGCAGCTGCACAGAAGAGGTCATAACTTACCATGGAAACTCCGGCAGCGAAATGGCAAAGAGGTGAAGAAGCGTGTTTATGTTTGCCCTGAGCCCACCTGCGTTCACCACGACCCTTCAAGAGCTCTTGGTGACCTCACGGGCATCAAAAAGCACTTCTGTCGAAAACACGGTGAGAAGAAGTGGAAGTGTGAACGCTGCTCCAAGAAGTATGCTGTAATGTCTGATTGGAAAGCCCACATGAAAACTTGCGGTACCCGAGAGTATCGCTGCGATTGCGGCACCTTGTTTTCGAGGTTTCACAAATTTGAACTTTCTTTCTTCTTGCAATTCTGTCGTTCAATTTATTTGCTGTATGAATTGCTGAGTTTGTTTTTGTTTCTGGTTTGAAGGAGGGATAGTTTCATAACGCATAGGGCGTTTTGTGATGCATTGGCACAAGAGAGTGCGAAATCACAGAGTCTGACGATTACGAATGAGGAGGGAACGCTGAAGGTTCAGGCTGCAACCACCACMTCCTCTTCCAGTCCACCGCCACCTCCACTTACTCCGTCGACTGGTGTGCTATCTCCAGTGTTGTCCATTCAGAGTTCAGGTGGGTAACGTGTGTAAAGATGCATAATCTACAAATTTGTCTACTGCGAAGCCAAGACAAAACGTGGATATTGTGAATCCTTCTCATTAAAAATTTCAGGAATGCAAAGCTGAATCTCTTTCTCTTTCATTTTCTAATTGCCGTTGCAACTTTCATTTGATTTCTGCGTTATTTTATTGCTATATTTTGTCCATTAGTGTCCTTGTTTTCATGTGCACAGCCCAGGCCGTAATATGTGACTATTTCTTGGTTGCTAGTGTGCTACAGTTTGATATAGTGGATCCGTTTACACTCTAGTACGGGTTCATTGAGTAGGAGATAGCTAGGATAATGAAAATATGAACATGATAGCTCAAAGATCGAAAAAGAAAAATTAGAACGGGAGATGATGTGGTGAAGGAAAGGACTCTATGATTGCTTATGCTTTTACATGAAAGGTTCTCAGTTCAAGTTGTTGGATAATGGGATTCAGGATCTAAAAGCCTAAAAATGCTGCTCTTTTACTGAAAAAGTTCTATTCTTTTACTATTTCTTATATCTCTGTTTGTCTGGTTCTTTTGCTTTTAATAATCTTTTGGGTGCAGATTTACCGGAAATTCAAAACGGACGTGCATTACAGCAACCAATGACAGCACAAATATCCACTACCACCTCCATCTCCAATGTTGCGGCCAGTGGCTCCTCGCCACCTTCTAGTGCTAATGTCAGTAGCAGCACCGGTGTATTTGCCAGTATGCTCAGAGCCTCACCCACAGCTGGGCTGTCACAATCATCACAGTCTCCTCCTCCTTCATTTTCTAGCCTATTATGTGCAATGGGCGGGCCTGAGCATGGGGCCGCAGAACCCGTATCGTTGTCTCTGTCGTCCTCCCTCTACCTTTCCAACAGTGCGCCTTCATTGTTCCCAACTACGTCCCAGGATCACCTTAGGCATTATGCTACAAATGCGCAACCAGCATTATCTGCAACTGCATTGTTACAAAAAGCTGCTCAAATAGGTGCAACAACTTCTGGTTCCTCATTTCTTCGAGGCCTTGGTTTGGCAATGCCGAGCTCGTCTGAGCTTCAAGATGGCAATCCAAGCACGGCAACAGCCGCTAATGCTTCCGCAACAAAATGGTTGAGCCATGTAAAGCCAGAGAACAATTCAGTTGTTCCTGGCCTTGGACTAGGGCTTCCATCGGATGCTTCTTCAGTGGTAACCAACCTCATGATGGGTCCTCCAACAATCTTTGGCGGCAAACCCACCACTCTTGATCTTCTGGGTCTTGGAATGGGGCCTGATGGAGCAACTTCGGACGGCCTCTCAGCATATTTGACATCAGTTGGGGGCGGCCTTGATGTTGCAACTGCCGCCTCTTCATTCGGAGATATCAACATGACTGGGAATAGTTGGGAAGATTCTTCTGATAGGAAGCCGGCTTTGCTTTAGTGTCGAAGCTTTGATAATTAATGCTCCATAATCTACTCATCTCTCTCTTCTTTTTTCAGTTGGGGGGAGTTTTTGCTTTGAAAGTGCTTCAATATGTATATAAAGGGTAGCTATGATCTTGAAACTTCGTTACATCCAGTTTACCATATACTAGGGTAGTTCGATAATCGAGCATGCAACATCTTGATATGTATGTGGAGCTTTCACTGCAAATTTTGACTGATTTCTAGCCAAAAGAGGGACAAGTAAATTCTTATTCATTCTAGCTACTCATGACTGTTTTGTGCCTGAAGTGTAATGGTGACAGTTCATCTTTCATTCGAATAGGACCGGCGGCCTCGGCCATAATCACTGAAAACATGGAAGTGTGCAGACTTTCGGATTAATCCCTGCGTGCTTTTACGAAAACAACCTTATCATGTGCATTAACTGTACTAGCGTTGTACATATTCTAGCCTGTTTTGCTAGATCCATGGAAGTTTTCAGATGAAGGCGAACGTATATAAATGGCTGTTGAATGATTGATAAGTTGACGTGCAGCAAATATTAGCTAATGCCACCCCGGGGGGATGGGGGCGCAGGAAAGGCTGAGGAAGGATAGACGAAACAATCATGAAAGGACTTATTAGTTGAATAGTAGACGAAGCCATGACTTTTGAGACCGGCTTGCACTGTGGGACAAAACTGGTGGATTCCAGATCACCTTGCGTATAGGGAACAAGCCTTTAAGTTCATGCTTTCATAATGGTAGCAATAAGACTGTGAGGAGGCTCAAATCTTGGTCCCCTTGAGTGGCATATGCGTATGTTCCTTTGCTTGAAGTTGCTCTCGTGCAAGTTAAAAGTTCTTTTGTACTGTAGTTGAAAGATTTTGGAGTCAAATATTTGTTTTTATGCAGCTACTTTAGGAGCCACCATCGTCTTCTTTAATGAATATGTAAACTCATAATTCAAGCAATCAGGTGGGGTTCCGTTTAAGAAGTAGAGTGTCCATGCAGATGTATCATATATGAAATGTGGAGTCTGAATTGGAGATGTGCAGAATGCATTTGCTGAAGTTTTTTGACTTGTGAGGAGAAGGGTAGTGGACTGACCCGTGAGTAGTGCTAACATTATATGGGCATCTCGGGTTGTGCTGGAATGGAAGACTGGAGACAGCTCAAATGTAGGGACATTGTGTGCTATAATAATTTTCAAGTACGGTGAAGAGATGATCATGTTGGTCAGTCATCAGGGCCTAGTAGTCAAATCTGAATTTAACAAAAAGGCCTACTCTTTGTATAATTCTACTACTGTTGCATCAGGCTCAGAGATTCAGAAGAATTTAATGCTAATGTTTGGAGGTACTAGTACAGGAGCACCTTCTTGGGGCTTTGGCGGTTTTTTGAAAAATCACTTCCGTGAACAGATTTTTAAAAAGTTAGTATAAATAGATAAATCGCATTTTTTAAATGTGATTTGCTAAAATAAGGTTGCATTTTTTTAATTTTACACTCATGTATTTACTGGTATTAATTTTCTAAAAGAAATCTATTCTTCTCGCAAAAACCTTCCCCTTCCCGTCTCTTCCAAGAAGCCTCCTAGTTCCAGATTAACAATGCACTATCTGCTGCTATACGCACAGAATTGAATCCATCCCGAAAATTGAGAGCTGACGACTGCCGAGCTGTCTTCGTCGACAGGAAGGGGAATGGTTTTACAGGAAGAATAAGTCGCTTTTAGAAATTTAAAACCAATAAATATGTGGATGTAAAAGAGAAATAATAAGTCGTGTTCCGATTTATCCATTTATGTCAACTTTTTAAAAATTTGTTTACTGTAAGTCACTTTTTTTAAATTTGCCCAGAACAGGAAAAAGGCCCCTTCTTGGCTATGGCTATAGGTGCATTTTCAGGATGCTATCCTTGATCCTTTTTTTTTTTTTTTTTTCTTGGAGGGATGTTTTTTTTTAATAGGTTTAAACATTAGAGTATTTAGATTAAAATTTTTTTAGTATACTCTTAACGTATTTTTTATTATATAAATTAAATCACGATATATATATATATATATTGTCTTTCTTTTTTATATTCATAATAAATATTTAATTTTTAAATATTACTTCGTACATATCAATACAAAAAATATAAAAATTATAATTTTATTATTTAATTCGTAACCTATTTTTAATTTAATAATATTAATTAATATTCTTCATTTATCATTATGCTGCTTTCTTATTTCTACTTATTCTTAGGGATAAGCTAGCTGGAAGGGATGAAAAATGACGTGGACATGTACATGTCAGTCTACACAAAGATAGGTGAAAGAAATAAAATATGTCCAAAATAGAAAAATTGAAGACTCGTTTTATGTTCTTCTTTTTAAAACAATAGACTCGTTCGAGGGGCCTTTTATGGAGTGGGTAGCTCTTAAGTGGTATAGTTGCCTTCCAAACTATTTAAGGTTATATTTTATTTAATTTTTAATGAAGCAGATAATATTTTTATAATAAGATTTATTTTTAAATTTAAAATGAAATTTGGTTTTAACTTTAAAAGTATTTGTTTTAAATTTACATTTAGAAAATCTCTTTTACATCCAAATAATTTTTTAATTTCAATTAAAATTTAAAAGTGAACTGCAAATAAATATTCACTGTTCACTTTCAAATCAGACTATTCCAATACTCAAATTAATTTTTTTTTCAACTTCTCATCCAAACAAATCTCAATAAAGAAAGTATCTTCTAAACCAATAAATAAATTCAATATTTTCCTCCTTCTTAAATTAGATTATTTTTCTACAACTAAATAATTTTTCTTRTTCAAAACCTAATCCAAATATACCCTTGCAGTCGGAAGTCCAGTGGGCTTCTGATGAAGTTGCAGGCCAGTCCAAATTTCATTCATACTTTGCTTGCTGGGTTATTGACTTATTCGGATGGTCCAGGTTACATGCAAAATAAAAAGAAAAAATGAGTGCACTAGCAAATTTACGAGTCATAATAATAACATTATAAAATATTTAAAAAAACATAATAAAACTTTTATTCCTTAATCATATTAGACGAGGTGACGGGCATCTTAAGTCAAGAAATTAAGCTTGATTTAAGAGAAATCGCGTGAATCAAGAGGCAGAATCTGAAATTTAAATATGTGAAATAAGTTACAGAATCCCTTAACTCAAAATATCATTTGAACAGCCATGAAATAAGTGAAAAAGAAAAAAGAAAAAACACCATCGAATATTGCCTAAGCTTTGATAGACTATATTGGGAAAATGTGTTTTAATATTTCTGTTATTGTTGAATAAGATGATGGTAAAAGAAAATGCTTATTTAACGTAATTTCAGAATAAACAAAACTCTAATCGATTAACATGAAGGTCATAGTCGACTTTGGCACATTTTATTGTTGACCATGCATTTAGTATTTCGTCGATTTATTACCATTCCTTTTTAAAATTTAGTGAGTTTTAGAAAAAATGAAATTAAATTTAAACTAATAATTTTCTTAACGTAAAACGTAAAATAAATAGATGTTAATCTTGAAGAATAGTCAACAATGCAACACCATTACCATCTTGTCTTTGCCAGGCCCTTCTTKGCTTGGGCAGTACTCTCTCTGTTTTTTTAAATATATCATAATAGCATCTTTTTTTACAAAATTATTATGTTACATTTTATTTATCAAGACATCTTTAAATATATTTTTTCATATTTATCTTTATTTAATTTTTAAATTAACACTATAAGTTAACATTTTTTTACTCATACAATAAATTTATCTTTTTTTTTCAATGTAAGAGTAAAGATGTTACTTTAATAGCAATCTCCAATCAATTTATTGTCTCATACCCTATTGCTACATGCTTTAAAAAATGAGGGTGTAACTTTTATATATATGTATTCTTTTAAAATAATTTTAAATATTTATTTATTTAATATAAATGCTTTTTGTAATATCAAATAATTACATGCAAATTAGAATTTCAGATATAATGTTATTTGAACTAATTCTAATTTTAATTTTTAATTTATTATGCTTATTTTATTATGATCATATTATGTTACAATTTTATTATTGTAAATGTTTACATTTATAGTATTTTATGAAAAAACGTATCCCATCATTGAACCGATACAAATCTAATTATATTTGTCATGAATTTTAATTTTTCGTGTTACTGTGTTATTCTATGTTCAATTAATATATGTGTAGACTTTTATAATTATTTTTATTATTATGTTATCTTTTACTAATTTAAATTATTTTAAAATTTTAATATGAAGTTTTATGTAAACTTAAATCCGGTAGAATTATCACTAATAATTAGTTATAAATTTCTTTTGTAATTATTATGAATTGTGATATTTTAATAATATATATATATGAATGTATTCGATTGCACGAAGAAATTGGAGTAATAAACCGAAAAGAATAATCTTTTATCTACGTAATACTATTAGTCATATGCAGATTTGTCCTTTCCAGTTTCCTATGGGCAAGACACTTTGCTCGATTTTGGTGTCAGAATTCTTTAAGCAGAGTATGCAAAAGAATATTAAATAAATTTAACTCTATCCAAGATTCAACTGCTTTTGAGTTCCAAGTTKGCAACTTACCCCATCATTTCTCATCATCTTCGAAGTCCATCTCTAGCTTTGCTAATTCATTCTCTTAGACCGACAAACAAACACTGAGAGCTCAGAACTTTCATTATGCATCTTCTTCTGCTTCTCATGTTCTTGATTCTACTGCTTCTCATGATACTGAGATTCTTATACTCCATCATCTGGGTCCCATTGAAAATTCAAAAGGATTTGAGGAAAGAGGGTATAGGAGGCCCTGACTATCGTCCTATCATCGGAAACACGGCTAAGATCCGACGGTTGATGATCGCAGAAGCTGAGTCGAGGCCAATGTCAATCTCCCACGACATYGTTCACCGGGTAATTCCTCACTACTACAATTGGTCAAGGGTCTATGGGAAGAATTTTCTGTATTGGTTTGGGCCGAAGCCCAGGTTGGCTATAGCTGACCCGGATATGATCAAAGAGATATTGCTCAACACTAGTGGCTCGTATGAAAAGGTTGGGTACAACCCCTTGTCCAAGCTGCTCTTTGGGGAGGGGCTTGTTGGGCTAAGTGGCGATAGATGGGCTGTTCACAGAAGAATTACAAGTCAGGCCTTTAACATGGAGAGAATAAAGGTTCGCCCTCTATCATTTTTCTGTTCCTTTTTAGCTTTACTTGTAGTGAAAAATTTACTAATATTCTACATTATGTAAGAAATTCATATGACATGCTACAGAAGCTTGAACTTGGTGCTTCTTATTGAATCATTTTGGGTATTGTCAATCGCTTTTGCTAAGGACATTCACACCTATGTATCTCTGAAAAGTCCATTTTAGCTAGCAGTCTAGTTATAATGCAGTTAAACATGTATATCACTCTTTTAAAACCTCTCTACTTGGTGGGATAGATTTCAAGGTTTACTACTAGAAGCTTTAAGAAGATATGTTTCAATAAATTTTCGCTCAACATAGTGTAGCCTTTCCCATATGTAATAGGTAGATCAATGTTCATTGGGATGTTAGATGGATCTGTGAGAGATTTTAATGTCCTTATAATTGAGGGCTACTGCATGAGGGTGGCATAGCTACCACTCATTGTATATGTAGTTGTGGCTAGTCCAAGTGGTTCAATATGATTTTGTATAATGGTGTTGGGGCTTTTTTTAAGATCATTGAAATGTGTGGCTTTTAATAGGAATGGATTCCAGAAATGGTGACTAGTACTAAAAGGATGTTAGACAAGTGGGAGGAAGAAAGAGGTGGAAGAGATGAATTTGAAATGGACGTATTCAAGGAACTTCAAAACCTCTCTGCAGATATCATATCCCGGACAGCCTTTGGTAGCAGTTATGAAGAAGGGAGGCGAATTTTTGAGTTACAAGACCAGCAAGCCGGGCTTGTTTTACAGGCCATAAGAAGTGTCTACATACCTGGCTTCAGGTGCCGATGATTATCACAATAGAAGTTGTATTATTTACAAACATCTATCAACAAGAAATGTGATCATCAAGTGTTGTTTGTTTTTGTGGGCTTTTTCTTCAAGTTGTACTTGATGAAATTGGCAAGCCACTTGACGTTTTCATTTCCTTTGAAGCTGTTCTTGATTTCTGACAAWACAGGTTGTTGCAGGTTTTTGCCCACCAAGAAGAACAGAATGAGGAGGAGGCTAGATAAAGAAACTCGGGCCTCAATTAGGAAATTGATTGAGGATAATACTAAAATTGAAGAAAAGAAGAAATCTCTGCTTGCTTTGCTAATGGCTTCTTACAAGAATCAGGACAGTGTAGTGGAGAAACTGAATACAGCAGAAATTATAGATGAATGCAAGACATTTTACTTTGCTGGAAAGGAAACAACTGCTAATCTTTTGACTTGGGTTCTTGTCCTTTTAGCTTTGGATCAAGAATGGCAGAGCAAGGCCAGGGAAGAGGTTCTTTGCTCCTGCAGGGACAGTGGGGTTCCAACAGCGGAAAATCTTGCTGACTTCAAAATTGTAAGTTTGACTTTTAGTACACTTCTCATTTTGTCAAGAGAATCTCTATCGTGCAAAATCAGCTGGTGATGCAATACTTTCCTAACATCAAAGTTCATTGGACCACAAATATACAGTTTGGTGAATATTTTGTGGATAATTCAAGCATTTCGTTACTAATATTATGCTTCATCACAAGATATACTTTATATTGTGCTCCTCTATTGTCAACCCAATCTTGAAAGATCATGCATAAGATTTGCTACTCGCATGCTATTGCCTTGGGTTGTATATTCTAAAATAGTATATCAAAATGAATATCAAAATGAAGTGAGTTTATTTGACAGGTGAACATGATAATAAATGAAACTCTTCGACTCTACCCTCCAGCAGTGATGTTGATGAGGCAAACAGGTAAGAATGTTAAGCTGGGATGTTTCAGCGTTCCAGCCAATACACAATTCTATTTGGCCATGACTGCAGTACACCATGACACTGAGATATGGGGAGAAGATGCAAATGTATTCAATCCACAGCGATTTGCTGATACTCGGAAGCATATGGCTTCATTTTTTCCTTTTGGTATAGGCCCTAGAATCTGTGTTGGTCAAAATCTGGCCATTGTTGAGGCTAAAATTGTGTTGGCTGTTATAATCCAGCAATACTCTTTTGTGATTTCTCCATCATATGTTCATGCTCCAACACAGTACATGACTCTACAGCCTCAGTATGGTGCGCAGATTATATTTAGCAGATTACTGAATTGAGGGACTTCCCTATGTATGCATTGAGTGCATTTACATGTGTAAGTAAACTCATGTGTTCTTTGTGTGTAGAATGGAAGTATAAATGTCACAACAGCAATAAATTATGGTATAAGGAAGCCAGAATACAGCAGCATGGTCAATTCATTGCTTGGGGGGTTGGGGGGTGGGTGTTGTGTAAGGGAAGTTCTAGAGATGATATCCAATTGTCTTCTTGTCCTCCAGGTGAAATTAGCGTTTCCCCTTACTTGATTAGCAAATTGTATGGAGCCGCACAGGGACAAATTGTTCGGCAATTCATGAAAAGAACAGAAAAGTAAACCAACAGGATGGTAAGAAATAGTTAAGTGCCCAATTACTCCATGAGCAATTTTTGTTTCTTCTTTTCGGGTAAGTTCCTTAAGTATTTCCTATGAACAGCTCATCAAATTAAAAGAGGTCGCTATAAGAAGTCCATTCCATCATGTTCATCAACAGAATTTGAACGAGGAGGAAAAGGCCATATTTCCTTATTGCTTCTTCTGCCATGCATCTATTTCTTGCTCCAATTTTACCAGCTCTTGTGCTTGGTATTCGTCCATAATACATATACTCGCAGCACTTGGTTTCCTCTGAAGGTGAAACGGCACTTCATTAAGCAAGGCATTGAGGGCCCAAAATATGGTCCATATGCGGAAATTCGGAGGAGATCAAACGCAGTTTGATGAGACCTTAAACAAGTCCATTCAACCGAATCGCTAGTGCATCTTGCTGATCCGTTCTGCCAAGTGTGTGAAGACATTCAAGTTCTGTCATGTTTCTATGCCTRGGTCGGCTCTGCTTGAACCCGAAATGATCAAAGAGTTTACGCTTAACAAGTATGGGGAGATGATGCAAATGAATTCAACCCAGAAAGGTTTACCAAGGCTCAGAAGATGTGCTTTTTTTTCCTATTTGGTTTAGGTGCAAGAAATTGCATAGGTCAGAATCTCCCATGGTTGAGGTAAAAGTTATCCGATCTATGATCCTCAAGCAATTTTCCTTCACGTTCTTTCCATCATATGCTCATGAGACAGACACATGTCTGACTTTTCGGCCCGAATATGGTGCCCAAATCCTCTTCAGGAGTATCTGAAACCGAACGCCTTAAGGAGAATACTTGACCTTTAGGCGCTGCTCATGCTAAGAATCCTTACAAACTTGCTAAGTATCATATTCTGTTTTGTATTACTTGATGAAAACAAAGARATATTTTGTATTCTTTAATCGTGACGTTGCCATCTTGTCTGGTATGCAATATAAACRAAGCAAGTTGGAGGATAATGCTTTRCCGTAGCAAGTTGGTACAGCCGGCCTGCAGTATTTTAGTCAGTTTATAGTGTCATGAAGTGCTTAAAGCACTCAATTGCCAAACTAAGTGTTTGTGTGTAAGAGCATTCATGAAGTAGTTTTTCTTCTTCCTCTGTGCTCAGTTCAATCCAACTGCATATAACATGCATCTGTTACTCCTTGTAATTCTGTTGGTACTTGTAATCATACTTTTCAAGGTAGTATACTCCATCATTTGGGTTCCATGGCAATTTCAGCAGCACTTCAAGAAACAAGGAATTGAAGGCCCCAATTACCATCCCTTATACGGAAACTCTGAGGAGATTAAACAGCTGCATTGTGAATCTGAATCAACGAAAATCTCATTCAACCATGACATATTGCATCGCGTGGCTCCTCATTACCACAAGTGGTCGGCAATATATGACAAGACATTCGTGTATTGGTTTGGGACTAAGCCCAGACTGTCTTTAGCTGAACCAGACATAATTAAAGAGCTCATGATAGGTAATAGTGACTGCGTAGATAAGATTGGGTTTAACCCGATCTCTGTGGACCTCTTTGGACAGGGACTTCCGGGATTGCATGGTGAAAAGTGGGCTGTTCACAGAAGGATCAGCAACAAGGCTTTCACCATGGAGAGAGTCAAGGTGATTTCTTCCCTCCTCCAAGGCTATATATATATATATATATWTTTTTTTTTTTTTTTTGGCTTGCACTTATTCGAATGAACCAATACTTGATATTCTTCAACATGTTCGAAGCTTATACCCATCACTTGTCGATCACTGTTTACTCGTAGACTCCTATAGTACTGCTAATTAACTGGGATGTCATTGTTAATTTGCAAAAGTTTGGTAATTAGCTAAACCAGACCAGCTTAAATTTGTAATCTTCAACTCCTATTTATGTTCTCCTCTATTTGTTGTGGTTAATTGTAAGAACTAGACAAATATTAAATTTTTCTCAGGCTTGGGTGCCTCAAATTGTGGCTAGCACCATCAACTTAATAAAGAAGTGGGAAGAAGAACTACAAGGAAGGACTGAATTTGAAGTGGAATTGCACAAAGAACTTCACAACCTCTCAGCTGAAATTATATCTAGAACAGCTTTTGGAAGCAGCTTTGAAGAGGGGAAGCGCATATTTGATTTACAAGAACAGCAAATCAGCCTTACTTTGGAGGCTATGAGGAGCATCTATATTCCTGGTTCCAGGTCATTGTTATATATTTTTTCTGTTTCGCTTTACAAATATTTGATTTAATTTATTCGACAGAACTCGWAATTTTGTTATTTTCAGTCCTGACTGACCTATTTGCTCTCGCTCTATATGCTTTAAAAATGAAATCATGTTTAGGTTTCTACCCACTAAGAATAACAGAATGAGGTGGAAGTTAGAGAAGGAAATTCGAGATTCCATAAGGATGCTGATTAAGACCAACAAAAATACAAGTGAAAATTCAATGAACTTGCTTAGTCTGCTGATGTCTGTCGGCCAGGAAGAAGAGGGATTACCACTGGAAGAAGTTATCGACGAATGCAAGACTTTCTATTTTGCAGGAAAAGAAACAACTGCCAATCTCTTAACTTGGGCACTTATCCTTCTAGCATATCATCAAGAATGGCAAAGTAAGGCACGAGAAGAAGTATTGCAGGTTTGCAAGGGCAATGGGGTTCCAAATGCAGGGAATCTAAATGCTTTTAAGCTTGTAAGTTTTCAAGTCAATCATCCTATTTATGCCTCATTGATAGTCCCACTATCTGTTTATGTGTTTTAGTAAGAAAATTTCTTTAGGTATTAGCAATACAAGTAGACTCGAATATTATTGGTCGGTAAACTATTAAGGCATTTATACATTGATTTACTGCTTAAACAATATATCCTTGAAAGATATCAGAATTAGATAGTTGCAGTCTCAAAAAGTAAATGCATAGAAATTAACTTCCAGAGTTGTGAAGCAGCACAAAATTACTGATATGATGCACAAAAGTTGTGGATTATTAGGAATAGAAACTAAACTGCCCGGTGTAGTACTTCTCCTCATGTCTGAGTACTCTGTAATCTGTAATGTTTAGAGAAGCAGAGTTTAGTCACACTATGAGTACCTCAATCCATTGTTTGCCTACACTTTATTCCCTAATCTTGATCTTTCTTAGGATTAAGATCATTGGTTCATGTTCTGGTGATTGCGGGGGAAAGTAAGAGATGTTGCAGAGGAGTACCTAAATGTCTTGTGTTCTGGTGAGCTTGCTGGGGCGGGGGGGGGGGTGAAGGGCGGGTAGAGGATACCTAAACGTCTAGCATTCTGTTTTTACAGCTCCAAATCTTCAGTCATGCTATTACTAGTTGCTGCTTATAGTTAGACATCTACTGAGATTAGCTTCTTTCTGTATTCTTCTATGAAAAAGGTGACCATGATAGTGAATGAAACACTTCGGCTCTACCCACCAGTATTTCATCAGATAAGGCAAACATCAAAGGATATTAAGTTGGGTAAGCTAAACGTTCCAGCTGATACACAATTCTATGTGGCCCTAGCTGCAGTTCAGCATGACACTGAAATCTGGGGAGAAGATGCAAATGAATTCAATCCGCTACGTTTTCTTGAACCTCGGAAGCATTTGGCCTCATTTTTCCCATTTGGTTTAGGCCCCAGAATCTGCGTTGGGCAAAATCTTGCCTTGGTTGAAGCAAAGATTGCCTTGGCTATGATTGTGAAACAATTTTCTGTCGCAATATCACCATCTTATGTCCATGCTCCTGCTGCATTCGTRACTTTGCAGCCTCAATATGGTGCCCATATCCTATTGAGGAGAGTTTCAGGTTAAAAGTCTAATGTGCAACACGYACTAATTTGGTCTTTTATGTACCCTATGTATTACATATATGTGCAACCCCTTCGTCCTTCAGTTCACTGTGTTACCTTTGAAGAATTATATAAAATAATCTTTTCTTTTAATGAAGAGAATTCCATATAATAGACAACAAATCTATTTTTTTAATATACACTAATTTCTTGTCTATTTAATTAATTGTGTAAATAAACTCACTAATCACTTATGGACSTCACCGACAACTACTCCATCTCCCATTCCTCATATTTAGCACGTTCTTTTCTCTCATAAAATAYTAAGCACGATGAAAGTTTAATAKTAATTGGGAATACATATTRGAATTCTGTTCGTGATAAATTATTTTAATCAAATTAAGTTATTATCCTAATAATTTAAACCATCTAATAAAGTCTTTTATTCATATTATTTCGATTCGGATCGAGAGGAATGACAAAAAGATCTTACAGTGTTACAAAATTAATGTCAAACTCAATTAGTTTAGAATAATGGTTCATTTAGAAGGAATTATGCATATTAAAAGGATGATTGATTTTTATACAAATTAAAATAAAATGATAGTTTAATATTATTTAATACATTTATTGGTTGAATAAGTTATGAGAGATTAATAGAATATTAATTAATATTGATTAAAATAGAAAAATGTTTAATATATTTTTAATTTCTTAAATAGAGAACTAATTTTTTTAAAAAATAAAAAATAATTATTTTGAGACGAGATGAGTAATATACTTTAATTTGATAAATAATTTTGAAAAGATTGTAAGTGCCTTTATACCAAAATCTTTGCTCTATTAAAAGTGTGCACGTGGATTAAGAATGAAACTAATTTTTACTCTGGTTACTTGATTTTAGTTGTTGGAATAAAGTTGTCCACGACTTCATAACATGTTCATTAATGTTATCTTCTCCGGAAACAAAGGGAAACCCCGGACATGGAAGGCACCAAACTAGTCAAAGCTAATCCGGTGGATGGTACGTAAACTCATGTACTTCCCCTTTCCGTAAAGGGTGAATTTAAAAAAGATTTCTATAAATATCATAAAATTTTAATTTAAAGTCTCAACATTTCAATTTTTTCAATCAAGGACTTGTTGTTGATAAATAATACTAATTTACTCCTTCGTTAATTTTTCCCGTCGAAATCATAGCAAACTAATGAAGGATATATATTTAACATTCAAAAGCAAATCACTAAATTTATATTTATATTCTAGCTCAAATCAATAAATATCCCAAGTTTCCTCCCACTTACCCACCTGGATGTGATCTTGTCATAAGTAAATAGCAGGTAGTGAAACCCTGTCTCAGGTGAAACTTTTATCCTCATGAAATGGCTTGGTAAAAATAATTGCCGTTGTTTTACGGGAGATATGTCTTCTCTCCCGATTGTGTATACGTGCCTTCACCTCTTTGGCTCGGTCCAAAATCTTCATAATAGTGGCTTTATCAAAATTAATAATGTGRAAAATATCCTCCAGTCCTTTACTAATTAGAATGCAAAAATAGTAAAAGGATCAAAGTCAAATAATCTCAATAATCATCTCATGAATCTCCCCCTAATAGACGTTTGCTTTAGTGGATGTTCAACAAGAAAATATTTAACTTAATGTCTTTTGAAATAAGTTCAAATTTCGATTTTTTACTAGCTGAAATGTGAAGTCAGTAAATAATCAAAGATAATAATTATAAATTCTCAATTAGGCACTATATAAATCTTCCCCKTAATAAAGATTTGTTTCAGGAGATATTAGTTAAAAAATATTAACATTCATGCCTATGAGACAAATTCAAATTTCAGTTCAARATTGATAAAGTATCTATAGGATGAACAATTATACTCTTGAACACAATAAGCAAAAAGCTTTGCAATGTGCCGCATAAACAAAATTCTRCTCCTTTAAAATGAGAACAAGTTAGTCAAGTGTCAATCGAACAATATAGACATTTAAAACTCATCATACTAATGCTGAAATTTTCTAAGAACCTCGCAATAAATGATTAAATATGAAAACAAAATGGAAACTTTAAACGTCAATGCTCAACTTTAGAGATGACTCAAATTTTRCAACAATCTRGAATTGAAAAATACCATTATAATAGAGATTGACAAATGGGCTTAACTTTTTTCATTGATGAATGTCAAAGTTGATGAGACAACAAAGGAGTTGGCTTGGGAGGAGATTCATATCGAGTTGAGGAACTAATCGGAGAAAAGCCGGACAATCGGGAAGACTGGACAGATAGAAAGGGAGAAGGAGGCTGATGAAAGAGTGTACAATTAGTTGACGATATTGCCCTTCAATGTTCTTCATAGATAGAGTCTACCACGGCCTCTAATTAAGTTTGAAAATTACTTAATATTAGTTAGATGGAAAAAAGTAACAGAAGAACTAAATTGATATTGTTTATTAAAATCAAGGTGTTAATTGAAAAAATTGAAACATAAAATCTTGAATTGAYATTTTATGGTATTTTTAGGGACCTTTTTAAAATTCACGCTTCCGTGTAGTCGGTAGTCCTACAAAATTGGACCAGCGGAAAAGTCGCATATTAGTCAGACCGGTAAGAACAAAAATGTTATTCACGAGGATCTGACCCGATCCGTTTTCTTACAAACTCAAATGTCATATTCAACCTGACTGGAACTTCTAAAACCACCGCCAATACCACAATCACAACAGGGGTATTATAGTCAGTTAAAGAAATGAACCGCACATTCCCTATTTGTGCGGGGCATTATCCATCCATATCTAGCGTACTCGTAGATATTCATCATATGATATGTGAGTAAATGAAAAAGTTTGAAACATCTTTRCCAGAAAATTGTTGAAGRAGTTAATCAAAATCTCAATTTTTCTGGTGAAATTTTAAGGCTTGGTCTGGTGGTGTTGGTTTTGTTAGCTAAACTCAACCTCCAAAAGCTCACCCCGAGAAGGTTTTGGGAGTTTTACAGTTTGGGCAAACCCAACAGCCACCAAAGAGTCAAGACAGACAGAGAGGAGGAAGAGCCACAAAAGCTCTGTGGTAGCTGATCGAGGAATATAAATCAGAAGCGGCTTTTCTGGTTTATATTTCAAAAGGTTTGTTTTGCACGGATTTTTAATAAAGTTGGGAGCTTTTGGGTTGGGATTCTTACGGTTGTTGTGTTTCTCAATAAATGATTTTTTACTTCTTTTTTGTTACTGTTGATATAAGCAATCACTCTTAGCTAATCTATACATTATGTTTGTGATTCTGTATTTTCTGTTATTGGGTTATGATTGGATGTGGTTATTAGGTTTGACCACCATCGATGTATGCATCATATGGTTGAAATCATAACTGTAAGGATGAAGATCGCTGTAGTCGGATGTTTCAAATAATATGTGTTAGAATTTACCTTATTTCCTRATTTTTTTCAGGGGTCTGAATAGTATAGTCTATGAGATATTCTGTTTATTCAGTTTTCTGAAATTCTATGTATAAAGTTTCATTTTTACTGAACCTTGGCTTGAAGAAATCCTAATAAATTTCAATATATTAAGTAAATCTCTGAAGAACTGCGGATCCTCTATGCTTGTAAGTTAGTTTGGCGGCACAAACCACAAAAAGACCAGCTATTCTGATTATTCCTTTTCCACTTTTGCACCTTTCAGGAAGGTTTCTGGATTCTAGTGGCTCATTCTATAGAGGAGAGTAGGGGTTTACTGATCTACCTATTGTAGATAGATGTACATAGAGTTATGAGATTATATTTTGCACTCTGTACTAGTGGTCCCATTATCTCTAATAACTGGGTTGCAAGAAAATCTGCTTTACTGGGATGCCGAAGATGCCATCTAATAAATTCTCAAGACTTGGTGGTGCATTCCGGCAGGGAGTCCAGAGATCAACTTCCGGGCAAGAAGGTATAGTACAAGGTTTAGTGGAGCATCCAATAAATTGGGCAAAACTGTTGTTTGACCTACCATCTACAACCATTACCGATTTGCATGGTTTTGTACGGCCTGGCACTCTTGCTGCAGCTCAAGCTAATTTCTGCATAGCTAATTGGAGAAAGAATCTTTCATTAGCTGGAGCATTTTCTCGACCAACCGCTCTTCCATCTGTATCAGGGCCTTCTTTTCGGGCTCGTGGGTATCACGTTGACCGCTTGCTTTCAGAACCTACTCAAATTCCGTTGCCTGTGAACTTGCAGAAGGCACCCATGGCCATTTGTGGTTCTAGAATGTCCATTGCAGACTGCTCTCTGAGTAATTTGGCTTCCAGTCGGATCCAACCTGCTCTCTCGTCAAATAGTTCTTCTACATCTTACAGTAGTAGAAGTTCTGAAAACTGTAGGAATGCAAGCATGAGTTTGAGAAACAAAGAACAGCCCAATAATTTCTTGGTTTATGGTTATTTCATATACAATGTGGCGAAGAGGAGGGAAAATTATGGTTCATGCCCAGAATTTGGACTGAAGGGTTTCCACACCTCATCGCCTGCATGTTCCTCTGCTGGCACTGCTCCTGATGTGTCCTATGATAACTCTGTACGCTACGAACAGCTTTCAGATTCTGCAGATTCTTCAACAGAGTATGCCTACTCACTCTGCTTCTCTGACTATTTATCTTCTAAGCCATCACCATCCCCAATCAGCTAAAAGGAGGAGGTAGGTTGGGGGGCAAATAAAAAGAAAATATTAGCCCCCTGCATAATTTGATCAGACCATTATTTATGAGCTTGTGGGTTTCTGCTTTTGGTGGCTGATAGAAGTTCTATCTATAATTCATCAATTACGGTAACTAGTTGTTATATTACCTGAAAGTGAGCAGTGTGAMTTGTTTGGTTTGATGAATAATTGAATGTAAAATATTTAGCTTTTCATTAAAAGAAGTGGGTGCCTTTCTTTCTTTCTTTTATTTTTCTTTTTGGTTTTTTCTTTTGGTGGCTGATAGAAGTTCTATCTATAATTGGTGGTGGAGGGGAGAAGGAAGGAGGGAGGTGAATGGGGGGAGAAGAAGATACTGTATGTAGCTCAACAATTGCGAAGAGAGTAGGATGCAGAGGTACCGTAGAAAATTGGGAACTGTTGAGGCAGTGGGTGTAGTTCTGGAAGTTAGTCTTTCAATTCATTGTGTGAGAAGTTGCGTGCGGTTTTGATTTAAGGGAGATTCTCCTATCTGGCAGAAATCTCTGCTGGCGGAAGGGGGACGTGGAAGCCGGATCTATGTTAACATAAAAATGCCACAATCCCTGACAAACAAGGGAGAACTAGAGAGAAGAAGGGATAGCCAAATAAAATAATGATTATATAGGAGATATACAAGAAATGAAGACAAGCAAGCCGAATTTGTGTTATGTCTTGATTGGCGGTTGGTGATGGGCTGATTTTCGGTGTCGATCTCTGGCAGTAATGCACGTGGAACTTATGTTAAATTCTCTGTTCAGCAATTCAAGAAGAACGGCCAAAAGGTTCAAGTTGACGCTGCAAGGGTCCTAGAGAAAGCTATGCAGCACAACAAGCGCAGAGGTTTTAACTGGCTGTAATTGTTGCATTAGCAGATCAGGTTATTCAATGCTAACAATCTTAGTATTGTTAGGCCCAGCAATGATATAGAAAACACTGATCTTGGACTTGCCAATGCTGAAGGTTTTAACCTGGATATTTGCTTTATTGTGAAAAGCTTAATTTTAGTTTGATATGTCAGATTGTTTCAAGATACATGCGATTGTCAAAGTTTCATTGCAAGGCATGAGTTATGGATGGTTCATGAATCTTGTCTCTTTTCGTGCAGGGTCTGGCATGGCCAGTTCAATCTAGGTGACAGTGGGGTTTATGGGTGTTTAGAGATGGATGGCACTGTTTTTGATGCCTGCCTGGCGGCAGCAGGGCATGATTTCAATTTCAGGCTATCAACTGGAGTGGGGTAATATCTGAATTTGCCTAAGCTCAGGACAGGTAAATCGCGACACTACTTTCATATACATCTGGTTGTATAATCATATGCTACTGGTCAAGAATAGATTGACCTTAGCTTTTTAATTAGTAAATCTGTTTCCTTGAGGCTAATCATGCAGAGTGATCTAATATGATGAGAACAGAGGTTTACCATAGTTTTCTTAAGATGCTTTATCTTTTTGTACCTTGTTTTAGTTATCTAAGACAACAGAATTACATTAAGTTGCTGGTTCTGCTGTCAATTTGCACCTGAATATCACCTTTCTCGCGCYCACAAGGAAAAGACCAAAATTTGGAATTGTAGATGTAAAATTGGTAGTAGGGCTGTGTTTTCCTTTATTTTCTGCTGCAGCTTAAATGTGTCATGTACCTTGGCCTTTTGCTTTTGTTACAGAAGTGGGTTAAATACACATGGTTTCAAATGAAAAAGAACATTATGAACTAGTCAGATAATTTGGGCCTGAGCAAGATGTAGAACCACTTTTTTCCATAGATGCTTTAATTGTTGTATGTATTTGACTGTCARGCASCAGTAGTTCCTAGCTTGGTTGGTTTATGATCTGATATTTAATTGGTGAATGAGATAATATTAGTAGTTTAGTATGAGAATGAAACTGACTTTTTGATTAACCATAACCATACGGGCTGGATGGCCTATTTTTCCCTTCAGATCTTCACAATCCCTGTTGCTCCAGGAGATGTCATAATTGCTGGTACTGATGGGCTTTTCGACAATTTGTATAACAATGATATTACAGCAGTGGTGGTTCATGCTGTTAGAGCTGGATTAGGGCCTCAGGTCACAGCTCAGAAGATAGCAGCATTGGCACGCCAACGAGCACAAGATAGAAACAGGCAGACGCCTTTCTCCTCTGCAGCCCAAGATGCTGGCATCCGTTATTATGGTGGGAAGCTTGATGACATCACTGTAGTTGTTTCGTATATTACAAGTGACAATAACGTATGAATCTCTCTCTCTCTCTCTCTCTCTCTCTCTCTCTCTTGTATGGGGGAGGTGTAATAGTATTAGGTTCTATACATGTCCTCTTTTGCTCTTATGAATTTTTATTGGGTTTCAGCAAGAGGTGCCTCTCTAAGTTTCTCGCAATGCCCTAGTTTTGAAAATGGCATTACATTGTGCACTTTTTTCTTCTCGTTGTCATGATTGATCTGATTGCATCTGGTTATTTATTTAAATCCAATGGTCATCTGACTATGCTTGATGGCAACGTTGTGAACTTGGAGGCTATTTTCCATTTTTGTTTCCCACTCATATCAAAACCATTCAAACTTGGCATGTGAACTAGGGTCATTAGCAGCATAAGATATTCACATAGTCCGCTCGTATGTTGCTGAAAAGTAAATCTGACAAATATATGGGTATGTGTGCAGGAAAAAGCATCAACAAATGGATCCAGTTAGAGATTGTTTGCACCTTGTCTTCAATAATTGTAATATTTGACAATCTTTGCAGTCGTGCGGAAAGCTTCAGCTATCATGCCGTGAATGGTTTAGCGAACTTGTTTGTCTTATCCTCAGTGAATGCAGATACGAGCCTCTACGCTTTTGTTCTGTACATAATAATTTTGATATTCTTTAGTTTTTGGGCWTAGAACTCGAATGGGATGATATGTAGAAAAAGCATTTTCTTCCATGTAAGGGCAAGGCTGTACAAAAGACTGCCGAGGAAAGAGAAGAKAGGTAAACCAAGTGACGTAATGAGCTTGTGGTCATATCTTTCATCCATGCAGTAGAAGCACTTTTACACCTTATAGAAGTTATCTGTATGCAAAATGATATTTGCTGTTTTGAAAATTTCACGTCCTCCTTGCATGGTCTGTTATTTTTGATCCRTCTCAATCTCACTCTTTTTCCAGATTCAGCCAATGAGATCTCTGGTGAATTCGGGAYTTAAATGCAAGTATAGGAAGCTAGTCAACGTAGAAATAGATCTTATTGTATGGTTGGATGCTGGAGATCTGGGGGTTTCCTACTGTAGAACGTTGTAAGTTAGGCTTTAAATGCAGTCTTCTCTTGTTAATCTCTGTTATTGGAGGCTACATTTTCTGAATGAAGTAGATCATTGGGTACAGAATCAAAAGTCAGAGTTCACAAGCTCCAAATCCAAAAATTCTGGCCAGTTGCATATGCAATGTTGTTAAGTAGTACTAGAATTTGATGGGTCTCTTAACGTTCGACTCTGAGTGTATTATGCTTACATGAAGTCCTCTCTAGGCTGTGGATCCTTTCCTACGCTTTAGCTACTACTATTTGTTCTGTAATTATAGAGAGGAATCGTTTTTAACAACGTAAATATTATTTGTTGAATTCTAGGCTGCAGAGTTCTATTTTTAGAAAATATTAATAATTATTTTTTAAAATATAATCACAAATTTAAAATTTATTGATACAAACTTTTGCCATTTCTATATTGTAATTGTATATCGTAACTCTAAATTAAAAAAGAACCTTTAGTAAAATTATTTATTATCACGTATGAAACATTTTGAAAATTTGATCTATAATGATGGCTTCCAATYTATTATTATAAGTTTAAATTGTTAAGTTAAAAGTAATCTTTCACGTTTGATTCAGATTTATTATTCTAAGTTAAAAGAATTTTAAGTTAAATTTTTATTCGGGTAAGAGTCAAATTTTAAAATGAAATTTTAGTTATTTTGGGTGGGATATCGAATATATTAAAAGAAAAAAAAATAAAAACAATGATGGGAGCTGGCTGCATGCTTCCTGGGGGGCTGCCGGGTTGGCATGAATTGCCATTAGTCAACCATCTCTACTCTCGTTAGAATATTTATTTGGATGACAGAAATTCTAATAGTAATGGTTCTTCAACAACTTGTGGGAGAATTAATCCACCCAAAGTATTACTTTTGTCTGAATCTGACAATTTATACCTCCTTTTCTTCACTAATAATTACAATTGGTGGATATTTTCCTTAATTTGGGAAATCACTATTGAATCCCAAGACAATTCAATAATCATATATAATTAGGAACTAAATATTAAATACAATTCATGTTCTATTAAAAATGAATCGGAGACGATGTCTCCTTTCTTAGCAAAACGTGAAAGATCTCAGAATTAAGGAAAAAGACCACACGCATACCGACTTTTGTCTCTAGTCACCATCACTGTAAATCAAACTCAGTATCTATACGAATCAAAAACTAAAGACCTTCCCCATTCAACAACCCTACAAAACTAAAAGAGATCCAGATGAAGAAAAGAAAATTGTAATTGTTCTCCTAAAATTTTTGTATTTTCTCTATGCGTAGAGAGTGCTCTGACTCTTGACTTCGTGCTGTAGATAGAAAGGGGGGGGGGGGGGGGGGGGGTTGTAAATTATCTGTTTGTCGTGCTTTGATGAGATATTCTTGAAATGGCCGGTCGTAAAGAGAAGAACAGTCAATCTTTTCGCGGATCGAGAATCGCCATAGCAATTGGACTCGGTGTTCTTCTGGGTTGTGTTTGTGCTTTCTTGTTTCCCCATGGATTCTTCTCCCCGGTATCGCATGCCAAAGATCGCCCCTTTCAGCGGCAATTAGCTCTCCAGGTATGTATCAATGGACAAGTGGCTTGTTTCTCCTATTCTTGTTTGTAAAATTCTAAGCCAAATTGAACATTTCTTGGTTCAAAATAGCCTTTGCGCTAGGAATGGTGAAACTGAGGTCTATAAATACCTAGGATTCAAACCTTTGTTGGAAATGTATCGTAATTAATTTGAGCTTGAAAAGTTGTTTGCTTTGTCTCTATGGTTGAGATGATAGAYTGCTAAGAATGGTTTTCTTGTTCATAGGATAAACTATAAGGGCTTAGAGTTGATTGTGCTTCGGATTTGGTCAAACTTTCAATTTCTGTCGAGTTSATATTCAABTGGATATAAATTATCATCATAAATACAGTATATGGAAAATGGTATTTGAAATTTCCCGTAATAGGACACTGAGGCTTGTTTGAACTCTATAAACTTGTTTGGTGAATTCTGAGGCTACTCTTTGTATGTAGTTTTGGTTGCTTTGGTTGTTAGGTTGATTCATTATCATATGGAAAATGGTATTTGAAATTTCCCGTAATAGGACTCTGAGGCTTGTTTGAACTCTATAAACTTGTTTTGGTGAATTCTGAGGCTACTCTTTGTACTTAGTTTTGGTTGCTTTGGTTGTTAGGTTGATTCATCGTCATGTGAGTCCACAGAACGAATAGACAAGTTAAAATCAGACATCAGGAATTTATCAGAGAAGAATGCTGAGTTAAAGAAGCAGTTGAGGGAGCTGAATGAAAAGCTACAGCTGGCTGAGAGGGGGAAAGGTCATGCCCAGGAGCAGTTCATGGCTTTGGGCGAACCACACAAAGCCGGACCTTTTGGTACTGTCAAGGGATTGAGAACTAACCCCACTGTCCTTCCTGATGAATCCGTGAATCCCAGACTGGCAAAGATCTTAGAAGAGGTTGCTGTTAGAAGGGAACTTATAGTTGCACTTGCCAATTCAAATGTAAGACCCATGCTGGAGGTATGGTTCACTAGCATTAAAAGGGCAGGTATATCAAATTATCTAGTTGTGGCACTGGATGATGCCATTGTGGACTTCTGTAAGTCAAATGAGGTTCCAGTATATAAAAGAGACCCTGATGAAGTTGTTGATTCAATTGGAAAAACAGGAGGTAATCATGTAGTTTCAGGTTTGAAGTTCAGAATCTTGAGAGAGTTTCTGCAACTGGGCTATAGTGTTCTTCTTTCCGATGTTGATATAGTGTACCTGCAGAATCCATTTAATTATCTCTATCGAGATTCAGATGTGGAGTCCATGACAGATGGTCATGACAATATGACTGCTTATGGATATAATGATGTTTTTGATGAACCTGCTATGGGCTGGGCACGTTATGCTCATACAATGAGAATTTGGGTTTATAATTCTGGTTTCTTCTATATCAGACCTACCATTCCTTCAATTGAGCTCTTGGATAGGGTTGCTGATAGGCTTTCACGAGAACCAAATTCATGGGATCAGGCAGTTTTCAATGAAGAACTCTTTTTCCCTTCCCATCCCGGTTACGTTGGGCTTCATGCTGCAAAGAGAACAATGGATTTCTATCTTTTTATGAATAGCAAGGTTCTTTTCAAAACCGTGAGGAAAGATCCTACACTAAGGAAACTCAAGCCAGTCATCATTCATGTTAATTACCATCCAGATAAGCTCTCAAGAATGAGAGCTGTGGTTGAGTTCTATGTCAATGGCAAGCAAGGTGCTCTAGATCCATTTCCATTTGGTTCTGATTGGTAGTATCTGTTGAAAAATCATGCTATTGCAGAGGATACGTGAATTTTCTGTTCTTTTTTGTGCTTTTGTCATACAGGTGATATTGTTCTGCAGCAGCTTTCTTATGAGTAGTGCTTTGCTGATCTTTACTTCATCTCTTCTTTGTCGTTTGTCTTCTGCGTTTGGTTTCTTTACTATTTTCTCCCTCTGTAAATTCTTTTAGTTACCGGTTTTAACTGCAAATTGATGAATATTTCCCACAAATTTTCTCTGCGGCAGGTAGCACTTTGCCTTGCTAATTCAGCCTTACTCTAAGCTAGCTAGTGTAGGAAGTAGGAGAGCTAGAGAGAGCTTGTGAGAGAGAGTACACTGGTATTAGGTTCTTAGAACTCCCTTGGGTGTAGATAAGTGAGGCTCCGTCCTCTTTGTATAAGGTATGGTTCGTATCTCGTCAGTCTTATAACATTCTATAAATATGCAGATGTGTCATTCATCTAATCATTCTCTGACTCATTCTAGGGCACTCTACTAGTAGTATGGACAAGAGTTATATCGATTGAAGAAGTATCCATTACCCTCTAGGTTTCCCTATGACATACTGGAATCCACATGATGGACAATTTTCATAGATCTAGCTGAGCCTCATATAGTCTATGCAGTGGTGACTGAGTCTGCTATTGCTCCAAGGCTGAATGGTTAAACCATTAGGGAAGCTGATTTTCTTATCATTCAGACATGAAGAAGAAGCAGATTAGTCAGAGAGTCTTTATATTCATGTCATATCTTCCGTGGACAACAATGTAAGCYCGTATATATTGCCAGGAACAAATGTCGGTATAAGCTCAAATGATCTTCTTTATACTTCCAAAAGCTGTGTCTCCTGTTAATCTATGAGCTTTTTATTCTTTAAAGTTCTCAATAAATTGTTGAAATTGATTTTGAAAGAAACTTTTCATATTTCTTTTTTACCACGAAGTTTTAAAATCAGTTTATCCGCAGGCAATGGACATTTTCCTTCTTAAGCTGGTTGAACCTGGATATTACGTATTCAAATTATGAAGTTTAATATAATTCTTTGTTTGTGAGTAGCCYGTTTATATCGATTCTCTGTGTATTTCTACTGGACTAAACCTGTGGAATTAGCATGAGATCACGATAATGATCGAGAAAACACACAGCATGACAATTTCCAGCTTACAGGTTTCGTTCTGATCTAAATTTCAAGAAGTTGAACTATTAATCTTAAAAACTGAAAGGAACTCTGAAACTAGAGGGAGAAATCGCTGTTATGATGATGCCAAGTCGAGAAGGGATGTCTAAATTTAACCACCTTGTTGACCGATCAGAGGTGAGGCATGACAGGTGGAATCTTGAGAAGTAAAAATAAAGTGGGAGGAACCATTTTCAGCGGGGTCAAAAAAGAGGTAGAGAAGGGAGCCGTCATGAACGCCGTAGTCCAGGAGGGAGAGTTCATTATCAGTCAATAGCAAACTTCCATTGCCGTGAAATACTAGAATGAGTCGATCAGAAGGAAGCTTTTCCTGTTCTTCGATCTGCTTCTTTAAGTCTGCAACAGTAGCATCATCTTTTACATCAACATAGAATGATCTTCCAGTCATTATATCTACTGTCACTCTCATTTTCAAGACGATATAGGCTCCAGTATTCAATTCCCATTTGGTTTCCTGGCAATGTTTCTTTAAATCTGGGGAGGGAGAAAGAAAGAACCACGCATAACACGAAAGGTGTTCATATAGACTGCATTCTCGATGGTTAGTTCGGAGCATGCCTAGAAAATGGGGTTGTTAGATGAGTTATCTGTGATATTTGAGTCATGAATGTTAAGCGTTGAATCAGTCAAGTTCAGCTAGAGATCTTTGGCTGCGCACTCTACTATGTAGTACTCCCGTAATATCCCCATTATTTCATTTTTTTCTACATTAACGGATCAACCATTTTGCGTACCAAAAACGAAAGCCGAAATAAACGAGAGGCATAACGTGACATAGGCTATGAATATCAAAAAGGTAATTATATCACTAATTGGTTCGGGGAGCCATAGGATATACCCGTTACTACAAGAAAATATTCAAGCACAAGTACAATTCTTTCATTTTCTTTTTTTTTTTTTTGGTCAAGTACAATTCTTTTCATTAACATGGCAATGTAGAGTTTACAGAGACGAAGTATCACAAAACGAGGCAAATAACTGTACAAGCTCATTAATTTAAGGTCTGCCAAAGCATGCCAAGAAATTTTTCAATTGACAGGAAGTTCCCATTTGGAAGGCGTGAGGAAAGCTCAGAGAGAGCCCATCTTCATAAACCATTCTGGAGAGCTTAAAACTGAAACTCTTCCTGCGAGCTTCTGCAGATTAACCAGGCTACCTCTTGCATATTCTGATAAATCATTCTTGCAAAATAACGCAAGCACCGGCAACCGAAGCTGAATGCCTCCAACACAAAACAATGCAGGCATCAAGTGGTAAACCACAACAAAATGATCTCCTAATGTATATGGAGCTCTTTTTAAACTTCAATAACATCCTTGATATGTAAATGAAGCACAATCTTTTCCCATATAGAGGAGAGTTTTGAACTTGCAAGGATCCTTTTTCATCCCCATCCTAATTCTCCTCTTGCAAAGACATGAAACATGAACTTACATTGYATTTCCTTTTTCTAAAACAACTTCGCAAGCTATCAACTAAAAGGTTTCTCTRTTCCCTCTTATGATGGTCATGATTGAATCTCTTTTTTCTAAAACAGCTTTGTCAATGCTTGACTAGTTTTTCCACTATACTGCTCAAAAAGAATTTTCACTACAATGCTCATTAGTGAAAATCCTTTTGGTTCTTTGTATACCCTAAACTCGTTTTTCCTCCCCATACTTCCACCTACCTCACCATGTAAATCCCTATGTGAGGCAAAATATTAGGACTCCGGAACTACGCGAGATTGGATGAGCAAATCTGCAAGTATCAAGATCGACGGAACCTTCTAGTTCACCAACCAAAGATTCTGAGGTTTCAATATAATGTAATCCCAAATATTTCAATTAGCCTATCAGTTCATCAAACTATATATATACTCTACACAGTAGGTGCCATTGCCATTCTTGATGTTGGGCTGGAAAAGCAAGAAACAATTGATCTCTAATCACTGACATTCTGATCATATATCAAACTTTTCATATGTATATGCATTCCAAGTTTCTATTTCCAAGGTACTCGTCATTGCAASAAACCTGAATAATCCTCAAGATGTCAAGTTGATCAGGTATTGACCAKAAGCAGTAAATGAATAACTCCAGAAACCGGAAAGGACCATATTAAGCTCCCAAAATCGAACTTCACCAAGAATGCAAGCAATTGGARAAGACCAGCTTGAATTAAACAGGAGGTGATAAGCCATCCACTTTCATCAAACAGCGGTATTTTAATGGTGCAATTGTACCAGCTTTTATGCACAGATCTACCACAGCAGGAGCATGACCATAACAGTTTCGACCTTCATGCTTAAGTACAGGAGGATCCTGAGGACGTCGGAACCACACTATCTTTGGGGGGACCAAATCATCAACATCTGCTTTCCTCCAGAAGTGAGTTCCACGCCAACTCTGATACTTAAATACCCCACAAAGGCGAGCCTTGTGCCCAGATGGCCCCACATGAACTTCTGAACAGTCTTTGCAAACTTTTGCAGGATAAACCAACAACAATTTCTCTACTCCAGATCTAAGTGTCTCCCATGCCTTCAGAGTTAAAGTGGCTATCAACCTCATATCATGATCTGATGGAGACTGAGCCCCGGCAACAGTATCATCACCACCATTTAGACCAGAAGTGCTCAAGTTCAGAAGCTGATCACCTGGATGAACCCCTGCCTGCATGCATAACTCAAGAACTGCTGGAACTCGATCATAATCAAATCTTTCATTGTGTTTAATTTCATTCTGGAACATAGTATGCAGATGATATGTTTCTACAGGAACTAGTATGTCAGTCAAACTCCCCTTAGTCCACTCATGAACATGAACCTTTCGGAGATGCCTATAACCACCACAAGTTCGAATGAGATGACCACTATCTCCAATATATACTTCAGGGCAGTACCTGCAAAGAGAGTGAAGATTTAAAAAATCCATAAAAGATCAACTTCTTTGACCTTTTTAAAAAAAAGAACCATTGCTGAATCTAATTATCAAAATACTAATATGATATGCATGATTATATATCCATATTCCACTAAGAAATATATATTATACCCCAATCTAAGAACATTTACTATATAAAGCAAATGAAAAACGTTATAGGGTTCTGCTCCAAACTTCGAATGCTATGTTAACCCCAGTTAAGCTCCAACAGGATAGGCCCTAAGTTATCTTCCCCTCCTCCCGCCCACCCTGATCCCTGGTGGTAGGTTTGACATGCTATTTCATCTTTGACACATAAAATATTATAAATGTGGGAGAAAATGATTACGTGAAGTTCCAGAAGAAATATTGCACCGTTTTCTCTAAAAATCCATCCCCATCCTGCAGCTGAGGCTTAAAAATCAAAACTTTACAGCATAATTATGATCTTTTAAACTCCTAATATTGATCCCTCAAGCAAGTCTTATAAATGTTTGAAATATGAATCCTTTATGCTCGTATGGCTCCGATGTGATAACTATTAATAATAGACGAATAACAGTACACGCACGTGGAAACTCGAATGGAAATGGATGAGATCACCTGCATGACATTACGGGAATGCGTTGGAGAAGAGTGGAGACACCTTCGTAGAGGATGCTTCGGGCCTTGAGGACCTCACGGGCAACGGGAACCATTTCCATGACTGGATATGTCTTGGCCCGCTCTTCAATTCTCTTCAGAATCATTGGTTTTAACTTCTTCAAATCCACTACTTTCGATTTCGAGCTGTAAAATCTGTAGAATCGAATCATACCTACCAATATCATATTACGAAAGTAACCAATCTCGAAGTTCCTGTGGACTATCTCTAAAATCCTAAAAGATATCCGGATGATACATGCTTAGAAGGTTTACAAGCGTTTATCAAAATTGCAGTAGAATCGAGATGGAGACTTGAGGGGAGCAGCTCGGGAGGCCGCAGCTGTAAAAGCAAGAGGACAAAGCTAAACGAGGAAGAAGGTTCGTCATTTCGTTGGGCTCATGGGATTGGGCTGGGCTCCCTTCAACTTCGTTTGGATAAACACGCCATTTTCCCTTATTGTCGTGTTAGTATATGTACGCCCTTGAAGTTTTCAACCCAGGAAGGAATTGATTATATAACTCTTTAAATTTTTTATATTCAAACAACGAGTAATTGCTTAATTGGTTAAATAATTAAATTTCTTAAAATTTTCATTATTATTTATTTATGATCGGATCCTATGATGAGAATTAAATTTGAATACATATATTTTTAAAATCTTGTAAAAAATTATTTTTGTATTTTTTCGTAATCTTAATAATATTACGATTCAATTAGTGAATAATATTTAATAAAAAATATATTAAAATTTCATTAGCACTTTCAATTACTTGATGCAATAATTAAAAAATATGAAATGCATCATTTGATATATAATTGAAACATATATTTTATCGGCCAAAATTTATAAGTAAGGTTGAATTTAATTTTTTAAATAATATACAAAACAGATTGAATTAATTATATATCACAATTAAGATTTATCCACTGAATTATTTTAAAGAATTTTCAAATATTATTATATTAGCTTCATGAAGGGGGGATTTTCTGCCGAGTTGCTTGGCATTCCAAGGACTTATTTGACCAAGCATTTCCCGGTGTGCATGTAAGCATTTTATGTCAACAAAGGGAAAGTACGTTTTACGAGTCACCGGAAATTCCTTAGATGACACCCCAAAATTTCCCCCATCAGGATTCAGCCCCCGCGTGAGACAGACCTGCCATACATGCTCTTATTCCTTCTATGCCAAGCGTCTCCTTTTGTATTCAACAGAAATCGGATCTTGCCTTCCCCTTCTGTCCAGTCTCCACCTTTCTATATCTCTATACAGTCTTTGTGTCCAGATGATAAAATCATCTTATAAGTTATTGAGATTACTAACATTGTCTCCGATTCAGTGAAGATTTTCTATCGAATCTGGTAAGCGCGATTTCATTCCCTACTATTTGCCTCTTTACATTGTAAACTCCGTTTTTTTATTTTCGTTGGAAGTTGTTATCCGTGTTGTTATTTATTTATTTTTTTTATCTTTTTAAATCGTATATTAATTGTTCATTTTCGATTTCCTTCCGCACTCAATGTATTGGAGATCTACAGATTTTACTTTATCTTTTCTCTGTATCCTTACTCTCTTTAGACTTATAAATGAATATTTGAGGAATTGCCCTCCAGGTTCCAGTGGTTGGACGGAAAATGTTTTACATCAGTAAAATGTGAAGGACTTGGATATGTTTCTCCAAGATTATACTTTTTGGCGTTCAATTGTTTACTTCCGGAACCTTCAGTGTGTGGATTTATTAGTTCAAATAGCTATAGGTCTATCTAGCTGAAATAGCAATTGTCAAGTAGATAGCACTTCAGTAAATAGCTGGAGTGGGGGTGAGGTTTCAATTGGTAATAGCTGTGAAGTTATTAGCTTCCTAGATCTCATCTTAACAGTAAGTGGGAGAAGGGGGATCAGTAAGAGGTCCAACTAGATCAGTGTTGGATGTGTGTGGGAGCAGGTATTCATGCTTAGATGCCAAGCTCCCAGTGAGATATTCCTAATTGATAAACTATGTTCAATTGGAAGGAAATTTCTAAATCCTATGGTTAACATTCATGAGTGTCTGGATTCGTGTTGGATATCACCTTGCGTTGAAGTATTTAATCTCCAACCAAGTAGTTCTTATTTCATAACTCACTGCTAGGGTTAGACTTATACTCTCATGTCATTTGAAATARCCAGAGAGCATATCATAACAATGCTTGAACTATTGGGAACAAAAARCTATACTGTCWGTTAAATTGAGAACTAAGTCCCTATTTAATTATGTGTCCATGGAATTGAGGAAAATCTCATCCTCATATGTTTTAATCAATAGTGTCACTTGCAACTACCATTTTTTTGGTTTCAAGCCGAAGAACTAAGTATGATATACAAGCGAATTATACTTCTATTGTGCTGTAATGTTTTTAACCATACTGAATCTATGATGGAACTCAAGAGCTGACTTTAATTAAAAGTATATGATCATTCAAGCAAGGGATACAAACCTATATTCGACTTACATAAATTCTATGATCTATCTGGATTCTCTCATCCGTCGTGGTTTTTCATTTGTCTCAATGTTCATTGAATATCATATATTCTATGGTTTCAGGTAGTAAATGTACACAGTAACTTGTAAGTAAGTAAAAATATTCTATCTGCTGCCTCCATCTATGTTTGGAGGTCCTGTATCTGCTTCGAACAGTCCGCATTTACGGAAGTCTGGTAGCCGACCAGTTGTTTTTGATCTTGGTAAGAGATAGTTTGATAACTGAATTTGTCCTGTTATTAGCAGTTCTTTTTGCTTTCTTAATCAATTCACTGCAACATTATTTAAGAGCAGTATATTGATTCACAGGTACAAGTGAGGTAGTAGATAGGGCTGAAGGAGATTTCTTGCTTTCAGAGTCCAATGAAATGAAGGGTGTGACTACTCCACTGAGTACAGCTGCAATATTGCCCTCTCCCGTTCTCCTCTGGAGATTCAAGGTTCTATAGGATTCAGAGAGTGGATCCCTTTTATCTGTCTCAATTAAGTAGTCTTTTTTAAGTATTACAATAATTGATCAATTTTGTGGGTGCTGAGAGTATGAGAACCTTAGCTGTGGTAAAAGTGTGCTTGAAGGTCACTGGATAGAAAATCAATATTTCGGTCTCTGAGAAGCAGAGTAATTTGGTTTATGAAGTCCTTTATCTGTTTTCAAGTTTTATACTTCAGATGAAAGGATGGCCTATAAAAATTCACATGGAGTTCTAATCATAGCTTTAGAAGTAAGAAAGAGAATTTAATTTTTTTCATTTCATAAGTTAGCTTTGCAAATTTGGAATCTTCTATTACTTCTGTTATATCCTTTAAGTTTATGCTGTTCTATTTTCAGCTTTAATGATTTAGTATTAACTTTAGATTCTATTTATCTATACTTGTAAGAGTCTAATGAAGGTTAGTTTRCAGGTAGTATTATTTTTCATCTGGGGTTTCACTTGCTGCAAGGTAAGTTTGACAGGTCTTGTGTATGTTCTGGTTTATCCCTCAATAGATCTTTTGGTATCACTTAGTATAATGCCGGTTTTAAAGGAACCTTGTGCTTGATGTCATGTTAGCTAATGATGGATTTATTTATCTGATGTAGATCGGATGGGATTCAGTCATGAGAATGAGTGCAGACCTACGTGATTTATTTTTATATGAGGCTTTTCTGTATTATAACCCTCTCTTACTTGTGGTTAGTGAAGTTCTTTATTCCGCTGTTGGAAATTTCAATATCATTATTCTTCTATTATTGATGGATGTTCTTATATGCTCACTTATTGCAGACTATGGCAGTCTGGCTCTGGGGAGGGAATCTATGGGTTTTTGCACAGGGTAGTGTCAATTATGCTAAAATATTTGACCTTGATCAGAATCATCTTACTCATAGAGAAATATGGAAGGTAAAGATATAGATGATATTTTTTGTTTGTTACACATTGTTCTAATCAATCCTGAATCCATTGCTAATATTCAGTTAATTAAGTAAAATTTAGTCCACATTCAAAAGATCATTCTCTGGAATTAATAAGCATAGAGTTGGAAAGTTGCAATAGACTAAAATGTGGTTCTATTGTAACTATTGTTTGGTCATCGATGACTGTATTTTTGGGATCATGGACCAATTTACATGGGGTGCTATTAAGGTCTAATTACATTTCTTTGTATTTTGCAGTGTGCCACATGGATGACAATCATTGTTCCAACTAGCATGACGGCGTACCTGTATCTTTATTCTCACGGAGAAGTGTCATTAGCTGCATCTCAACCAGTGTAATAGATGCTTCTTCTCTCGAAGTTTGTTATTTGCATGTATAGAATGGTATTTGGGTTTCTTTTACACTTATGCCAGTTCTAATATTTATCCCTTCTCCCATTTTCACTGTATACATCCGTGTAAAATTTTCTTGGTGAAGAAGTGTGTTGTGCAATGATACTGTTATATTATAAAACACGTATGACTGTAAGCACCTTTTGTTCCATCTTTATGTATTACTAAAATTAGACATATGTGCTTTCCAGGTGCTCTTGTATGCTGGTGTTTCGATGGCTTTGATTTTTCCTTTCGATATATTTTTTTTGTCATCCCGCTATTTTCTGTTGAGGACTCTCTGGAGGATCGTTTTCCCAATACAGGCAAGTTATTGGTTGTGCCACTCTTGTATGTTGAGCTGATTTCAGTCATGTTAATAAAAGAAAACAAAAGGTACAAAAAGAGCTGTTCCTCACTTTCAGATCGGCTCAACATATTGATTATTCTAGCATCATGCTACCTAGAAACAAGTCTTAGACAGCATAAGGGAAGTCAACAGCTGGCAAGTTGTTAACATGCTTTGGGGTGTTCATATTTGCAAACTGGATCTTACATATTGCTCCTAAAACAACAGAAACAGAAAAGTCATAGACATCAACAAGCTATTGGCTGGATTGCTTGCAATTGCAATCTTCGGAATACAATTTGGTGCCTTTCTATGAGAGTAGAGAAGAATATCACTTAATTTACCTTTAACAGTGATGAATATTTGAAACTTTTTTTGGGCTCAGTGACTTTAGTATTTACATTTAGATTTTCCTTGACAAATTTACCAGTTCGACTGATGCTTCTTTCAATATTCATCTTGTCTTATTCTCAATTCTATTTTCTGCATACAGGCAATATCATTTGCTGATTTTTTCTTGGCAGATATATTAACCTCGATGTCTAAGGTATGCATTCAAGTCTCTACTAATTCTTGATTTAAGTTTGACGTCTCTGATTTTGATGATTGCTTTGGTCCAAAAMCTAGTTTGAAGTTGATGAAGTTTGAATTGCCATAGAAGCTTTTTGCATTTCTTTGAATTTGAAAGGCAAAGACCTATAGGTTCTCATTTTGACCGGAATTTATGGCTGAAACTGGATCTCTATGTTAAGGAAACTGGATCTCTAAGCATTTTTTTTTCCTTTTCTTTTCTTTTTTTTTTTGGGGGGGGTGGAGGTGGAGGTTTGCATAGGATATCGAATTTGTTATTCCATGAAAAAGGAAGAAGAAGATATTGCTGATTTTTCTTCTTGTGGAAAACAACCTAACTCCCTACTCTCATTGAATAGGAAGATTTATATGCATCTGCAGTTCCCTTAAGCAGCTAAATCAGTTTCTGGTCACCATATGGAAAAATTTTTGTTGAAATTTCATGAACTAAAGAAGTTGCGAGGTCCTGGTTTAAAATTTTGCATGAATATATTTTGTATGAATTACGTTTTGTCTTGCAGAGAAGGTTTTCCAAGGCTGCCAATTTTATCTATCATCGCCATCAGGGATCTGGATGTCTCTCAATAATCTCATGATTGTGATTTTGCTTGGGCTGCTGCTTAACTTGTAGATTTATGCAGGTATTTTCAGATTTGGAGAGGTCGGTATGTCGAATGGTTCATCGACAGGTCAGTTTATATAGATATATACCTTTTCTGTTCATTATAAAGATTGGGTTTGTTTGTTCATTTTTGTCCACCTTCTCCTCTAGGAACTCTAGATTCCTAAAGATAGCTTTTCATGTGATCAATCCTTATAAATCACGGTCCCTTCATTTGTTTCTCTAGTACATGCATGTGTAGAGATTTTTTACATGATGGAGGAAGAATCATTTTGGAATGGGTGATCAATTGTAAGTTTCGTATGGTTTCAAATGATTCCCTTTTGTGTATGGAGGAAGGTACTGTTGTTAAGTCGAAACTGAAGTTATAGTAGATGAGATTGGAAAGAGCATCTTTATTACAACAAGGAAATGATTTTTCATGTTTCATTCTCTGGAAAGAGAAACTTCTGAACAATTCATCCTTCTTGAAAGTTTAGATATGATGCATTCTGTAATCCTATAGGTCCTCATTGTTGCTAGAATTGTTATTTTTAAACTTTATGTCATATTTGCTGCTTGATTCGCAATTGAATTCCAAATTAGACCTTTTGTTCACAATGTAAAACCTTTTATTTGTTGTGCCTGCTTCTCTTTACTGAAGATAGTACACCATATTGRAGGTTGCCACTATTGCATGGTTTGAAGCTGATTCTGTTTGTGGCAGTCATTCTATTGCAATTCCTATTGTTCTGGTTCTACCTTACCTGTTTCGCCTCTTTCAATGTCTTCGGCAATATAAAGATACCAAGGAAAAGACTTCCTTATTGAATGGTGAAGTCCTTTTCTTACATATCCTTGCCTTAGCATGGTTTCGATTTTGTTTTACAGTAGTTACAAAATACTATTCTTTGTTCTTGTTGAAATAGTTGTTATTATAGTTGTTATTACTTATTACTTTTTCTTTTATTTCAAGTTCAGGTTCTGATTCACACCCTTACGCCCTTCCCAGCCCACCCCAATGTTTAAGAAAAAAGGGGGAAAAACCTTTTGCATGTCTAGCATTTAGTTTTCCAAGAATTGAATTCATTCCTAGGTTGTTAGGTTGTTGAATATTTTGTAATCATGTTAACATTCAACAGAGTGCAGCTTGCTGTTATTGTTGTAACGAATGCCATTATTATTCTGATATACTCTTTCCAGTTTTAAATTAGGAACCTTTCTTGACCTTATTATGCCATGCCATAAATTTTTGTCTACTTATGGTTTCAGCCTTAAAATACTCCACGGCCATACCAGTCATTTTTCTTTCTGCCCTCAAGTACCATGTCTTTCCGGAGAAGTGGTTCAGTGTTTATCGACCTCTGTGGCTTCTTTCTAGTGTTTTGAACTCTTTGTACTCATTCTACTGGGACGTGACACGAGATTGGGACTTAAGGTATGAAGGGATTCTTTCTATTGGCTTTTGACTGCAGTAGCTATTCAGTATATCAGATTAGTGATTTTTATCTTGTACACACTAACTTCCCAAAGTAAGAATCTAGAGCATGGCTATGCATGAGTTTCTGCAGGTATTTGCATATCTTAAGGACTTGATGGATGGTTTTCTGGATCTACCACTTCATATTTTTGACCAAATTCATTATATGAACTGGGATATCCTGTTCTTTAATTTAGGATTAGGAAGCGGCTATATACAGCATGCTGCAACTCCTCTTTAGGGCGTAGAGTTACTTTAGCACTGACTTTGTTTTTCATTTTCTCTCAGTTGTTTCACTCGGATTTTCAAGTTCAACAGACCACATCTCTTCTCCCACGTCTTTTATGGACGGAAATGGGTAAGTCCTATAGTCCCATGATATTGAAGCTGTTTTCTTCTTTAATAGAACAATTGACCACATGTTTTCCCATGTTGATTTCTTTCTATGTCAATGGATCTTCAGRTGTAAAAAGTTGGAGAAGCAAACTTTAGTTCCTGTTTGATGTGCGAACTTTGTGCGTCTCTTACAGGTTTACTTTTGGGTAATTGGAAGCAATCTGATCCTCAGATGCACATGGACATACAAACTATCTGCCCATCTTCGCCATAATTATCTCTCCGTGTTTGCAATAACTGCTTTAGAGATAGTCCGACGTTTCCAGTGGGTATTCTTTCGGGTGGAAAATGAGTGGAACAAAATGACTTCTAAATCAAATCTTCAGCTCTCTATGAGTGACCTGCCAACTGAGGAAGATAAACTGCTCGGTTCAAATGGTCACAGTGTTTAAGTTGCTTAATAGAAGCATGTGAAGCAGGCCATCATTGAGATAAACAGCGTCCTCACAACGTTCATCGACCCCATTTTTTTGAGTCATGTAGTCTTGAAGATCATTTTTGTTAATATTATAGAATGATTATGACGACTATAGTTCCTGAAGCTGTACAAATGCGGTTATCTATTTCTTTGAAAATTCTTCTTGGAAGGACTTTATGTAAGGACGTTTTCTGAGCTGTCATTATATATTCATTTTTCAACTGGTGAAGTACTGTTGTTGAGTGAGGCAGGTCCTTCATTTCTAGCGAGTCATTGGTTTATCTCGAGTCGGATACTCTTTTAGGCAAGGCTTTTAAGATTTCAACCGCGTTGTCCTTGGATGGGGACCATGAGCCACAGACCAGTTAGGAAGTTCTAAGTGCCATGCGCACGTCGGTAACCTATTGCCTACCAGCTTAGATAGATCAATTGACCAGGCCATCAAGGAATGAAACTGGCGATATCATATCATTTCTCATTTCAGGATACTCATCCTCTCTTCGTCGTGCATTTAAGTTCTAGGAAAAGTAAAATACAGGGTCATAGGAAAACTGTTCGAATATGGTTATCATCTTCACCTATCCCCAAATAGAAATGTAATTCATGGTTACAGGATTTTCTCTCTTCTCCAACATAATTGTGACAATCCTCCGGTGATTTAAGTTGACCTGGGGACCCTAATGATGTTTCCTTAGGTCATTACGCTACCTAATCATGCAAAAGTAAGAAATTAAAGCTAAAGCTTGGCAACAAAAATCATCCAAGTTCAAGTAAATATTACATATTGACCGGTGGTTGTGTTTTGCTCCTTTAATGATTCTTTTTGCTGATAAAGAAGTCTCAGTCAAAATTGGTCATTAATGCTTAATTACTTTTTTGTTAATAAAGACGCGTGTAGTATAATTTTTTATTTTATTTGTTAGATAAAAAAGAAAAAATATATAGAACAAACAAAAATGACATGCTTCATGAAGGAAAGGAAAACAAAAATCCAACTCTTTCTAAAGCAAATTTTAATCATATTAAAAGATTTTCAATTCCGAAATAACTAAAAAAGAAAAGAGAAAATTGTAAAATGGCAAGGGGGCACATTTTGCATTTAAGCGGACAAATATGGCAAAGTCATGCACTTCTTAACTTCCTTCACAGTTCACATGTTTGCAAGTGGTCCTCATAATTTAACACTACTCGGAATCAATCACAAAAATTGCAGAGTAACGGGCGCCATTAGAAATTAAAAATTAAATATAAATCCATAGCAGTTACCGTAAGCAGGCCAGACACTAGATTGGCCAGTTATGCCTTGACCTTCTCATTTGTCATCTGAATGTCTATTTTCTTATCCACAGTCCCCTTTTCTTGCCAACCTATAGCTTCCCAGCCTGCTCATGTGGTTTCAGTGGAACATTGATCTTCCATTCACGCCACTCAGTACTATCTTCTTCTTCTAATTTCTTCTTGACCATACTGGGAATCATTATCAAAAGTTCCATTCATGCAACGATTTTCATCCACTAAAACCGCATATTTTCCTTCACTGTCTCAAGATTTGAAATARGTGCATATAGTTTAGTTCGTTTATTGTCAAGAAATTATATCGTRTCAAGATTTGTCATTTGCAGTTTGGATGATGGGCATGGTATGCCAGAATCTTGAATCTTGAATGTGAAAGGAGTAAAAATTTCCCGCCACATTTTGTTATTTTGAATACTCAAGCGGAAATGGAGAATTTCTCCCGGAGAGAAGATGTTTCATTGCGGTATAGTCCTCATAGACAGTTTCCGAACTCCCCGAATTCGACAAAAGGAAACTTGGACTTGGATTTCGGTGATGTCTTTGGTGGTCCACCAAGGCGGGTTTCGATGCAAGAAATGAGAATGAGATATAGTTTCAGTGAATCAGTGGAGTCTGAGCAGGCTGCAGTTTTGCCAGGGAATTRGTGGTCCGGATTCGATGAGAAATCAGTTTTTGGTGAAGAAAATTTCAGCAGAAGGTCCTATCAGAACGATGATTTCTTTGGTGATATATTCGGAGGTGATGATTCTAAATCATATAGTTCACCTACGATAAGTAGGGAGGTTTTTGGTTCTAGCCCTGGTTCTCGGATTTTGATTCCGGCCAGGCCATTGCCACCAAAAGCTGAGCCTTTTAGCACCTCGATTCCTTCTCAATTTAGGTAACTCGTTTTCCTTTCCTCCTCTCTACTTTTCTTCTGAAACCCATAATTGAATGAAGATGTGCCTTATTGTTAATATAAGACATTGAGAAATCGTTGTTGTTAGTATAAGATATCCATTGAGAAATCGTTGGCCTCTTATTTACAATACTTCCTGAATTTCAACCTGTTTTGATGTTTCACTATTCTTGGATTTTTGAGGATATTTTTTCATTCACCAACTGACATGTTGATCTAATATACTTTCTTCTGTATCTGCACACTTTTATAAGCTAATTCCGCATAGAACWTTCAGAAAAATATTGCTATTAGGAGCTGTTTAAATCGCAGTTTATTCTGTGTTAAATAATCTGAATGCTGACTTGAAGTATTTATGAATGTGACAGCCTTCCTGCCAAATTGACGAAAGCAATGGACTTTCCTGCGTTTGCTTCTGAAAATCCTCAGTATAGGAGCAAAGATGGGAGTGCAAATGAGGCAAGCTATGCACCAACTAATGTTTCTCTATCAAGGTTTTCAAGCCAAACAACAAAGTTACTGGAAGAGACGAGAAAAGATCAATCATTTTATCGTCAGAGTTCCTTARCGAATGAAGTTTCTTTGAACAGTGAGGAGTTATTAGAAACAAAATCTGATGAAAAAGATGGAGAAAAGTTGAGAAATAATTCAGAAAATYTGGATGCTTCAACTAACAGTTTCCAATTTCACTTTTCTATCTACAAGTGGGCTGGCAAAGGAATGCCATCGTTGACGCCTGTTATGGGAAGTAATAAATCTAAATCTAGATCTAGATACTGGAGCAAAAAGGAGAGATGCTCCAGCTCTAACGGAAGGATTCATTGTGACAATACTCATAGGGACTCACCAGAAGCGGAAGATCAAATTATAGCAGCGAACACAGAGGCTGTGTCCTCCAAAGTAAAAGATGAGAAGCAGGATGAAAGATGCAAAGCAAGTAAGATGAAATCTGAAAATACGTTCAAGGAGACGCGTTCAGAAATGCCAGAATCAGAGAACCTAACAACTGCCGGACATCCCATTCTAAAAGGTGAGTCTATCTCAAACAGAAAGACAGAAGAAGAGCACGCTCAAAAGCCTGAGCATCAGGAATATTTATGTGAGCAAACCGAGAAGGGACTGTATACAAAAGAAGAGCATGCTCAAAAGCCTGAGCAGAAGCTTCTGAGTGCATTTTTTAATGATGAAACACAAGGACAAGGTAAATACATAAGATGTGTTAAGCATCCATATCWCCTGTATGGTATCTAACACCAACTCTATTTCACATGTTTAGGCAATGCCACTGATGGAGAAGAATACAAGGTCAAAGTTTCGACTGCAGCTAATGAAAATGTTAAGGTGAATAATAATGCAAAGAAAACCAATTCAAAAGGAGGCAACTCCATAAGAGCAGAAGGTACTAATGCTAGCTTGCAAGGGTCAGCCAAAAAATCAGGAGATGCCTTGGGTAAAAGTGCAGTTAAAGGAAAAGTCAGAGAGTTCGTAAAGATCTTCAACCAGGAAACTTCTGCTAAGCCTAAGATTAAACCACAGATGCCAAGTCAGAGCTCTAGATGGAAAGATARAGGCATCAATGGAACAGAAAATGAATTCAGCAAAGTGACCAAGAAAGAAGAGAAAGTTCATGCACCCAATACAAAAATGATGCCAGATGCTTCCCGCAGGGTACTCCATAAAATCCATATTCATAGCTATTTTAGTAGCTCATATAGTTGAACATCCTAAATGAAACCCAAGTTTGCCCAATATTACTTTCGGATTTGCTTATGTGATGTACCTATCTTGCAGGAGGATGATAATCTTAAAGCAGATAATGTCAAACAAGATGCTGACTCAAGYAGCTCAGTTCATAAAGCTAGTAGACGATTTACTAATGAGAAGAATGCTCCAATTTTTTCTGGTTAGTTACCTTAGTTTCCAGAAGATCTGTATTACCTGTCAAATGTTGCATGGCTTTCTCCTGTCTTTTCTTTGGGATTTGGGAGAAGAACCAAATGAAAAAGCCCTATAAACCCAACAAAGGGGAAAATTTTCCTATTTCTGTCAACAGGAAAATATGTGAATCACTACCATCATGCTTTTCTTTGTGTAATAATTGCATTAGAAAACTTAGAAGTTGGAGTAACTAAAGTTTCTCAAAAGTTTAAGCTGAACTTTGTTGATTGCTAAAAAGTAATTTGTGTATTATCAAACTTCATACGATGATTTTGATGTATAACTCGAACAAAGCTCTGGATGTCCAGTCTCTCCATTATATTTGTAGTCACAGATGTTTTGTTTATCAGAGATGCTTCTGATTTCTCAGATTTACTTCCCAATAATCATGAAGCTAAAGTTGAAAAGAGAGATAAATCTTTTCAAGGTCACTTCCTGGTACGTGACTTTTTCATTCTTATTTGCTAATATTTGGTATCTTGTCATATGATCTAGAACGACTGCACTTGATGGATGTTTGTCCATATGCATTAGTGTAAGTACCCTGCAGTTTATTGRACAGATTGATATTGATGCCATTTCAGAGCCTTATGTTTATGAAATAAGGCCATATTAATACCAGAAACTAGCTCATTCCCATTCTACAGTGGGYGTATAAAAGAGTAATTTAGATAAATTTTTGAATGTTAAACTAAAAACTGCTAGTATCTTGTAAGTTCCTTAATAGCTAATCCAGTTTGGCTAACAGGTAGAAGAACTGCCTCATATTCTGGACAAAGATTTACAAACTGGAGGAGAATGTGACGACTTCAAAGTAATGATTCTTCAACAGAACATTCTTTCATACTTTTCTAAGCTGCTTCGTTCTTTTCACTCAAAGGCATGGCACTTTGTTTTGATATCGTAGAACCTTTGATGCAGGGTTTAGATGTGAAAATTCAACAATGGTCAAATGGGAGGAAAGGAAATATCCGCTCACTGCTGTCAACTTTGCAGTTAGTAAGATCTCTTTCACTCCCCTCTTGAATGTCTATCTAAGATAAAGGACTCCAAGACCATCTTAAATTCTAGAAGTCAAGTTGCACAAGAGACGTGCCTATTTCATTGGTGTTCCACGATATGAAATCAAATCTAGTTTGATGGCTGCCGATATTTGGGCCTTGGGCTTTAGGCTTTATTCTTGGAAAGACGCCCTATAGTTTCTTAGCACCATTTTATGTTCGAGTATCAGAAGCCTGCAACAAGAATTTGATTTTCCCAAAACTTGACCTATTACATGCACATTTTACTTTTCATTTTCTTTATTGCAATCTGTTAGAAATTGTTGTTTAAAACTATAATTTATTCCTTCACAAACTTGCCCCCCAGAAGCAAAAGCACTAAGCACCGTATTCTTTCTGGTTTCTGTGAACTTGATTAACACATCTGTCTTACAATTGACCTGATAACTTTTTTTTTTTTTTTTTAAATCTTTGAGTTAATCTCCTCCGGCTTTAATTCCTCAACTTCTGAGAAATTATTTTTAGTTTACTAGCCAAATTATTTTTAGTTTACTAGCCAATGCTTTAGTTTCTAAGTTTTCTTTTCTTCAGACTGAAAATGATATTATTTATTCTTTTGGTTCAATAAGAAATCAATTGATTTTATCTTATCAAGATCATTCCGCTATTGCAATTTATCGATCTTCTGAATAAATTTAAAGAGAAAACAGTAGGTTTCATATGTCAAATGTCTTCTGCTAAATTATCTTTTCGTTCTCTGTATCTGCACCGCTTATTCTCCTAGGTTCTTTGGCCGGAGAGTGGATGGAAGCCCGTGCCTCTGGTTGATATAATTGAAGGAAGCGCAGTGAAGAGAGCTTATCAGAAAGCTTTGCTTTGCTTACATCCAGATAAGCTACAGCAAAAGGGTGCTGCATCTCACCAAAAGTATATGGCTGAGAAAGTATTTGATATTCTGCAGGTATGTAGAAAGAAAGGCAGAGTTATAGCTTACACCACTTTAGGACTAAAAACATGTCGCTTTCTTCAGTTTTATGTATCAAGATCTAAATAGATAAAACAATATCCTGATTGGTGAATGGTCCAGAGAAGAGGAAAATTCTATTATTGAACTACCTTACTTATTATCCAGCTGAGTAGCATGTTTGGTAGTTTGATGTCTCATTTGTGTTGCTAAAGTTCCACTACCCCATTAGAAGCTCAAACACTAGTACCACTGACTCTTCATAACCTGATTGTCATGTGCTTGAAGAAACTATTCTAGCTGGAATTTTGCCTTTAGGTGATGGGCTTCAACTCATTATGCTCTCAGGCAAGCACAAAACTGTTTATACGAAAAGCAGCCAAAGAAAAAGAAAATGTTTAATTGTCATGAGTAATATAGTTGACATATAATAATAATTGATGCCTTTGCTTAAGGTTCTGGATACACAGTTCAGTGTCTATATCAGTCAGCTGGAAGAATTGGAGAATTAATTGATTACGTCCTTAATATCACTCTGGAATATCTGGACTCATAATGACTCAAAATTGGATGCTACGAAATGGGAAATTTAACAGCTTATTTAGGCATTTTCTTGTCTGGAGTAACTGTTGATGTTCTTCTTATAGTTAAGGAAATATGTTCTTGTCTGGAGCAACTGTTGTATGTTCTTTCTGAAATCAAGGATATATATTACTTCTTCGGTGCTAAAATATCATGTTTTCTTCATACAGGAAGCTTGGGATCATTTCAATTCACTTGGTGCCATATAGCTCTTCAATAACCAGTATGGTATGGCATTCACAGACAGTCAAGTCATGAGAATCCCAGATGTAGATTCATTTTGATTGTGCATAGGTATACTTGAAATACCCTGCAAAATATATCAATGCCAGTTGCACTCAGTAAAGAGGTAAATGGGAAGAGACCTTTATCAAAACCCTGTACAGCATGCTGGTAGCACAATGGAAGGTGATAAGAACAGAAAGCAAATTGTTACAAGCTTTTCACTAAAGCGTTCGATACTCTCTAAATTTAGAAGGTTCAGCATTTCAAATGGTTTTGTGCCAAAGTTATTTTACTAGGAAAATAAGACTTGCTTTCTTATTTTTGGTACAAAAAATGAGAAGACAAATGGAGTTCATTTACAGCTAAACTGCTGTCCTCCTTCATTTACACTACAGCTACATCTAAAACTACTTAAACTAAGAATGTCTGGTTGGTCAAGAACATCAGGGATGGGAGAATGATGACTCTCTTACTCGATACTATTTCTAACAGCAAGGCTTTTGAATAATGAGAATCATCATTGAGTCTATCGGATGTACTAGTACTAGACAATAATGATAGGGGCAAAAATTATAGAACCATCGGTGCCAGCAACTGAAACTCTATTCATTCTGGTTTTTGGATAATGCAAGTACGACCTACTGCATTATGTTCAGATAGTTCCGTACACAACTTTTAGATTTGAGCCCACGCTCCATTGTCCATCCTACTATTGTATTGCTTCACACTTTGCTCTGAATTAGTCTATTTAGTAAATCAATCATGTAAGTATGAAGCGAGTCTTTTTTTTTCGATTCTTTTATTAGATTATTTAATATTTTTATTTAATAAAATTTATTATGTTTTGATTTGAATTATATTCATAAAATTTAATTTTTACTATAAAAAAATTTAATTCAGAGTTCTATTAATGTAATATAAAAGTAAAATTGAATATGAATTATTTTTTTAATTTAACAATCGATTTATTTATGAATTATTTTAAATTTCTAGGTAAGTGTGGACTAGACTTGATTATCTACCCATGTGTACCGACACCAGTCTAGGTGAAGGCTTTTGTCTTAGGTGAGACTACCCAGAAGGTGGTGAAAATACAATACAACAGCCAGAAGCAGCTGTCTATCAGCATAAAAGAGCTGGAGATTTTGCAAACGTGCAGCCAGTTGACCTTTCTTTAACTAGTAGTATTCTAAATTAAATGATTGACTATGAGTTCATCACTTAATTTTGCCGCCACAATATGGTAGTCCACATCGAAAGGAACTTTCATTTTATTTTATTTCTTTTTCCTTTTGAGGAGAGCAAGGAAAATGAATTAAGTACTCATAAGGTTCCAATTCACATGTAATATAGAATTTAGTTTCTTCACAACTGCACGATTCTATTTAAAATATTATTTAACTAAATTATCGCCATCAAACCACAAGATTAAATGCTTCGATTAATTAATAAAGACGTATAATAGAAAGTATAATAAGAATGTGTATTAAAAAAGCTTTATCGTCTTAAACTCCCAATCTCATTAACTTATACTTTAATTTTTCATTTTCTCTTACTAAATCAGAATGTATTCATTAGAGCTATTAGAACTATTACTAAAAGCCTCGATCAATTCTTCCTATAGAACAAGGATAGAAGGGACAAATAGCATAGAAACGATCCCAAAACATAGTAGTTTCGAGTCCAGGTGACTAAAATATGAACTGAAGAAACTTGCCATTCCATGTCATGGGCCAAGGTTGTTTCCTCCCTCCTCAATAGGAGTCTGGCCCCTCCAATAAAAGTCCAAAGAAAGGTCACCTTAGGACACAAATGACGCCCAATGCATCTCACCTTCAAACGTTGCCATGTGACAGCCCAAGCATTGAGCTTCTTTAAAGGCATAAAAGAAATACTTTTGAGTATTTTCATTTTTAATAGTATTAACAAGTTAGACAAAGCAGCTTACGGAAGTACTTCTTCCACCAAAGTTGCTTTGTGGAAATGACCTTTCTAGCATTTTCAACTAATATCAAGGGCGAAAAAATAAATCAATATAAATCAAAATTGACTTTTTTTATTTAGCAAAAGTTTAAACTTTTTTTTTGCCTTTTTCCCCTTAGATCCGTTGCTTCTAAATTGGGAAGAATAATTCGAATTCTACTCGACTTGCATTTACATAGTCTGATTCTGATTCTTATTCAAAGAGCCCTTTCAACATAATGTTACAAATAAAATCAAACACGTAATATTATTTTAATTTAATAATCTATTTATTAATTATTTATAAGAGTTCAAACCTTAGAGGATTGTGAGAAAGAAAGGATAGGATAGGAAATAAATGATTCTTTAGGGTTTTCGTTTTGTTGTGCAGAAAAGGTTACAAATTTGAAGAGAGAATTCATTAGTTGACCATGATGTCACTCATATCCACTTCTACATTTAGATTTTGATTGAACTCATCTAGGCCGAAAGAAGTACTAGTAGATGATGGATTATGAAGTGAATAAAAATCATCTTTAAAATATTTCTAAATCACTTTTCATCTCACTTACTGATTTACTTTCGAATTTACATTTTCATCATGAATAATTCTTGAATTATTAAACTAGATTAATATTTTTATTCTTTAATTTATTATAAAGGAACGTATGAATAATAAATGCATTTATAAAGTATAACAAGTAAAAGAATGAAGAAAAATATTAAAAATATTATTCATAAATATGCTACATATAAGTATTCTTCTTATAAATTAACTAATGTAGATGATGCTCGAGTTTTGTAAATAATAGTTTTGTTCAATTAGAAAATAGGTATGAAAATTAACTCAAAGATAATAAGTTTTGTTCATATATAGTKACTTRTTATTTGATTTTCAATGTGATGGTTTTAGAATGTACTGAGAGTTTTATAAAGAAAAACGAAAGCATGGTGAAAGGAGGTGACATGCCCATTATAAAAGAAGGAAAAGAAAAGATGCGGCCTTTATTCCCCAGCAGTAAATCTGAAAGAAGATAAATAGGTGAGGAAAGGAGAAAAAAAGTTATATTCTCAGTGCACTTCAGGTTAAAGGAGAAAAGAGAAAGGAAATTTCATTACTCTCTCTGTATGCATTCTATTATAGTTTTAGTTTAAAGATAGAAAAGCAGAAAAAGCAGAGAGAGAAAGAGACAGAGAGAGTATTTCCTGTGTCAGTTTTCTTTTAACTTCCAAAGCATTGGGTCTCTTCATTTTCCTTTTTCTGTTCATCTTTACCAGTAATTTGCTGGTTGCTGGTACTTAAAAGTTTTTTCTGTTTTTTTCCTTCTCTTTTCTTCTGTGTTGCTTCAAGATTTTGCAGTTCTTAATCTGGTTTTTGTCAGAAAATTGATAGGGTGCTAATAATTCAGGCACAACTGATAACCCATTTCCAAGTTTTCTTTCTCTCTCTCGCTGAGTGCCTGCTTTGGAACACCAGGAGTGATTTGTTTCTCGTCTTTCCAAATGAAGTTGAAGAAAGTTGGTTTCTTTTGACTCTGTGTCTCTCTCCTCCCCAAAGCATTTGCTGCTTCTTCCTCTCCGTAATTCTTTGGGTTCTGAGTTTGCTGGAGTACATTTTCCTTTTTAACGGTAATAGTCATTTATCTTGGTTTTAGTGGGATGCAGACATTCTTGCTACACTTTTGAGCTCTTGTGGCGTCTTTGTCTTCTATACCTGATCTATATGTGCTAGAATTGTTCCAAAATTTTGTCTTTCCTTCTTTTTGCTTGAAATGTGAACTTGACGGCAAGATCTGATAGGCGACGCATATATTCCAGTAGTAAACTGAATGTAATTTCCATTTTTGGTAACTCTTTTATTTTATGATTACTTTAGGTAATGGTGCAAATTATGGATCTTCCGCTGAGGAATTTTGTGCTTTGTATTTGCTAATTTATGATAAATGTAGCTTTTCATTACAAGGGTGTTGAGGAGAATTTCAGTTGGAAAATCCCTTTTCTGATAATGTCGGTACTTGGGACCAATTTCTAGCAATAGGTCGCTCCTCTAATTTTTACTGAAATATTTCACAGTTGATCTAATTCTCTCTTGGACAGCTCACAACGGAGGGACTTGCCCAATTCTGACTCTACTACAAGCACTCTAATGCAGTCAATAATTCATACTTTGCTTTCCTCTTGCTTATTCTCTACCTCCAGCTATTGTTGCTTAGATATTTTTTCTAGTAAGTTTGGATAAACATCTTTCTGGTTTTCAACGACGTGCGCTTTAAATTCCACGCATCTGTTTTGCTGCCTGTCTAGTGAAGATATCTTGGATCTCTTCCTCTTCAAGTGGTTGGAGAAGGGGACCCTTGTCTGGACATCCCAATCCTCTGTGCTAGGTTTGAGTTTAGTTTAACTTGTTATACAGTGAAAGCAGGCACAAATATGTCGAGCTTGTGTAATGTTGGAAGCCTGCATAGCTTAGATTTGAACTTCTGCAGTTAGATAGATGGAAAAGTTCAGCTACAGAACTGTTGAACCACCAGGGTTCTCTCCTCTGAAAGCAACTAATGAGTCTTTTCATGATATTCTGAAAAAGTATACTCTAGGAAAGATTCATAAAAGGAAGACAATATGTTACGTTTTTAGAGCAATGTAGGTTCAGCTTGAAATGCTGCTGTACTACATTAACAGTGTTGCTTGATAATCTTTCTTAAATGCATTTTAGGGTACAGGATTTACCGGCAACTGTGAAAGAAGGTGCAGAAAGTTTCTAATAACATGGGAGTTACTGAAAAGTGTAGCACATGTATAAATAATGTCCTTGTGGCAATGCATATAAGTCTGAGAGCATTTTGTATTCTCTCTATTTATGTATCTAAAAATTTGTCCAGGATAAGTTAATCATATATCCATGTAGCTTGGCGAACAATCTTTTTCTTGCCCAGTGTTATTCAGAATTTTAGTGTTACTCTTAGTCAGATTTACAACAACTAAGACATAGGAAAGCAGGGTTGAGGCCATTCTGATTAGGGGTTATATGAAAATTACATTTGTGGCTAACCACTCATAGCACTATTGACTTCTTCTGGGAGTTGGACAACTGTCCTTCACTAATGTCTCTGGTCTCCTTCACCCCCCTCAGTATAAAAGAAAGGGTTTTTTTTTTGGGGGGGGGGGGTTGTGGGGCGAGGAAAAGTTTAGGTCAACTAAACTGCCAAAATAAATAAAGCCAATAAAGAGCTTGATCTCATCTTTCTTATTGTTTTCAAGGGTCACTTATGAATTAACTTGCTAAGGAGGAGGGAAGTTTCCTATTCTACTTTGTTCTTAGACTGTTATGCAAAGGAAGCACACGGGTTTTTCACTGATTGTGGAAGTGAAAAGCTCCAAAATTGAATGTTTAAGAGGAGTTAATTTTGGTCTGCTTTATAACTTCAAGCTCAGAGTGGTAGTTGGTTAAGTTGGATCGTAATTCCACTCTTAGTGATGGGTAGGATTGTTGCTTAAATGGATAACAGATTTATATAATGTAGGTAACACTACTTTAGCATTTACCTGTTTGATAGTGTCGAAGTAAATTCTTTTTGCAACTTTGGTTCAAGGCATACTGTCGAAGTAAATTCTTTTTGCAACTTTGGTTCAAGGCATACATGCCAACTAATTTCGTTTGCAGAGTTGATCTTTCTTGGCCAGTGTTGAGTTTCATTGTTGGATTCATAACCAAATCATATATAAATACCCTACTTGCTGAGAATTGTCATCGGGCAAACTTTAGAATCCGGCTCATGTAAAACAAGAAATAATGTCAGAAAAGTACAAGTTCTTTTTTAAAATATTTTTTTGGCTATGGTGCCGGGGGAGGGGTGGTCGCTGCATACAAGGAGTTTGCCTTTGCAGGTTTCTTTTTTCTTTTATTAATTATTATTATTGTTATAATTTTTTTTTTTTTTTTTTGGGGGGGGGGGGTCACCTATTAGATATAAGGACAATGCTTGATAACAAAAGCACGAAGAATACTGTGTAAATGCTATATCTTCAATCATATATTTATTTGAAGAAGAATTATTCTTTAGCCAACTCTTCTTTATGTACTAAATTGCTTTCTATTTTTTATTATGTTCTTATTTCTCSTATTGAATAGTTCCTGCACCTCTCCTTTATTGCGATACAGAGGGTGTGTTTTCATTTTTCTTATTCTTGCATTCCATATTTCAGATACACAAGATGTTCTCAGGCTTTGAATGACTTTGTCTTACTAGCACAAGAACCATGACACCAGTATCGAGGAAAGGATGGAAGTCAATAGTGCCTCTCCGTCTGAAAGGAAAATCTGCCCCCCGATTTTGTTTATTCCCAAAAGTGAAGCCCGCTGGTTATGGTCCTGGAAAGACACCGGTTTACCTAAATGTGTATGACTTGACACCAATAAATGGCTACGTCTATTGGGCTGGCTTGGGTATATTTCATTCTGGTGTTGAAGGTCCCATCTTCCATCTGATCTTTATTTTTTGTTTGGTTATTACTTATAAGCTTCTCATTTATTTATACATAAACTGCAGTATCTTTGTCCTGTTAATGTGCTGATTCTTATTTTACTTGCCCTGTTTGTGGCTACTCAGTGCGTAGTTTTCCTGTACTTGTTACTAATTCAGTCTAGGACACTTAATATGCAAATATTTCCTTAGGCAATAATTTTCTTTCTAAGACATAAAAGGAGGGTAGCTATCCACAGAAGCACAATGCAGTAAATAGCATTTGTTGCAGATGAAGGGACGTGCTTGTTGCTAGGCAATAATGTGATAGTCCGAGAGTTATAACTTGACGTGATAATGAGTGAATGTTGTCTTTCAAGTTCTCTCTCGATTGTGTACTCATCCATTGCCAGTTCATAAAGGATGTAAGACGTTCACAGGCCATATGTTTCTGGCCATTTTCGCATAGGGTCTTAGAAAACATGAATCAGAATGATTTGTAAATTTTATTGCGGCTGTATTTGCYGTTTGATTGGGTAGAAACAGTTATTAGTATATGGACTTYAGGTATTACAGATGAGGAATAACGACAAAATTGCTTTATACATGCTATTTACTGTATACTWGCATGTCCATGCTTCGTGTGTGTCTGTTTGCAAATTGGTTCATTGTTAAAGGGTCAATTCTTGTTTCCACCTCGTACCCTTGAATCTCTGTAGTTGTTTCCCACATTTAAGCTGATTTAGTCTAGCATTTGACTTGTAGTTGGATTTTTGGTTAGCTTAGGAGTTTGGTTATTTATTAGCCAGACACTTGCTTGAAAAAACAATTTCCAGATTGATAATGTATGTACTCAAAAATGCTCTGTGAAGCACCAAGTAAACAAACCAATGATAATAACTTTTTTGATTAACCTGGTTCCTCTTTACAGTTCATGGCATAGAATATGCATTTGGAGCCCACGACTATCCAACCAGTGGTGTCTTTGAAGTTGAACCTCGGCAGTGCCCCGGATTTAAATTTAGGAAGTCAATATTCATTGGAACCACATCCCTGGACCCCATTCAGGTTAGGGAGTTTATTGAGCGGCAAGCTGCTAGCTACAATGGTGATTCATATCACTTGATTGTCAAGAACTGCAATCATTTCTGCAAGGACATATGCTACAAGCTTACCGGCAAGCAAATACCAAAATGGGTTAACAGATTGGCAAAACTAGGTAATCTTTCTGGTTGCTTTTGACTTTTGGACATTATGACTCTATCTTGCTCAAATAGAATTTCTGGCTGATATGTTCAAATTTTTGAATCTAAGGAATTCCTGTTTTCTGTTACATTCCCCAAACACCTATGAGATCCATCTTTGTTATAGACTTGGCAATTTCMTCGACAAGAATTATTAGTTGATTATTACTATAATTAATCTGCAGTGCATGGTTCCTTTTCAGTGGCAAGTATATACTTAACAATCCTCAAATTAATAACCATTTTCATTTATTTATAGTTTCAGTTTCTTTTTCTCTTTGTCAATAAGGATACAAGGGAAAACGAATGCCAATTACATAGGCAAGTTGCACCAAATGAGATCCTGAATGAAACCTCTTCACACTGGCCCTCCATGCTATTGAATTTTCTCACATTTTTAATCAACTTATAATGAACTTACAAGTCTCTATTGGATTGTTCTTTGCTCAGGTTCTACCTTCAATTGTATATTACCTGAATCCCTCAAAATTTCTGCTGTACAACATGATCCTAACTACCAAGAATGTGACAACGAGAAGAGAAGGCTTCGAAGTTCTTTCGGTTGTCTGTCATCAATCTCATCGAGGCAGAAGCAGTTATCGACATCTTCATTATTCTTGCAATCGCCTTTAAAGGGCTGTCTACCACCATGGGAGTTGCGACGGTCCAGCAATCGCTCATTGAAGGAACGATAGGATAACAGCATGAACTGTGTTTGATAATAGTGTTAGCAAGTTTCTCTTGCTTTCTCGTGTAACTTTCAATCTCATAATTGAGCTAAATACCCTTTCAGAGGGTATGAATGCTTGTGATGTGGTAGCTTTCTTGTTGATTGGTGAAATATTTTGTAAAAGTATATTTTCCTGTCCGAATCTAATGAAATCCATAGGCTTGTCTTACGTATTGTGTAGCTGGCAGCTTTATCTGGAAGTGCTGGCATTGCCGGTCAAATTGGAACACCTGTCTGGCAATACATACGGAAGAGCACGATGTCTTCGTGAACTTATTTAATGTKATCATTTGACCASTAATTGTTTATGGCTCGTAAGACAACCTTTTTGGCTTCTCTTCTCGTCCCATTTCTTCTTTATATATAAGGCTTTTATTTAGGTACTTCAGTATAGGAAATTCCTTATTAGCTAAKTTCAACTAAAGCGATTGAGCAGAGAATAAGGATATCTACTTGAAACGTAAGATTGATATTAGAAAATCAGACGATTATTGTTCTACCAATCTATAGTTTTAAGATTAGACGAAGCAAGAGAGATATTAGTACCATAGTATTTTAGGACCGGTACCGTACCATAGGCTTATAAATGGGCAAAACGATCTACAAAACAACAGACAGGATATTAAAAACAAAGATAAAGAATCAGTGACTCGCGAAAGCAACCTCTATAACATTTTCAGAGACTCCCTACTGTTCCCCAATTCTATTGATCCAAGTACCTGAATGCTAGAGAGTAAGCATCTCTGTTCAAATTAATGTTGCTTAAAATAATATCAAGTTATCAATTGAGAGTTAATATATCACATTTTTGCGATGATTAGAGCCACCAAAATTTCTGAACCACATGGCTGAAATTAAATCAAGTCAAGCCAAGGAACAAAGATCACTACCTAAACTAGTCTACCCCTGTAAAGAATACATATAATCATTAAGAGCAACAAGTGCTGCTTCTATGGAGTGGCCTTGATTAGATTAATCAGCTTTTCTGGATATAAGCTAACTGCCTAGTCAGGCAATGTCAAAAGACCCCAAAGGAGCAAACTATGGACAAGMATACAATTAGGTGGMTATTGACAATAAGAATGCTTCTTCCAGGCATAATTATCTGCACATATTTTTAATCCTATATGATAGGGACATGCAACGAATTTACAGACCTCGAACCTGAATTACTGTTGACAAAATAAACCTGCAGGAAAGCCAAAGAGATGTTTCAGATTTACAAACACAATATCCTTCATAGAATTACGTTTCAAGGATAGTTAACTGAGCATATGTCAATAGTGTATTGAATGCCTGAACCAAGAAAGATAAGTTAACAGCTGAAAAAAGATACCCTCTGGAATATCCAAACACTCTATGAGAGGATCATTTTTATTTAAGTAAAATTGAAAAATACAAGCACCATAGAGCATCCGATACTTTGTTTTTAATGACTCAGTTCATCACCCAACATATCTCTTATATTCAAACTAAAAAATAGCACTACAGTCCAAGTTGGACTAGATATCTTTCAGAGGCAGGCCATGAAATTATCAATCGGCTTTCCGATGCAAAACAGTAGGTAGGCTATTATTACCATTGAGCGCAGTGTGATATATTCGTTTCTCAGCCAAGCCAATCTCTGAGAGTACGAGATTACCCTGCATGGCCAAACACCAGCAACAAATGAGACCAGATGATGCTTTTCTCCCTTCAGAAAGTGGGGGAGGATTGAGGGTGGTAAAGTACAGAGGTACGGGATAATGAGCCATAATAAGGAATTGATAAAAATTCTTCACACATTGGATTTTTTTTTTTTTTTCTCATTTCCAGAATTTCTTTTCTTCCAATTATTTTTCTTTTCTTTCTTTTTAAGCAAACTATCCCYAGAAAATCTGTAATTTTGACTTTTCTATTCTTAGAAAATGTCAAAGTTAGAGAAAAACTTTATCCTTTTCCCAATCCTCATCTTTGCATTCTCAAAGCAAAAAATGTCATGAGATAGTCAACTTAGCACCTACATAAAACACAATCTTCCAAAGTTTGTAAATTGAAATGTGAATATGAGAGCATACAAATTGAAGGAGTGTGTAGTGTTACTTTATTGTAAATTGAATGTGAATATGAGAGCATGCAAATTGAAGGAGTGTGTAGTGTTACTTTGACCATGCACATTAAGCTGATCAGTATCATCAAATAATTTCTTTTTTTTTTTTTTTAAATTATAGATGAGGGAATTGGTATTTAAAGAACGAGTATGTATTATCTTCTAACACCAAACATGAATATTAAAAATTTCCTTAAATTAAATGAAAATGCATACCACATGAGCCATTAACCTCCTGACATTTTCAGCATAAAGCTTTGGATCATCCTTTTCTTGCTGGGATGGGTAATATACAGGTAACTTCGTGACCTCCATGTAATTTACAAATTGACAGAGAAGGAAAAATACATGTCGCGCCTGGAAAAGAAGATTTATGTAAAACAACAGAGAATGAACTGCAAAACCAATTATGCAACAATATGATAGCAGCATATAGTAAGTCCAGTTCAACTTAAAGTTCCCATTCTTTAGCCCCGAAGTCCGACAGATATCATAGGGCAAGAAAGCACCATGATACACAATAGGGCACTATATACCTTGTATGTTGTTCTTGCTAGTTAAGACTGAAGAGCAAAGATTAAAAATGAAAAAGTAGATGATAAAGACTGCTCTGCCTTTTTCTAGCATTCCAACACCGAGCATTTCCTAGTCAGATAATTTAAATATTAATTATGCACAAATAGATTGGACATAAATCTCTCTTGTTAGGATAAGTYGCAACACATGCAATAGAGAAAAGAAATTCCTGGAAACTTCAAAACAATTTATATGAATTYCTTGAAATTGCAAGGTAGACAAACGTTATTCAAGAAATTACTTTCTTGTTATTACAGTTGGCGTGGAATGATATCATTAGCCCATGAAAAAGAARCAGAAAAAGAATTTACTGGTTCTTTCTGACTATAAAAGTTCAGAATGCAATCAATCACCTACTTGCAGTCAGCACCTTAAGTCAACCTCACAATATGCAGTCAATATATATAATTATCACCACCAAAAGAAGATAYTGAAGCAGAAAATACTTACGCCAGATATGGAGTCCCAGGCAGGACTAAATCGCTGGTACGGATATCTCAAAATGACTGGGAGTACTGGAGCTCCCGACAAAAATGCACCAGTCTTAAAAGGAAGGAGGAAGTCCCCATTTGTCGTAGTGCCTTCTGCAATTCGGCAGGGGAGAAAATCTTAGCYCAACTATAGAATAAGACCAGAAATCAGGTTAAATACCTGAAGACAAAAAAAGAATTACATCAGCAGAATGATTATTATCTTCACAGAGACACTATGCGGAGCCAATTACACCCACTACTCCTAATACTGACTTATACATGATTTCATATCTAATGACTCGAAAGAAAGAAAAGGAGGAAAATCTTTGCTAATAGCCAAAGAAGTTTAGAGGAAATAAGAGATCCTCTTTTGTCAAAAATAAACTAAAGCACCAAAAGACTTCAGAAATTCTTGATCCCATTGACCAAAAGAGAACTTCAGTTTATTATGTAGGTTATGCTTCACAACAACTTGTACATCAACCACAGGAGTTCCTACACCATCAAGTATTCCTCAATGCYGTAATTATGAATTTCTCAGATATAGAAAGGCAGATGATATGCATTCACCTTAAAGGTACAACTAACATTTGGATCTGGATAAGTATTCTGATCCTGGTTGCCTTATKTAACCGAACTTACACATTTTCTCCATATAAGATTAGCATCTCACAAGTAACCTACTGCCTATGATCATTTTATCAAAGAGAGTAACCAATCATACAGATGTTAGAGACTAATTGAAGATGAATGCACATACATGCCAGAGCAACAAAAGAATAACCTGGAAAAAGCATCATTATTGGGGCGGACTTATTCTGATGAGCTTCCCTGATTCTTTCATTAACAATACCTGTAAGCAAAGARAAACTAAAACTTCATGGGCTCTAGTGGTAAAACAATTATTTAGATACTAAATAAGACGTGTSATTACCAAGCTTGTGCGAACATAAAGAAGTTTAGGCATGAGAAACAATCTAAAGGCAGTAATTGCATAGGAAATATTTTATAAAATCATCTTTCTTCTTGCTTGTTTATTTGGAAAGATTCASATGTAAAGCTAATACAGCACTGAGAATGAAYACTAATCCAGCTTAACAAATGTAATATTTTACAGAATAGGAAAAATGATCAGTTTCTTGGAAGGGGATCAGCATAAAAAGTTCCACTACCTGAGACACCTTTGAAGTCGGATGATTTTGATTCCCGTTGAACATAAACACAGCAAAGGCATTTGCTGTAAAGAGATGAATAGAGCAATTAAAGTCACCTTTAACCAACTCTTAGCCTTGCATCAACAAGAGGGAGACCAGAAATAGAAGAGTATAACGAAGATACACTACTTCATAAGTCTTACCAATACATACATATAATTGCATCTAGATATGCTACTGGAATGTAAATTAGGATTCCACTAGGTCCATATTAACAGCTTAAAACTCAAAGGAGTTTTGCAGAAGAGTTGAATGAAGTTGAAAGCCTCCATACTAACTTACTGCCAACGTAACATAAGTACTTAGAGGTGACAAGTTCATTTATACATACAAATTTGCAACATTGCCTGCATAAAGAAAAAATAAGAGAAAGAGTATATATGCCAGAAGCTTATCTTCAGGACAATTTACTTACATATTAAGGAAGAAACAAAGATTTTGCTTCTAGTCAGCAACATACTTTACAATTCTAGTTGGATTATTCATTTCATAGTTTATTGTTCAATGCAAATTGAAACTTGCTGGAAGATTAAGTCTACTCTTTCCCATATTCACAAATAATCAGAGGTAAAAGCCGGGAAATGATGTATACAAAGACTAGCAGTTATTGATGATGAATAACTGCAAATGATTACAGAATGAACTTACCTGATAAGACCAACTAGAGGAAGTTTAGCCACTGATCTCTTCAATTGTAGAGGCAAGGAACATGATGCCAAAAAAAAAAAAAGAAGAAAAACAAAAAGAAGAAAAAGAGTAAAGATATAAATCAGTTAATCAACAAGGTTAAGCATCAATTAATCATTATGCATGTCCCAAACCCTCAACAGACCTTAGCAACAAAGCTCGGAAAAGAAGACGACATGTGGTACAAGATATCCAAATATGATACATGATTTGATACAATCACCCCAGGTCTCTCAGATTTTTGTGATTGATCCTTTGACTCAGTCTGGAAAGATAACACAGTTTGTCAAAATCAATCTAAAAATCAAGGCAAGTGATAGATACAGTAGGGAACATTAGATCTTCGTAGAAAGGAAGTTTAAGAAATAATAAACATATATGGAATAAAAATCATATATTCTTTCAGTATCTTAATCTAATACTGAGACTGAATATATACTACTGAATTATTGACTCAGAGTTAACATGCATTATTTTTTCAATCATCAATAAATATACTAGCACAATCATTGGAACCACTTATCAGTCTACATACAATGTTTCTTTATGTTGAGAATTACACCCAGGTCTCTATAAGCATTTTGAAGCTAGTACCAAAAGATAGTATTTATTAGACTTCCAAAGCTAGATAGACAAACTCCCTTTGATAGTATTGACATATCCAAACAAGAACAAGAAAAGAAGCAGAACACACTCTCACAATGATTAGCAGGCTTATAGGCTTTGTTACACATATCAGTTTTAAAAATAAAAAGTGGGATCTGAAGGTGAAATACAGTAGAGTAAATGCAACATTAGAACTCCAACTAAAAAAGCCTTCATAGCAACTACTCATGTAAACAGGTTTTCCCAGAGCTAAGCCATTCAAAAGACTATACACAATAAAAATGATAACTTACCATATAGCTTCCAATAGGAAGAAATGGAAAAAGTTATCCCAAATTATAAATCCTTGTATTGTCCATCACCTTCTGTCATATCCTTACCCTCTGCTACAAATTTCACAGTTCCTTGGTCCCTACTGGTGCCATCATTTCCGAATCTCTAACACGTAAACTAAGAGAGAGTAACACTGGCACAACTCTCGTAGAACCATATACGAAATAACTAGCCACAACCTGGCTTAATGAAGCACCCCTACCTTCTCTTCCTCATGGATGGTCACCTCTTGCTGGACAACGGATCACTTAAACCCATCAAATTTTGTCCAAACTTGTTCATTCTTCCACAAGAGAAGGGCACCCTACTGCGTGCTCAATGAAAATTTGTAATCTCATGGATTCATCACCTTATTATGCTAACCATAACAAGAAAAATAAGAGACCAARCCATGTGATAATGTAGTATCTTTAAATCTTACAACCCAATTTTTTGTACAATGGACATACATGTGAGACCTAGGATCATAAGACACAACATTGGCCTGTTAATGGTGCATGGTTTTCAAAGTCTACAATATGATAATCTAATTATTAACTGCATAGAATCACAGACGCGCTTGGAGAMGCACTCATTGTAAATGTGTAGAAGGTTCTATTCTGAGATATGATCCCAACCAGAGAATTTCCAGTTTAAATTTCAGTTTCCCAACAGARGGTATTAGTTTAACAAATTCCCTTCCCAGGTCTTTGCAATATAACTTCCAAAACCAGGTAATTGCTATATGCCTATATCTAACACATAGAATAAGTGAAAAGATTAACAACTTCATCTCCAAAGCCGTACAGGAAGAAGTATCCAAGAGTACTCCAAGCACAAGGATTTTTCTGCTTAGTTCATCCAAGTTGTCTGCCTTGAACGTGATTCCCACTTATCTTAATTTCTAAATCTGCACGGATACATTCTATTTTTTTCCTTTATCATTTCAGATTTTGAAAAGCAACTCTGAAAATGCTTTTCTAGAACACCTGTCTGCTTATCAGAACTTTTGACATCGACATATCTGTTTAACTTCTAAAACAATTTTCGAATAACTTTTCTTTTAACAACTTTAAACAAACTAAAAGCAAACAAAAGATATGTTCAAGGAAAAAGCACTAGTTTTCATTACCAATACTTGCACGAACAGCACGATCCAACAACCCAGCACATGAACCACTTAGCAAAAAGAAAAAATAACACATTCACAGAAGTCCTTTTCCTTTTTTAAAATACTTGTTGCATGAATTTCTAGGAACCSTCAGTAAACTTCACGCGCACATAAGTRAAACACATACAGACCTACAATCCATATGCGTTAGAGAAGTAGAGAAAATTCAGCAGCTAGCAGCAATTAGTCTAAAGGATACCTCACTATTAACCTTTCCCTTGACAATATCATCCACATCCATTCGATTCGTTTCTCGAATCCAATAGAAGCCGAAGACAAAGAGCATAGCTCTAGAAAGAAACTTTCCACTTTGGAAAATTACCGCCCTCCTCCACCCACCCATATGRGCGTAATCTTCCTGCTCATCCTCCCGATTCGGCGGAGAAAACGCCGTACAAATTCTACAAATCAAGTAATAAACCACCAACACGGCAGTCCCCGATACCAACCTAATAGGCACTAACGTAACCAACGCCACCACAAGCAACAGCTTCTCCACCAAGGGCAGATCACCTCGGCCCATTGTCCCATACACGTCACGCCTGACGTAGGCGGCGTACTTCTTCTCCAACTCCTCCATACTCGGGTTTCCTACCCCGGTCGAACCGTCGGTTGGATTCGAAGATGGGTCGGGTTTGAGAAGCGGGCGGTCATCTTTGGTTGAGTTATCGTCGCGCGGTTCAGGTTGGTGAACTGGTTCCGGGTTGAGGGTTTTGAGTTCGGATTCCATGGTTGABAAAATGGATGCTTGATTGATTGCAGCTGGATGCTTTGAGGAAGACGAAAGGCTGTGGGTTACCGTGTTGGCATTGTAGCCGAAGGGTCCGTAGCAGTAGTTGATTCGTGTAAGGTATCYGAAGATATGGGGGAATATTAATCTGGAAAGAGTTGTCCTTGGAGCGAGGAGGTGAGGTGTCACGTAGATCTAAGCAAACAAGTAGTTAATTAATATTGACTACGTACGCTTGAACTTTTAACATTTTAAAATTTGCCCACCATCCTTTCAAATAAAATTAAAAAGAAAAYAAAAAAAGAAGTGCCCATGATTCTAACTAATTGAATTATATACTTACAAAAATCGAACTCAAGACTAATAATAGCATCATTATTAGCATCAATTGCTTGGTAAATATAATTTTGCATAAAGATGAAGAGATAATGTATTGGATGATTCTTTTTGAAATTTGTGAAAAGAAGAATAGGATGGAATCTAAATATGCAAAACTTGATGCAAARAGTAACTGGATTAACAAGGAACCTGGTTTTGGGATGAGCTAGGTAGAACCCAAGTATACATAAATTATATCTCTTTTAAAAGAAAAACTTGAAAATGTTCCACCAACTAAACTTATTAATTTTAAGTCATCCTCAGGATTAATCTAATATTAATATAATAGGTTTTGGTTTCAAATAATGCTTGAAAATTTATTATTAATTAATTAAATTTSTTAAATACTTTTATTCTTTAAAAGCTGTACCAGAAGKGAGGTTGGTAAGGCATCGTTGAAACCACTCGCTTGTCTGTCCTTTCAGGGATCGTTGGAAACGAGCTGCTTTCGGAAAGCCACTTTAGAAATTGTCCTTGAAGCAGAATAGAAACCAAGAGAAGAAATATCAATTGCCCCTGTAAACATTGTTGGCCTCTTCGCTGAAGTACTTCAAAAGGTTTTGTCCCGCATCGGAAGGGTGGGTTTTGCTCATTCGATGACGAGGAGTCTGCTTTAAAATGGTCCGCCCTCCAAATGGACTCTGTAATCAGCAAGAAGCAGTGGAGGCCTTGCGCCCATGAGTTGGGCCAAACCAATAGGATATGGTGAATTTCCTTCCTGCGAGATATACGTGAGGGCCCATCTCCTGCCTTATTAGCCCTAATATCAGACTATCTGAACTCCTGTATGACCAGATTCTCGCCTCATCCCGATAGTTAGGCCACCTGCAAATTCCCTTGTGGAAGAACATATTTGATTCCTGCATTAATACCAGAACATGTTTGATTCCTGCATTACCCTTAGTGCCATACCAGACTATCTGAACTCCTGTATGATCAGATTCTCGCCTTATCTGGATAGTTAGCCCACCTGGAATTTGATCCCTTGTGGAAGAACATACTTGATTCCTGCATAAATACTGCATTAATACCAGACTATCTGAAGAACATATATAAATCCTCCATTAAATACCAGACTATCTAAGTGCCATATCAGACTATCTGAACTCCTGTATGAGCAGATTCTTGCCTTAACTGGATAGTTAGGCCACCTGGAATTTGATCCCTTGTCGAAGAACATATTTGATTCCTGCATTACCCTTTAGGCCACCTGGAATTTGATCCCTTGTAGAAGAACATATTTGATTCATGCATTACCCTAAGTGCCATAACAGACTATCTGAAGAAACATATTTAATTCCTGCATTACCCTGAGTGCCATCTCAGACTACCTGAAGAGCATATCTGATTCCTGCATCACCCTTTAGGCCACCTGGAATTTGATCCCTTGTGGAAGAACATATTCGATTCCTGCATTACGCTAAGTGCCATACCAGTCTGGATAAACATGAGGCCCAACTCCTATATGACCAGATCGCCTTATCCGAAACCTGGAATTTGATCCCTTGTGGAAGAACATATTTGATTGCTGCATTACCCTACGTGCCATAACAAACTCTCTCGAATTTGATCCCTTTTGGACAAGAAATCCATCCTTGAAATTTGTCAGATCCTTTTCTCATCTCAAGTCCCAAAAAACGACAGAACAATCGATCTGAGTCTACATGTTGATCGTTGTTATACATTGCTGGAACCATTAAAGTAGTAGGGGGGAAATGATGTTTTATTTGGGTTGGTAATGAGTAGCCATCAGCTTTTTCTGTTTCCTCAGTACATTTTTTTTTACAGGTAAAGTACACCTTCCGTCATTGTTCCCAGCTCATTCAGCAATGTTGGACCTCTTGACTCCTAAGAGGTAAACTATGTCCCGATAAACTAAGGAAGAAATGCAAGAACTGAGCAGGAGAGTTTACTAGAATTCTTCAGGTAGGTTTCAGTATCATATCTGCAAATTCCAAGGAAAATGTTACTAAAATGTATTCATCAGAGAGGGTGAGAGAGAGTATAGAGCAAGTAGACATGGTCAGAAAGGAAAGGATATCAAGCAATTGAAAAACAAACTGCATTCCCGAGACTGAGAATCGGAAAGAATTCAAAAAGGCTCAAAATCCAGAGCAATGTACGCATAACAAGATCAAAACACAAATCCCTATCTTATAGTAAGGAAGGATATTAAAGTTTGAAAGCATTAACGACCAAAACATTGTGCATGGAGAACAGAGATAGTTCGTAGGAAAAACAGTAAAATTCATTATGAATTAGCTTTCAGTCTATGACAGAGCAAATTCGCCTCCACCTCATCAAGCGGTCCATATTCCTGAACTACTGTTGTATTGATATATGGCCACTAAGCTGTTTCCAGACTATAAACTTCACCAACAAAGATATGTTTTTCTTTGAGCATGTCTTATAGATAATGTTTTTAACTTTTTGTTCGGGCACATTGCAGGTTTGAGTCCGAATCTAGCAAGATACAAAATCATAAAGCAAAAACTTCCAATGTTAGATCTGGGCTTGGCACATMTAGCTGATTAAAGTGTTCAATATTGAGGCAGAGATAAATCACACACTAATTTTCKGCTTGAGATCATTCTTAATTTTCAGCGCGGAGCAATTTGTGCTATCAATCTACCGGCAAAATCATTATGCTGCGCCTCTAAAAGTGAAYCAGATACTTCACATACTTTTCTATTTGTCGAAACAGAAACTTACATTTCTGGCACTCGAGGGGACAATAACTTTCATCAATTTCTCATAGATGGTTTAACCATTAAAAGCAAAGAACCACCGTTCCTAGAAAAATAAGAACAGTTCTCCAGAAAAGTCAAGCTTACGGTAATTACTTGATCAGTATCTCAATCACTGAACTTGCAAAAACAAATATCCATGAAATTTAAGTGATTGCATAATACCTCTATCTAACTTTATCAGTCCAAAAGTAACAAAGTTTTCCTCATTGGTATTACCAAGYAGCATGTAGCGAATTGAGGTAAAGGCTTTAAGTTAATCTCCTGTCCTCTTAAATCCTAATAGCTGCATTACACATTCAGAGTCCCAGCTAATAAGATAGACAACAAATAAGGACCAATATGGGAAAGAAAACTCATATTTTAAATATGATTCATTAGCACTAGCAAAAGCTGTAAAGGAACTGATGAATCGAAAATCCAATTGGATTCATTATCTTCCCTGCAGTAAAATTAGACCACCTCCCTAAATCTCCCACAAATGTCCCTACTTTTCATAATCCTTTCAATGGATAACATAATCAGACAATGCATGAGGAAACATTCAAAAGTAGCTCATGATCAATCAACTTCATACCTCAAATTATTTCCCGGGACAGCAAAAAATTAACAAGAAATCCAATTCTTATGAGTACTAATGATAGCGGATAAAAGCCCAGCGGAGGACAACAAAAGAGGGCTCGAAAGCCTCCCTTTACCATCACGAATGTCAGCCAAGGCCATCAATCCATCAGCCAAATCTTTAGCGACAGAAAGCCTCGTCATTAACTTCTTCTCCCTCAACTTCCTGAGCTTCTCCTCTTCCTCCGCGCACTTAATGTCCCTCAACAGTGAAGCTTCTACCCTCGAAAGCAAACACGCCTTCTCCTCCGCGATCCTCCTCAACTCCTTCACCTTCAAAGTTACACTCCCGATATACCCAATAAACTCACACCACGCACTGATTTTCTCCAAACTACGCAAATGTTTATTATCAATCAAATCCGCCTTCCCTAACCACACAAACTGTTCGACAAAATAATACAACCCTTCGCCACCATAAGCAATAACTGAAAAGATCAAATCTACGCTTGATGTAAAGCTGGAAAATCGAAGAGCATTGACATCTTGAATGAATTTCCCAAGAGGAAACGCTTTCCGGCTGACGCCAACACGAGACTGGAACGACTTAAGGCGGTTCGCTAACGGCTTATTGTCTGGAAGCAGTGATGAGGCGAGAATGATTTTGGAGGCGTAACTAYAGATTTTCAATAGCTTGTCTACTGCATCGCGTTTCGCTAAATAGGCTTCCAGATGAAGCAAAAAGTCTCTATTTTTGGAGATATTGGGACTAGGTGATTGAGGGCTTTTGGATGAGGACAGAGCTGCTTCATTTGATTGCTTCGCTTCCATGGAGTGCGCGGGAAAAACAAAAGCAGGAAATATAAACTGACTTCCCCAGCTGAAGCCGGGCTTCGACAGGGGAAAGCCCATGACGTCGTTCTTTTTTTGTTGTTTATAGATCGAATATTTTTATTTTCTCCAATACGCTAACTAGATTCTGCAAGATGAGGACACGTGTTCTTTAAGGAAGGATGATATAGAAGAGTGGGACCAATAGGAAGCGCAACTCCGTCTTACTTTCTGATCTATTGTGGTTCATCCAACAACGATACCGGCTTTGCACGTCTACGAGGAACAAATGCTCCTAGGCATGGACTGATGCAGTGCATTAAATGATAGAGACTCATGACATGTACTTCAACAAGGCCGTATGAACAGACGGCTCATGGAAAATAAATTAGAATAGGTTTACAAAATGGCGGATCCAGTTCCTCCTTCGATTTCAATTGGTTCCCGAGCTTTGGATGGAAGATCGTGGCTAAAGGTTGACTCAATGGGCTCGAGAAGACTGTTTTACGTGCCTTGTGGAGATTTGTGACTCCTTTTCCCCCCCCCCCCCCCCCCCCTCTGATGGGCCAGTTATAACTTGATTTGTATGCCAACACGTAAACTGATTTATGGGCCCTTGTAGATCAWTTTTATGGGCATCATTGTTGGGCCATACTTCAATGCGAAATTTTTTGGATGATCCACTATTTATAAGTACTTAGAGGAAACTAGGCCCTGTGCTGTTTTACGGACAGCTATTTGAGTGGATTACAAAACTGGCATTTAAAAAAGTAAGGTCTGTTGCAATTGTGTCCCTGAATCCACAAAACTTTCAAATTTCCCAGAAAAGATTAAAAGACTACTCCCTGTCTTAAAGCATGAAGACGAAGGTTGTTCTTCTCTTGATTCTTTAATTTGGATAGCAAGAAAGAATAAGCTGCCTTAACGGAGTGGTGACCTTTATTTTTGTCCCAAAATGGTAGGCCTACACTTCGATGGAGGATGAGAGTGGCGATAAGACTTTATGGTGGAGATGAGAAGTAGTTTTATTCTAAGGAAATATGACCTCAAACACATCAGAGACGTCAGGAAGGCATACACAGATGAAGTCCGCTGAGGAACTTTAAGTAAATTCAAGTGGTTTCGCACATTATTACGAGATTCTTGAGAGAATGAATCATTKCCAGAAGAGCTTCAAATCCACATTCTCTACCCCGCAGCCTACACTTYGGAGCACTTCTGAAAAGATTGATGTTGGGCCAAGAGAGGGACTTGCCAAACTAGTCCTTAGAGAGCTCAGCGTGCGGAAGTAAATGAAGCTTCAAATCTTTTAGTGCTCTGTTTTGATGTTAGAGATTACAACAAGGACTGAAAAAATGTAAGGTAAAAGTGCACTAAAAAAATCCAATCAGTAAATAATAAGTACACCTTAGAAATAAATGCTATGTAACTCAAACTGACCTAATTAATTGGCCCAAGCCCAGTGGAAATGGTGGGCTTCCTCCCATGCCCACGAGATATACATGAGGCTCAACTCCTGTATGGTCAGATTCTTGCTTTATCCAGTGATTGTTTCGACTGAAGATATTCTGAACGTTAGCAGAGGCCACCTGGACACTAAGCCTCTTCTCGAGTTTCGTTCTTTCGTTTACTATTTATTTTGTGTTCCTTTGTTCTCTTTCTGGATTAACAGACAACAAACATTATTAATACATTTTCTGGCAGCAATCACTGCTCTTCCAAGAGTCAGATTAGACAATTCATGATCCCTTGTGGAAGAACATATTTTTTCCTACATTACCCTAAGCGCCATTCCAGACTATGTGGATGAAACGTACTAAAAAGCAAACAAAATAAAATAAAACCAATCACTAAAACCATTTTGGACAAGCAATCCATCATTGAAATTAGTCAGATCCTTTTCTCATCCCAAATCCCAAAAAATGACAGTAACAATTGATCTGATTCTACAGGTTGCTCCTTGATATACATTGCTGGAACTATTAAAGTAGTGGATGGAAAGTCATGTTTTATTTGGGTTGGTAATGCGTAGCCATCAGCCTTCCTCAGTATATTTTTACAGGTAAAGTGCACCTTCCGTCATTGTTACCAGCTTATTCAGCAACCTTGGACCTCTGACTCCTGAGAGGTAAACTATGTTCCGATTAACTAAGGAAGACTTGACATGCAAGAACTGAGCAGGAGAGTTTACTAGAATTCTTCGCGTAGGTTTCAGTTCATATCTGCAAATTCAATTGAAAATTTTACCAAAATGTATTCATCAGAGAGGGTGATAGAGAGTACAGAGCAAGTAGACATGGTCAGAAAGGAAAGAAAATCAAGCAGTTGAAAAACAAACTGCATTCCCGAGACTGAGAATCGGAAAGAATTCAAAAAAGCTCAAAATCCAGAGCGATGTACGCATAACAAGATCAAAATCCAAATCCCCATCTTATACTAAGGAAGGATATTAAAGTTTGAAAGCATTAACTAAAAAGAACAAATTCATGTGAGCACATGAATTAGTAAAACAGACCAGAACATTGTGCATGGAGATCAGAGATAGTTCATAGAAAAAACAGTAAAATGCATTACGAATTAGCTTTCAGTTTATGACAGAGCAAATTCGTCTCCACCTAAATCAAACGATCCATGTTCCTGAACTACTGTTGTATCGATATATGGCCACTAAGCTGTTTCCAGACTATAAACTTCACCAACAAAGATATGTTTTTCTTCGAGCATGWCTTATAAATAATGTTTTTAACTTTTTGTGCGTGCACATTGCAGGTTTGAGTCCGAATCTAGCAAGATACAAAATCATAAAGCAAAAACTTCCAATCTTAGATCTGGGCTTGGCACATGTAGCTGATTAAAGTGTTCAATATTGAGGCAGAGATAAATCACACACTAATTTTCAGCTTGAGATCATTCTTAATTTTCAGCGKGGAGCAATTTGTGCTATCAATCTACCGGCAAAATCATTATGCTGCGCCTCTAAAAGTGAAACAGATACTTCACATACTTTTCTATTTGTCGAAACAGAAACTTACATTTCTGGCACTCGAGGGGACAATAACTTTCATCAATTTCTCATAGATGGTTTAACCATMAAAAGCAAAGAACCACCGTTCCTAGAAAAATAAGAACAGTTCTCCAGAAAAGTCAAGCTTACGGTAATTACTTGATCAGTATCTCAATCACTGAACTTGCAAAAACAAATATCCATGAAATTTAAGTGATGGCATAATACCTCTATCTAACTTTATCAGTCCAAAAGTAACAAAGTTTTCCTCATTGGTATTATCAAGGAGCATGTAGCGAATTGAGGTAAAGGCTTTAAGTTAATCTCCTGTCCTCTTAAATCCTAATAGCTGCATTACACATTCAGAGTCCCAGCTAATAAGATAGACAACAAATAAGGACCAATATGGGAAAGAAAACTCATATTTAAAATATGATTTATTACCACTAGTAAAAGCTGTAAAGGAAATGACGAATCGAAAATCCAATTGGATTCATTATCTTCCCTGCAGTAAAATTAGAACACCTCCCTAAATCTCCCACAAATGTCCCTARTTTTCATAATCCTTTCAATGGATAACATAATCAGACAATGCARGAGGAAACATTCAAAAGTAGCTCATGATCAATCAACTTCATACCTCAAATTATCTCGCGGGACAGCAAAAAATCAACAAGKAATCCAATTCTTATGAGTACTAATGGTAGCGGATAAAAGCCCAGCGGAGGACAACAAAAGAGGGCTCGAAAGCCTCCCTTTACCATCACGAATGTCAGCCAAGGCCATCAATCCATCAGCCAAGTCTTGAGCGACAGAAAGCCTCTTCAGTAACTTCTTCTCCCTCAACTTCCTGAGCTTCTCCTCTTCCTCCACGCACTTAATGTCCCTCACCACTGAAACCTCTATACTCGAAAGCAAACACGCCTCCTCCTCCGCAATCCTCCTCAATTCCTTCATCTTCAAAGTTACACTCCCGATATACCCAATAAACTCACACCACGCACTGATTTTCTGCAGACTACCCAAATGTTTCTTATCAATCAAACCCGCCTTCCCTAACCACACAAACTGTTCGACAAAATAATACAACCCTTCGCCACCATAAGCAATAACTGAAAAGATCAAATCTACGCTTGATGTAAAGCTGGAAAATCGAAGAGCATTGACATCTTGAATGAATTTCCCAAGACGAAACGCTTTCCGGCTGACGCCAATACTAGACTCGAACGATTTAAGGCGGTTCGTCAACGGCTTATTGTCTGGAAGCAGCGATGAGGCGAGAATGATTTTGGAGGCGTACCTAGAGATTTTCAATAGCTTGTCTACTCCATCGCGTTTCGCTAAATAGGCTTCCAGATGAAGCAAAAAGTCTCTATTTTTGGAGATATTGGGACCAGGTGCTTGAGGGCTTTTGGATGAGGAGAAAGCTGCTTCATTTGATTGCTTCGCTTCCATGGAGTTCGCCGGAAAAACAGAAGCAGGAAATGTAATTTGTTACGCTGCCTTCGACAGCTGAAGCCAGGCTTCGACGGGGGAAAGCCCGCGACGTCGTTGTTTTTTTAGGTTGCTTATAAATCAATTATTTTTTTATTTTCTCCACAACGCTAACTAGATTCTGCAAGATGAGGACACGTGTTCGTTTAAGGAAGGATGAAATAGAAGAGTGGGACCAAAGAGAAGCGCAAAAGCCCTACTAGGGTGCCCTTTCATTTTTTGATCTACGTGCCATGTGGAGATTTTTCACTCCTTTTCTTTCTTTTTTCCTTTTTCTTTTGTTTCTAACAGTTATAACTTGATTTGTGTGCCCGTGTAGATCATGTTCTCTGGGCACCATTGTTGGGCCATACTTTAATGGATGATCCATTACTGATACGTAATTACGGATATTAGGCCCGTGTGCTGTTTTACGGACAACTATTTGAGTGAATTACAAAATTGGCATTTAAAAAAGTTGGAACTGTTGCAATTGTGTCCCTCAATCCACAAAACTCTCAAATTTGCCACAAAAGAATAAAAGATTACTCCCTCCCTTCTTTAATAAGTGGCCCAAATGTCAATCTTTTTTATTTTCAAATAAGTATCTTTTTGTACATTTTAAAAAAAATAAATAAATTTCATTCTTACCCTTCATCTCGTTTTTTCCAAATCTAATGGTATTCATTGCAAATTCCTCATTTTTCCAAAAAAAAGAAAAAATAATACTATTGGCAGGTAGAGAAGGAGAGATAAGATGAGATGACTTTGTATACTCCACTAATAATTGCACCTAGATAAATGTCACATATTAATTGATATTAGTAGTCAAAGAGAAAAGAGGATATGGAGGATTGTGATATAATAAGGGGTAATTCAGTCAATTTACTAATTTTCTAAATTAGTTAGTCTCTCAATTAGGACTATTATTAGAGATCAGAGAGAGTATCAATCTCACATTTCTATCAAAATTTTAATATCAAGAAGAACAGTTGATAAATAGAGTATTAAAAATAAAAACATCAAAGATAAATTTGTATATTTTGAAAAAGAAAAAGAAAAAAATATGTAATACATGTTTACTTTTCTTTTTTGATAAATTAAAAGAAGAAAATGATCGAATTCAAAACTTATCAATTAATAAAAGCACACTTCACCGATTACCGTATTACTACACATATTTTGGATGGTCTTCATGGTAGGATAAGTCCTTGTAAGTCACCTTGCTCTTTATTTATTTATTTGAAATATTAAGCATCAAAACTTTCCTCACACAAAATGGGATTAGCGGATCTCACTGCACGAGTATTTTCCGAGGGGCGCAAAAAACGTGGTGGTATGTAACTTAAAGAATATTTTAATTCTGATTTGGTGCGAGATTGTCCCTCAAATGCAGCCCGTAGCTGATCCAGCTGGTTCTTATCTCTGTCTACCATGTCTGCAGCAAAATTCAGTATCTAGCTGAATCTGACAAAAATGTCAGCCGCTGTGTTTGCTGATGATCTCTAGATATGCTTGATGATATATCCTATTCTCCGTCTGCATCACTTGCCTAAATCAGAGACGATGTTCAAGTAAACGAGGGTGCTTGGTTGCAAGCAATCAGTATCTATGCTACTGCTGGAGCCAATTTTCCTGCAATAACCTYTGATCCAATCACCAAATTGAAGTTCTACAGGATCCTCCACTCCCGGCAGTGTTCAAAATGAATTGGGAAGCTGGATGAGGCTGCCATCTCCTCTTTGAATGTGTGATATTTGAAACAAACCACTGAGTCTCTATTAAAGCATGAAGAGCTGTCGAGTCCCTCCTTACTCCATCATATAAAGCCGACATGCTAGTTTGTCTAAGGCTGTTCTCCAAATAAAACTTTGGATTTTGAGTCAGAGTTCTGGGTTTCCAGACTGCATTCCACGAAGGTTGTTCTTCTCTTGATTCTTCAATTTGGACAGCAAGAAAGAATAAGCTGCCTTAACGGAGGGGTGACCTTTATTTTTTTCTCAAAATGGCAGGCCTACACTTTGATAGAGCATGAAGAGTGGCGATAGGACTTTATGGTGGAGATGACAAGTGGTTTTTTTCTAAGGATAGATGACCTTAAAAACATCAGAGATGTCAGGAAGGCATACGCAGATGAAGTCCATTGAGATTRGGAACTTTAATTGAAATATAAAATATTCAAGTGGTTTTGCACATCATTACGAGATTCTTGATAGTAAAAATGATTAAAGATCCTCTATTAATYCAACTCATGTTATATATGCTTTTACTATCATATTAATTAAAATATGATATTTATATATTTTTTCAATATTTCTTTTCTTTATATTAAAAATGAAGTATATGTGCATATCATGCTTTATTGATATAATAAAAAATAATATGTTCAATAAATCTGCTAAAAGATCTGAATACCWAAAAAGTCCACTAATATTAGAAAATGTCAAGTACGAATGCTAAAAACAAATGTTTTATGGGATAAGTTTATGAATGAATTATCAAACTTGTCATGCTATGTTTAATTTATTAAAAATATCATCTCGTTCGATTATTAAATACTAATATTAAATACTTTATCTAGGAAAAGATAAAGCATCTATGCTCTTCGCTGCAAATAATGAAACTTGAACCTATTAACTTGGGACACCTGGAAGTTGACCATGCAAGTTGTTCTTCGATGAGATGTTTTAAGGTTTATCTAGAAAGGCACGTGAATTATTGCATAATCCCCATTGTTGTCAAACTCAAAGCAATATGATCTCACAACAAGAACCCTCCAATTTAACTTTATTTGATTTGAAATCTTARATCTGCTGGATTTATTTACCATTTTTTTTAAACGAGGAAGAAACCAAGCACTATGCTATTCATTTTGATTTACATTTCATATTTAAAAAATTATTTTTATTTTAAAATATTTATTGTATTAAATAATCGATGAAATATTTTTTAATTTTTTTCCTCAATTTATCATTTACCTATAAATTATTAAACCTTCACTAATATTGAACTAAAAATCAAACTCTGCATTTGATTAACTTAGTCAATTTCATATAAAATTGATAGATTTAAGGGATTTCTTACATCGTGTATAACTTCATTATGACATATAAATCAAAATGAAGGTCGAAATGACAAATTAAGAGCCACAAGCTCACAACAACCCCCACTCTGGCAAAACAACAATATTATATTATTCCCTCCATTTTTTATTTTCTGTCGTTTAAAATTTTTTAACACCGATTAAAAAATTCTCAAAAACAAATTACATTATAGGAGTAAGTAAAGACTATAATCCCAATTTTAATTTTCTCTCTTACAGTAGTTAATAAATGCAGTTTTAGTTATCTTCAGGCGGATCAGTTCTAATGTGTAGAGCTCTTGATTGTGTTGTTCATTCTCAAGAAAGAAAATGTAAAGATTCAGTGGTCATGGTTCTTCGTCAACTTCGACTGCTGGAATTCTCAAGAAAATTAATAATAATACTCCCTTCGTTTCAATTTTAACATTCAAAGAATCGACGTTGACGACAGCAGTCGGTATAAGTTACAGTGAGCGAAACAAAAGAAAATTCATTACACCCACCTCTTCATTAGGAGTCTTTGATGGAGAAACTCCAAATTCCACAAAGTCTTTGATTTGAAGCTCTTGATGAAGTAGTGTATATTCAATTGGCTGCTCGTGAGAAAGTTGAGACAGGAAGACGGAAAGAACGAGGGAGTGGAAAGAAGACAATAGTTAATGCAAGTCTGACTTTTTACTTCAATTAGATTAGTACCATTGTTGATTTGGAGTAAAACAAAAAGTAAAAGAAGGATACGATTGCTAATTTATCCAAAAAATAACTAAGAGTTAGTATTTTCTTAATATGTGCAATTCTGATAAAAAATTAAGTAAATTGAAACGGAGATTTATGGCATCGCTGAAGTCTATAGTAATTTGTTGTTGAAAAATGTGATATCCATATTACAAAGAAAATGGTAACATAGAAAAAAATATATAATATAAATATACTCTTAATTTTATAAAATGATGCATATTTAGACAAAAAAAAAAACTTAAATGACAAATAATCAAGAACTGAGTAAGTCTTAGCTACTCTCAGTAACAATCCACGGGAAGAAAATAGTAGTAAATTGCACCAGAAAGTGATTTTCCAGTAATATTCTGCGTTTGTGCAATCACATCCCGAAATCCATGAAGACAGAGATACTGTAGGGAGAGCATTCTAACACAGGGACTTCCAGAAATCAACAACACCGGCTAGCGAATTATATGACGAGCCACCAGGGCTGAGTGCCTTCTGTGCACTCACTTTCAGCTCTTTGGCTCTTCTTCTCATCTTTATACCCTCTTCACCTTCCATTAGTAGCCCCAACACTCTCTTAATTTCTTTTCTTCCAATCACGGTCTTGCCTGCCTCCAATACAGGCTTCACCGCTATCCCTGCTTCCTCCAGAAGCGTCGCATTCATCCTCTGCTCAGCATAGAGAGGCCACGCAAAAATAGGCACACCATGCGCCACACTTTCCAAGGTTGAATTCCACCCGCAGTGCGACAAGAACGCCCCCGTTGAAGGGTGTCCAAGAATGGCCGCTTGTGGTGCCCATGAAGGCACTACTAACCCTACTCCTTTTGTTCTTCTCGGAAACCCTTCGGGCAAGTACTCTGATGGATCATTGACYTCGTTTCCCACTGTGAAAAATGCCGCAGAAGCACTCCCGTCAGCTGGCCTACGAGCTACCAAAATGAACCTTTGCCCGCTCGTTTCCAAACCCCAAGCAAGTTCAGTGAGCTGTTCACTTGTCAGTGTTCCGCCGCTACCAAGAGCCACGAATAGAACTGAAGCAATGGGCTGATTATCAAGCCACTTCATGATCTCAGCATCCTTTTCTGAAATAAATTCATCGGGTTTGATCAGTGGCCCGATGGGACAAACAGTTGGAGTTGGTATGCTCTTGTAAAATGGATGTTCTATCAAAGCTTTAAGCGTCACAGGTTCAATATCCTCCCAACTATTCTCGAATATACCATCAGCCAAGGGCACCCGGCTCATATGAAACAAGAACCATTTATACTCATCAATTTTTCGGTCCCTGACCTGGTCTAGAAGGTCTTCAGTGCGTTCCGGTCTGCAACCAGGGACCTTAATTGGTTCAGGAAGGTCCACAAACTCACCCTCAACTTCCCGCTCAAGCGTCGGTAGGTACAGAGAAAATGCCAGCAAACCAGCAGAAGCAGTGTAGAAGAGATGGACTGGCAGAGAAAGCTCTCTGGCCGTGTCAATACCCTGGGTGGTAAAGAGATCGACGACGAGAGCTATGGGGTTTAGCTCAACTAAGATAGAGCGTAAGTCTTTTAGGGACTCTTCCACCATGACACATACGCGGGTTAGGACCAGCATGTCCTCAGTGATGATGGTRGAAACATCAACAGGTGGAATGTTAACGATGTGGAGATCAACCGGGATGCTGGGAGACTGAAAAAACTGGTTTTGAGCGGCGGAAGCACCTGTGGTGATGACGAGAAAGCTAATCTGGAAACCGTGTTGCGTGACGAGGAGCTTCGCAAACTCGAAGAGTGGGATTACGTGGCCCATCCCTGGGCTAGCCAGGAATGCCACATGGGGCTTCACTTCCGTGGATACCACCATAGTTAAGGAACTGAATTGAAAACGAGAAGGGCTTTGGTGGAAGAAAGTGGCTGATCTAAGAATGGAGATCCTCTGTTTCCTTATACTGGATGGAGGCAAAACCTGTGGGAGGGAGACATCGAATAATTTGTCTCATCATTCAACTATGAATCACCTTGTTGTCAAATTAAAATAAAAAAAGTATTAATCACCATTTTTCTGGACTTAATAATTAATTAATCGGATACTTATAGTCTAAAAAGATTTCAAAGCTTATAATATATTAAAGTGAAGAGACGATTACAATCATGTGAAATTAAATAATGTAACTGGTGTTCCATGTTGAATAATTCTTTCTTTTTAGCTCAAACTAATCTCACGAGTAGAAGGCATCCTACCATCTCACAGAGGTACCAACCAAAACGTGAAACCATAGAAGCATTCAAGGAAGTTATGGGTCCTGCCACTGCCATCGTTATGGTTCTCTACTCTCTCGTATCAAATGTATGAACAGAAGCTATATATATATATATAATTAGCTCTATTGACCCTTATCGATGGACAATGGGACCAACCAGGATATATATTACAACACAATCGTGACATATTACTAATAATATGATACGATTATAGAAATTAGTGTTCTTGATCCACGTTATCGAAGCATGGATGCAACAGGTAAAAAATTGGCAGGTCTCAATTGTTTTGTTACGTAAATTCGACGCAAGAACCCCCCAAATCGATAGGTGACGAGATATTATTTGAATAGTCTTAACGAGCAGTCTTCATCAGCAGTAAAAATGTATTATAACCACAACTTCCTACAATGAATTCAAATGAAAGTTAAACAATATAAAGCTTGTAATAGTGCTAACCCCGCAATCTCGGAAAATGTCGTTAAAATATGCCCGTAAAAAGCATAAGTAACCCCAAGCGTAACCTTCTGGAAAATAGAGATCTATAAGTAAAAAAGCCCTAAAACCTACTTTTAGTAGTAACCCAAATCAGCCAAAAGACACCGTGAATCTCTCTATAGTTAGCCAATAATCAAGCATTTTAATTAATTATTTGGATCTAGCAGGAGGAATTAATTGGAACTAGTAAATTCTTTCAGCCGTTATTTGTTCATAAGATTCGAGCCGAAACCTTATATGTTATATACGTCAAAAGCACACTTTTTAAAAGTTGGGACTCCATCCGTCCGAATCTAATCCGAAGGTACCTACATGCTAACAGCTTTTAAGGGAATCCGATTTATAAGCGCCAAACCACCGCCATGGCGTAAAATCGACAGCTGTAGGGATCCGAACATCTAAAGCAACCTCCACCCTCCTTCGGCAACCTTCCATCTCAATCGGAATAACGCGAAAATAGCATTTCTTTCACTCATGAATTCACAGAGTCGCCAACAATAGAGTTCAACCGTCGTGAACACTCCCTTAGCAATACCAGAGAACACCCCGATTACATTTTAAATTATGAATCAAAAAACATGTCTAAATAATTAGAGACATGACGTCACACAACAAGCAAAGCAACAAAAAGAAAACTCGATAGTAATGCAACAAAGACCCCAACTAATAAACATCTTGGTACATCATACCCCCAAATATTCAGAACCGCCACAAAAAATAAACAATCTCTTACAATAGGATACCCATCGTCGCAAGCATCAAAACATAATGCCCGGCTTCAATTATATATATATCGGACTACACACTAAATACCCATACCTATAACTCTGATCCAGCCAAGTCAGACGATAATCGAGTCATACAAGACCTCAAATCAGCCAACAGTCCAAACCTTAGTTATGAAGTGCATACGGCAGACCTCGCCGCTGCTTGCAAAGTTTTTTGTAAATAAGGTTATTATTTAATCTAATAGTTTAGAGCAATTTATAAAAAAATAATTAAATTAAAGTCAGATTTCAACTTTATAACGTCATATTAAAAGAATTTCGAATTATATCTTTTTTTGAATAAGAGTAACACTCTACAAATCGAGGTCAATTGATCTTATAAAATGTTAATATTTTTTATATTTAATTTCCAAGTTGCACATACTTCTAAACAAATCATTTAATGAACCTCTAGTTTATTGTTCTAGTAGGAGTACACTCTCGTTGGAAGAGACAAACGCGACAGACCAAATCATTTGTGAGTTTTTACTACCAAAATACTATACAATTTTTGACGTCCAATGTTTTTCCTTTTCTTGTATTGGGGAAAAGGACAAACCAGGTTGATTTCCCGTCCCTTTCTATCTCCTATGGCCGGGTTCCGCTCTAAGATTACTCTCAGCTGAAATCCAAGCCAAGCGATGAACTGAGGGAAGGTATTAATTGTAAAATTATTTATAACTTAATCATTTATTTTCATTTATTTAAAGAAAGCATTTGTCCTTTCTCTTATCTTCTTTTCTATCCACTTCTCTTCTCTCTCTTTTTTCTCCTTAAGCAAGAGCTAGTACTCCCTTTGTTTTTTTATATGTCTTTTAAGATTATTATACACCTATTACAAAATCTCATAAATAAGCTAAATTATAAAATTAAAAGATTAAATTACCTTTCTTTTAATTCTCTCCTATTTCTCAACACTTAATAAATAAAATTTTAATGTTTTTGGTCAAAATTCCAACTCAAAATTTTGACTATTCCAACTCCYATATTTAACTATCTAACTTTTACTCATAAATAATACTGCATCAAATCAAAACACAATTTTCAAGAACATTTCAATTAAATTATACTAATTTAACAAAACATTTTATTGAAAATAACGATAATTTATTGATTGAATTGCAATATGCGATAAGGGTAAAGAAGAAAATATAATAAATACTCTCATAATTTTATAAAATAATAAGTATTTAGATACTAAGAAGATAACTTTAAATGATAAATAAAAGATAACTTAAGAAATAACTATAAGGAAAAATGATATCTATTACCAGAAGTCCATCAAATCCACATTCTCTACCCCACGGCCTACACTTAGGAGCATTCCTAAAAAGATTGATACTGGGCGAAGAGAGGGACTTGCCAAACTAGGCCTTAAAGAGCTCGGTCTGCTGAAGTAAACAATGTTTTAAATCTTTAAATGCTTTTTTTTTTTTTTTGCTCCGATTAATATTTTCTAAAAATATATAACGTACTTCGATTAATATTAAAAATATATAATAATATCTTAAAAAGTGTAATATAAAAATGTACAGAACTATCTCCACTTTAAAAATAAATGCTATGGGCTCAAACTGCACTAATTAATTGGTTAAAAATTAGAGCCAAAATGACCAAAGGGGCAACCTATTGGAAACTGAACTAATTTTCATAGGGACGCTTCTTCTTTATGACAAAAGGAGCAACCTATTTATCTCATTGATGAACATTATTATTATTCAACAATTAATATTTTTTTGATGATAGTAGAATTAAGAAGCCAAGGAGTAATTTAGACTTCTAGATCAAGAACAAAGTAACTATTTTATGTATTTTACTGAGCACGCATACCCGGGAGTCCCGGATGTCCTCCACTCCCACATGTTCGCTACTATTGCTATAATCTAGTTATAAAGCCTGGAGGCCGTAATTTATCGAATTCGTTTTTTTTTTTTCTTTAGCAACTTGTACTCACAATTTTTTTT
>MEJB01000017.1:2923264-2970455 GCA_001752375.1 Rhazya stricta
GGGGGAAACCGCTTATTTTTGTTTGAGAAATGTCCCTAGTTCTACGTAAATTAACATTGGTTGGGTTTATGTTGTTAATTGCTTGATTCGCTGTGTTACGTCTCGTGAATTTGAACATGCTCATCTTTTCTTGTTCCTTTTACTGATAAGCAAGTACCAAAGAACTATTTTTCTTAATTTCCTGAACCCTATGTTCTGGTTCTTGAGATTGTAGGCCTGAACTCTAATGAAGTTCCAGCTAGTATGTAATGGTGTTCTTTCGCCACCTCTCCTCCTGTTAATGTGGTAGTGATTTATTTAGACATAGAATTGGAAGCTATTGTAGAAACAAAAAAGAGGCAATTCATGTAGAGCGCAGGAAAATGATTGAGCAGATTTTGATACTTTGCAGAACCACTTTATATTTCTTTCCATGATGAAGAATGGGGAAATCCGGTTACTGATGAAAGAAAGCTATTTGAACTGCTTGTTCTATCACAAGCATTGGCTGAGCTCACCTGGCCAACAATTCTCAGCAAGAGAGACACATTCAGGTTTGCTATATCTTGCACTGAAAATAAACATCATGATCTGTAAACTTATATATTCAATATGCTCAGATCCAATTGAATTTGACAATAATCCTAAACACTTGACAGGAGACTGTTCGGCAACTTTGAACCATCATCTGTTGCAAGTATTGATGAGAAGAAGTTGCTTTCGTGTGGTTCAAATGGGAGCTCCTCTAAACTCTCTGAACCAAAGCTTCGTGCAATTGTAGAAAATGCAAAGCAAGTGCTCAAGGTAACAAGTTTCTAAGCACAAAGCATCAACCGCACTTTAGTAACTAAAAGTGAAAATTTAGACCTCAAATCCACTCATAGCTGGGTCTCCAATGTGTGCTCATTTTTGGATGAATGCATATCTACGAGTGAGAGAGAACATGGCATCACTAAGATTAGAGTGTTGTGAGGTGGGCTGGGGAAGGGAGGAGGTGTGGCAGAAGGAGTTTGGGGAGATGTAATAGTGATGATTTCCTCAAGCAGCCAACCAGGCACATATATGTAATTGGCATCAAACCTTCATGGAGTTTGAAGGCCTATTATCTTTGCTTGATGCTTTTGGATTMAATTCTTAAGAGTTTCATTCATAAAATCTGCTATGTGCAAACATYTATCATGCAAAATTTTCATTTGCTAGGCATAATTCGCTTATTTTGGCTATACTTTTACATAATATATGTGCATATTGCAGATCCAGGAGGAATTTGGTTCCTTCTGCAATTACTGCTGGCGGTTTGTAAACAACAGACCAATAAAAAATGGATTTAGATATGCGCGTCAAGTTCCAGCAAAAACACCAAAATCAGAGCTGATAAGCAAGGATTTGATGCAAAGGGGTTTTAGATGCGTGGGACCTACTGTTATATACTCATTTATGCAAGTGGCAGGGATGGTTAATGATCATCTCGTATCATGCTTCAGATACAACGTATGCAATAACAACGCCAGAAAGAATTTGGAGGCCAAGCCAGATAAAGCAGGCTTAAACCGGGAAGCTTCAGAGGCCGCATGCACATGACCTAAGTCATGAACAATGACCATCTCATGATGTCTAGGACTTGGGTAATCTGTGAATTTCTCTTCAAAGTTTTCTAGTCCTGACTGCACTTTTCATGTTTGACTGAGTCTGAGTTAGTTTACTAACCATTGGCATGGTTGCTATGGTTGTGACCAAGTCTACACACATAGGACTACTTCATCCGTCGGACTGTTGTTTCTGCTGCGTCCGTCTAGGGGTGGATGATCCTRCAGCTATGTTAATTACTGTCAATATTTAGGCTAATGGCTTTCGTGTAGAGACTGTATTACGAGTCTAGAATTGTGCAATTTGTGTTGATTTCAGTTAATTTCATAACGTTGTTACTCAAATCCTGGGTTGAAGATTTGTTTTCCCTGGCTAATGTCTTTTATAGGATCACTGGGATTTTCGTACAACGTGATCAAGAACACATGTSATTTGTGTTCCCTGGCTAATGTCTTTTTGGGATCAACAAGGTATTGGTAGAACATGATCAAGAAGAGTGTGTGAAGCAACACATGTGACAGAGGCCGCGTTAAGGATAAACTGATAACCTTAATTATGTGTAATGCTCAATTCATAGTGCAAGAAGTGGCCATCTACACAAACACAGCAAAGCCTATAAATCCATGTCGCCCGATGGCCCCACTTTTCATTTTTTTTAATTTGCTCAAACAGGCATATACGTGTGCATGAACATGGGATGTCAAGCAAATAAGAAAGTTAATAACAGCTATAGCTTAAGGTGGGCCATAACATCCAACTGAAAAACTMGTAAAAGAAAAGAATTTGATGCTATGTATTGCTACTCCTTCATGTGATTGTAATTGGAAAAACAGGAGGGCGGCCAGACATGAAATGGACCTTCAATGCATCTTCCTTCTCTGCGATAATAGATGAGCAATGAAAGAAAATGATCTCTGATCTGTAAACATGAACAGAGACAAGAAGAACACATGTATGCAGTTTTTGATGTGTAAAATTGAGCATCTATAAAGGCAAATTCTCAAGCAGTTTTGGAATTGGGGAAATTTCCCCATTGGTCTACAATGAAAGAAGTGATTCTTGCTTGCAATAAGAAAGATAATAGAATTATCTACAGGTAATGATTTGTAGACACCCCACACAAATTAAATAGGGGTTTGCAAGAGCTAACAATACGAAAAAATGGATAAGAAAAATGAAGATGAAAATTCAACCCATCCTAAGAACCAAATTGGTTCAATTTCTATACTTCATGCAACATAAATATGAGAAACAGGAGCCTCCAAGAATGAAAATATACTGTCCCAACATCACAAAGGTTCTATTGCCAACCAAGTAAAATGTATTTCCAGAATTTCAGTTGTCTCAATGTCATCCGCACCCCAGGAGCTCTTTTTATCAATCTTTCAAATACGACCATTTCCACTTCCTAGTGTGAGTTCTAAATCATCCAATCCCACCTCATGAATCCTCTCCCCTTCCCATGGCTTCACGGTCAATTTCTCAAAGTCAAATTCTGTGCCTTTACCCTTGTCCATGACAGCATCTCCAGAAGGCACTTGTTGAGCCATAGGTTTCACAAGATTAAAGGTTGGGGAGGTCGGAACCATATTTGTTGCGTAAGTTTGGAAATTCATCCATTGGCCAGAATCAATAGTGGATGAGTCAGACTCATCGCATTCAGGTATAGTGGCAGGGGTAAAACGCTGTCCTCGAGTTGGACTGGCAGGGGCAGAAGCAGCAAAAAAGGGAATATTCAAGGCAGACATGGATTCTTTGGCAAGGGTCTCGAGATTGAAAGTTTGCATAGGAAGTCTAGTTGGTGATGAAAGCGGTGGTGTAACAGGTGCACTATTGCTGATTCGTAGAGGAGGTAGAGTTGAAGGGATAGTATTTCTCAGAAATGCAAATGGATGAGATGCCATATTGGTATCAAGACGTGTTGGACTGGGGCAGGAAGAAGACAGAGGGCTGGGTTGGTAAGAAGGAATTGGACTAGCAAAGTACGAAGAAGGCGGACTGGGATTTCTGGAAGAGCTCGGCGTAATGTTGGTCGAAGTGCCTCCCATTTCCATAGGAGGTGGCCTGCATCCCTGAATCATACACAAACCAAAGTTCCTGTTGGAATAACAATTTTGTATATCGAAAGGGGAAAAAAACTATATTCCTGAAACTTCAAAAAGCTGTTGAAGCTGAAAATAAAAAGCAAAAGCAGTTAAAGATAAAAACTTTCATTGAAAGACACAGTTGTGATGATTGAGTTCCTCAAGCTCATTTTGAGCAAGCACCAAGGCAACCATGTTGAGGAGGGAAATTCTATAAGAAAGACTGAGAAGATCCATATCTTTCTTCCAAAACTTCATTCATATCTTTTCCTGGAGCTAATTATCTAAAGAAGACAATTCTGAGGAACAGCCCACAATTCGAAGATATCTCAACAGCAAGAATCACATGTCACCTCCTCCCGGAAAACGAAAGTAAAAAAAGGAGGAGGAAGAAGAAGAAGAAGAAATAGGAAAGCACTGAAAATGCAGGGAAAGTACCCCCAGAGTCAGGTTCAGTATAAAAATGTTTTAGCTTTGTAAATCCGTAATAGGAAACAAATTCAGTACTCATTCTCATTAAAATCAGAGAAGAAGAAAACCGGTAATGTTAATTGCCCTCTGAAGTAAAGACTGGCATTTTTGCCCAAATAAGGCGAAACCCATTTCACAAATCTATAGATCTAGACACAGCTCTTAATGCAGATCAAGAAAAACAATCAGACAACAACCAACTAACTATAAGAAGATCCAAAATCCACCCATAAAGAGAAATCAAATTAGAAAGTTTAGTAAACGAGAGAGGAAACAAGAAAAAAGAACCTTTCGATAAGTGGTGCCATCAGCCTCCACGATCCAACCAGCTTCAGCACATAGAGCCTTCAAGACTTCATTGTTGTCACAGTGCTTAGGAAGATTATAATTTCCCTGAGCTCTCAAACCAGCATAAATCTTAGCAGCAATAGCTCTTCGTCTCCTCTCTCTCCTCCTGTTATTCTCCCTCTCCCTCCAAGATGGCTTCCTCCTGCCACTAGCACCACCACCTCCGCCGCCACCGCTGCCACTCCCGCCACCACCACCACCAGCAGCTGATGAAGACGCAGTTGATCCTCCAGCTTCCCACATCATCTTTCCCTCTCTCTCTCTTGCTTTCTCCCTCCCTCTTTCKCACTCACAAACACAAACAGTTGCTTTATTTTATCCCTCTTTCTCACACTTTAAGTCTTTTATATAGATGAAAAGGTGGGGACCCAGGTGGGCTTTAGGGAGAGTTGTGAAGGTGTTAGCGTATATTACGTTGCCGGGTCTGAAGTACTCACGAGGAATACGCTTCTCAGCCTTCTTCCCCTCTTCCCCTTCTTTGCTTTCCCAACTTCAGATTACAGAAGAATCTCTCTCTCTCTCTCTCTCTCTCTCACTCTGCCTCTGTAAACGTGTATCTCTTCTTGTTTTCTTCTTGTTTTGCCTTTGGTTGTCTGGATATTTATAAAATTCCTGAGAAATAAAGAAAAATAAAAGGAAAAAGATCATAGAGAGAAGGTTAAAATGCATCTCCAATCAATATCAAATAAAGATGGTTTAGTTGACTTTGACCAGGGTTTAGGCACCTTATGTGCTGAATGCTCTAAAGTGAAGGGCTTTTGGATATGAGTGCCGCACACGCAAGAGGAATTTTTTTCCCCCTTATTTGTTTGATGTGCGACTGCTACAGACTCTATTTGAACTACACTTTGAAACAAAAGATTTTTTTCCCTAATTTCGCTCATTTATTTTATACTTTCAATTAAAGAATATTTTATTCATTTAAAAAATTATTTATTTTACACTTTAAATCAAGAAGTCTTACCTTCAAATTAAAAATTTCCTCCAATCATCACTAAAAAATAAAAATCTATAGTAACATTTCTCTTTCATTCATAAAATTTAAATAGTAAAGTTTTAATTGATTAACTACAATAATCTTAATTGATTAATGAGATATAGTTAATTGATTATAAGGATATAACTAATCGATTAATGAGATATAGTTAATTGATTATAGAGATATAGCTAATCGATTATTGAAATATTTGTAATTGCTATTCTAATCGACTGAACGGTTAAAAAATGGTGAAATTTATCCTTCATAAACATTTAAATAATCAATTATTCAAATCTATTAATGGATTATTTGTTATTCTTTGGATCGAAATGCATGTTCTTCTAATTGGATTTTACATGATTAATTAAATAAAATAATATTTTGTTTAAATTTAAATTATATTGAACGGTGAATTTTTTTAGAAAAAAATTCATTTTATGTTTTCTAACCCAAATGATTTCTTTAACTCGAAGAAATTTCTTTAACTTCATAAACAAAATTGAAATTCAAATATTTTAATTTTCTGTCTCCCCAGCTTTAAGGGGAAAAAAAATCCATATAGATCCTACCCTAATATACAGCAAGYAAATCAATGATTTTATTATCCTACTAGTTGAGAGTAGTCAGTAATATTGATGGAAGAAAAGTCGAAAATGTATGTTTCAATAAATTTTAAATTCATAATCATGTTTAAGGAACTTTTTCATTTTAAATGCTATTTTGATTGAATAAAATATATATATTATAAAAATTTTTGAATTCTTATAGAGAGTATACAAATGAATCGTGCTTTGTAAAAGTGTGATATGCTTCATCGAGAAGTTGGACTAAATATATAGTTAGTTGTAAAAGTTTGAATGAAAAATATAAGAAAAAAAAGGTAGAATCTTATAAGTAAGAGATTATGATYTAATTAGATGTAATTGCATTACTACAACGGATATGATTTCACAATTTATTTATCAAGCGGTCYATATCTTCATTTAATATAACCAATTCAAATTCGATAACATCTAACTCTTATTCGAATGTCTCATTGATATTCTTTCGGTATAATGCCTAAAAAATATCAAGAAATAGAATAATTTCTTGACCCACGGGGGTGGTGGAGGTAACAAGGAAGGTGCATGACTAATCCGAGTGGTATGCTGTAATGGAAGTGGCTGAGATGGAATCAAACATGTACGATGAGAAGGGAAATTTGGAGAAGAGCGTGAGGAAATCAGGTGGTGGCGAGACCAGCAATTGATTTCTGAGGTACAAACACAAGCTACCAATTGAAGAAACCGAGGGGAAATTTTTCTCTACTTTTGGATCAGAGATTGGTCTCCTTTCGGTGTTGATGCGGTCAAACTCCCAATGGTTTTGTGCCACGTCATTGAACAAGCACCCATTCCCCAACCCCCTGCTCTTTTGAGACAATCCTCGAGATCGAAGAGTTTCTCACTTTTGTTTCTCTGTTTGGTATTCTTTTTAAGATTACTATTTATCTTTGCTAATATCTTTTATGGAAAGAAGTTACCGATATACTATATTGCTTTTCTTAGGCCTCCTTCTTGAAATATTAGTGTTTATAAAATAAAAATATATTAAACAGATCCAATATAACTGTTTGTTTAGAAATAATTATGCATACTAAGAAAGTATTAATTTTCATATAATTTTAAACAAATGACAATTTTAGTCTTCTTAAATTTCTTGTAGTTTTTAAATAAATTAATCAATGTGTCTCTCTAACATATTGAAAATAATATTGTAAAGTTGGATAAAACTAATCAATAAGGAATATTATGAAATATGATATTTAATATGTTCTTAATGTCCTATTCCAAAAAATAATTTAATATACAATTATTTTAAAATGAAATAGAATAATTTTTTTTTTAAATTTTGACCTTCATTTATTATGAATAGATAAAATAATTTGGGTTTTGTGAGCACCTCAACGACATCTAATACACATTTATTTATGGATTAATACTGATATTCAATATAATAGTAACATAAATTAAATTAAAATTTACTTTCAGGACACAGCTACAATTTCATTAATGTTTGACATCTACTCAAGATTAATAAAAGTAAACGAGACCAAATATATCTTTGAAAAGAGATGCAATTCGAACCCAGATTGCATGTGCAATATATTTTGTTACCAAGGGGGACCAAAACATTATCTATCTTCCCGAAGCTTTTAGGTCAAATGCAGCAGACCAGGTGCCTAATTATTGCTAAATAAATACTAAGATTTTGAAGTCTGTAAAAAAAAAAAAAAAAAGGAAATTGGAGTAGTAAAGTATCATACAAGTCATTCGCACAACAAATAATATGCTAAAAACACATTAAAATGTAAAAGCGACGTGCTAGTAGGTCGTTTCATAGTTTCGAATTTTTCCTTCAAATATTTTCATTATTTACTTCCTAATTAGTTTTAAAAGAAAACAAAAGATTCAATTTATTATGCTTTAACTATACATTTACTATTTCTATTTTTCAAAAGTCCTCTAATGCTAGTTGGAATTTTTTTTTTTTTTTCTAAGAGTTGATTGAAAAGGAGACAAGGGAGAGGAGGAGGAAAATTTTCATAAGAGTTTAATGTGATATTGTATAAAATAAATTGGGAAAAACTTAAAAGAAAAAGAAAAAGAAAAAACATTTTAACTACTATAAATTAAAAATAAAAATATTGATCTCTACATGTAAAATGACTAATATGGTCAAACGACAATATTGACCATGSACTGACATGTTGAACCGAATTGGTACCCAAAAATCACATCCGAGACGACGGACAACTTTAAAACTACCGAGCCCAAAGAAATATCATCATATTCAACTCAGAGTCAGAACGGAATCGGGGACAGGTTCATCATCAATGCTTAAACCAAGACATATTTAAAAACTGTCCTTAACCGCCTCCAATTTTTTAAGGTGACCATGTCCGCTGTAGATTATCTCAGAAATACAATGCCCTGATTACCCATTTATTAATCAAGAAAGACGAATAGCAACAGAAGCGGGTAAACTTAAGTACCAATCGAAAAGCAATAACAAAAACCGACGATCTCAGTTTATAATATTCCAGATTCAGCCTTTCATCCCTTGCAGAATAAATCAGGGAAATAAACAGACAGTTACAATAGCATACAAACAGCTTCTGCATATTCCGGCTACACAGATCGTACGAGATTTGTAACCATCGATTCTGTTGCAGAGAGACTGCAGGATAGAGGATTTTGCGCCCAAATTTATAGCCTTCTGACCTYCCACCACCAGCAATGTCCAAACTGATGACAGATGAGGCCTTCACATTCTATATGCAGCGAGGAAAGAATGTCTGCCCGACATAACCACCAGCCATTGCCCTCCTCACATTTGATTCAAACAGCTTTGGATTGTCCCTCAACACAGCCGCTGCATCAGGATTGAGAGGATCCTCATGATTAGGTTCCTGCATATACCCAAGATCAATTAGAGATGCCATAAAGCGACAAACATTCATGTGCAAGAGAAGATAAGAAGATAGAGGAATACCGTGAAAAGGTGATACAGGCCATAGATGATTGTATTTATGTTTAGCACAGGCTTCCAGTCTTCTCGAAGAATGTTTAGGCACACATTTCCTTCCAAGTCAATATTCGGATGATACACCTGCAATGAACAAATTAAACAGGTGGCAACAGACATCAAAAGAATAGTTGCAAGAGATCAAATTTCAAGGATAAAATTAATAAGCAAAAGGATGAAATTTATCTACCTTGGTCTTGCATTTGACCTTTGGTGCTTCATGAGGATAGATGGGAGAAATTTGGAAAGAAAAGATAAATGTGCCACCCCTGAAGTGCAAAGGCAATATACAAGTGGAGTAAGTTCCCATATCAAGGACTTCAAATTTAAAATTAAAACAAAAGAAGAAAAAAAATCCAAATAGAACTTGCTTCCCATTTCTTCAATTTAAGCCCAACAACCTGGTAATACAAAAAAATAAATACTTACATGTAAAAACCCTCATCTGGACGAATTGTAACTTCAAAGTTCATAAGATCGTCCTTGCCATTGGGGAATGATATGCTACAAGTTTTTGGTAGATTTAATTCACTTATATCTACATCAGAAAGAATAAAGCAGAAGGGTTACTATTGATTCTCAACCTCCMGCAAGATTTAATCCAAATTCATGCAAGCAGATGATAGACATAAGTTGAGACATGATGTAGAGCAAAAGTGTCCCCCCTCTCTCTCTAACTGCTGATATGCAGTCTATCAGATAACTAATACATAATTTCACATGGATGTGGATATTCCTTGATGACCAGAGTCTAGCACAAGAATATATACTGTTATTTGCTAGAAAATGTTTATAAGAAGCAAGTCATAGTACTAAAGAAAAGGACATGACAGTGATTTCACAACTTCAACTTGGAACTATTGCAATCATCCAGGGATTAGAAAGGACAATAACATAAAGAGACAGACTTGAAAACACACCCCGATAAACATAACCACATTGAAGAGGAACAAAGATTAGGTCTGTTCACAAACATTAAATGACTATCAAAAAAAGGCAACAAGGCAACAAGGCAACCTATGCACGTGAGGCGCACACCAACTAGAAGGCTAAAAGGCAGACGAATGTGTGAGTTGTACGATTGTGAAAGTGCATCTGGCCATTTTTGCAGTAAATATGATAACTCCTGATGTGCAAATAATAAATACTAAAGCTCTTAATTAGTTACTCAGGTTTGTCCAAAAACAATTTTGTAGCACTCATTGCATTCAGTATATGGAAGATAAAATTGGACTTCATGTTTACTGTAAGAAAAGCTTGAAAAGAATCTTTTTCACATGTGCAGTCAATGCGTACTTCTCAAGTTTGCTTAGTTGCAGCAGGATTAGACATTGCACTTCAGTAATTCAGGAACTTTAGTAACTCCTTCAAGCACTTGTCTCACAAGAAAGGGCTCGGACATGCATTATAATGTAATAGATTTTCTCTCTCCAGAGCATAAGAGAAGTGTCACAAATAAGAGTTATACTGTCTTAGGGCTTAATGAATGCAGTCTCTCTAACTGAAATGGAAGTCTCAAAATCTCCAAAGCTACATAAATGYAGGCAACCCTTAAGATGAAACTTAGTAATGGCAGTGGTTTTGTTGTTATTTTTCAATTCTTTCTCCCAAGAATATCATTAGCATATAGCAAGAGTAGGCCACATAAGCAAAGCCAAGAAATCATATCTTTGACCAATCACATATATGAAAGTATATATATAATACAGCAGTGCCTAACATAGAGAACTTTGTACGTTAACTTTTCTTTAGAAAGCGTACTAAATGTAAGATCAAGTTCTCACACTTTACATGTTATAGACTCTAAAAGAGTGTTTCACCCCATCTTTATTTCTCCATTAATCATATATTGGCAAAAGAGAACATAAAACCATGACAAACATTGATTGTCTCAGAATGTGAACTCCAGGCTGCAACAGAAAGTCACAGACTCTACAGCTGTATATGGAAATCATAGAGCAATATCATCCACCACCACCCCACAAAAGAAATTAAAAATTAGACCATGCCACTGAAGTTTAAGATCTTCCTCAATAAACATAATGATAAAGCTAACTGTCCTTAATGAGTTTAAACATACTCCAACCGTTTCAAAATAACTGTCTATTTGGATATCTTTTTCTGTTTCAAATTAGTTGTCCTTTTAGGAAACCTAGACCATGTTAAATGTCTTTTTCCCCTATTTTACCCCACATTAATTATTCTATCTCACAACTTATTCAACTTTTAGGAAATCATAAACATATTGAACAAGGTTAAAATTGTCATTTTATTTAAAATTGTATAAGAATCAACACTTCCTTAATATGCGTAATTCTGTCCAAATAGCAATCATTTTGAAAAGGAGGAAATATATTTTTTGATTTAGGAAAAAGAAAAGACACAAAGAAAAAAAACCTTTATGAAGACGCAGTTCTCCAGCACTTTGCTTCTTAACTGGAGGTTTTCCATTTGCATTTTCAGCCAGTTCCTTCTGCTTTTCCTTTACTTTGAATAGCTTGATCATGATTCCTACAAAAGAAGATATAAAAAGAACACGAGAAAAACAACTGAGGTACAGAAGTAATAATTCATTAAAGCAAAAGGTCATTCTTGTCCTTCTCCAGCAGCAGCACCAAGGACCACGTTTGCAAATGCATAATCATAGATAACTAGAATTCCAGAAAGAAACAGCCAGTAGCAGTTACTTTTCTTTCTTTTTCCACTCGAATAGCAACCATAATGAACTTTTAACAAAAAGAAAAGATAAACAACCTCTGGACCCCCTCCCCAACACACACACACATATGGAATTGCATTCCATTGGTTAAATTAATTATGATCCATGTGAACAGAAACGCAAGTGTGATCTCCCAAGCCAATAGTTTCACCAAACCAGCATCCTTATTGTATACTCTCTTAACTAGAGCTCTGTAATTGTAGAACCAAGAATGTTAAGAATTCTGGTAGTCAGGATAGGATCCTCGAAAGAAAAAGGATCTCCTAATTGATCTTTAACCTCTGCCACCCAATGCCCAAAAATGATTTTGATGAGTTAACCAATAATCACGGCTACTTGTTATAAAACTGAATTAGCATTCACTTGCAAGTGCATTAATTTTCTTCCTGGAAAAACATTTTACTGCTCTTACAGAACTTCTCCTAGTAGTAAATTGATTAAACTGCTCCAAAATCTTATTATAAACAGATACTTAAAGCTTCAATCTCCGTGATATAACTAAGCTCAGTATAAAGTAGGTAAAAACCAATAATCTAGGGATCGAATAAATATCACTGCCTCACAATCCACATAACATATTCAATAATTGAATTGTCTGCGAGTCTGACAGAAATAAAATGAAATCGAAGGAAATTATTATTATCCAGATCAAATATACCTCATACAATAACAAATTCAGAATTACAAAGAAACAAGATACACAAAGGAGAAAAAACACCCCAAAAAATGAAAACAAAACGGCTCCATCTTCAAATCCGCAAAAAATAAGCTAAAGCATTTTAAAGCCACCGGCTCCAACCTAAAAATTAATAAGTGAGGAAACCCCTAAATTGATCTAACAAAGAAGCAGTAACGCCGCTTTAGCTAAATCTATACGTGAAGATACGTGAACAACAAAAGCAAGTCAGAGGAGAGTATGTACCCGGTTGATTAAAGAGTCCAGAAGAAAAAAAGAAGAGAAGCTGAGAGAGCAAAAAGGGGGTTTGAGATTTCAGTAGTTCTTATCAATTGATGAGAGAGAATCTAACAAAGAAAGCTTGAAAGCGAGCCCACTTATAAGAAAGGTTTTTTATTCTCTGCGGATGCAGTCCTCCTATTATCATTATTCTTTTCCTTTTCTTCTTTGTCTTGTTATCACACCGTTTTACCATATTCAAGCTCTGAGTCTTATCCATTTATTCGGCCTAAAATTGAGTTTCAAACTAGAGAGTGCGATTCAGTCTCAACATCATCATATTGAGTTTGAAGTATTCCCTCCTCCTTTTCAAAAAAAAAAAAAAAAGAATTACTTTTAACAATCACCCAGTGACAGAATTTGAATTATTAATCAGCATCAATGGTAAATGAGTTTATTTGCAGCATCTTTTTATTTAGTCAGCCGTTGCTTTTAGCTTAGGTGCAGCTCTCGACGGTCAAGTTTGGGGGAGATGGACGGGATTCAAACCCTCTTTTCTCTCCTATTCATTTTTTTCATATCCAATCATTCCATAATGGACATTATTAGTAAAGAAGTTTTGGAAGGACCAAAGCAGTCCAGTGTCTGTATTGGATCTATTGTAACTCTGTCTCTTCCCACAATTAAAATTATTTATAAAAACGATGAGATTTTGTAAATATATTACGCTATAAAATAAAAAGATTAAATTATTATTATCTCTTTGATTTATTCAACATCACTCGCCAGTTAATTAATTAGGTGAAGGTACGGAAAGAGAGGGATTCGGACCCTTGGTAAACAAAAGCCTACATAGCAATTCCATTATGCAAAGCCCAAATGCCACCCTAATCCACCACAGCGCTAATGGATCAAATAAGAAGAAATCTCGTTCAACCTCTCTCGAAGCCTGCAACGCTGCCAAGCTGATCTAATTTCTTCAGAAGGCGAAATATGGTCTTTGAGACAGTCTTTATTACATTCGTCCCCAGTCATAGTAAAGAATGCAAATCATGAAAATGGATCGTWTGGCCCATTCCAATAGGAATTCCAGTAATTGACTTATCTGAAAGAAGTTGGTCCCTAATTTTGAAACCCATTAGTCTATGTCACTGGAGACAATTTAATCCAATTTGATTCAGCCCTTGGGAGGTTTTCTCCATCCATGTAGAAGAGACTTTTGTTCTGTATTTTGGACAGCTTTTAATGTTAATAAATTCTTAAAATAAACTTAAGAAATCACTTATTTTGATTCTTAAGCTAATTAAGAAAATTCTTAAGCAAAACTAACAAATCATTTGTAGTGCAACTAAYCTAAGAAATCTCTATAAACTTAAATTTTTTTCTCCACATTCTATGACATAGCAATCACAAAAAAGGAAAAGAAAAGATATTGTGAACTATGAAAATACTTCACGATTCAGTTCAAACTTTTCATTCACAATCGGTTTTATTCTTTTATAATTTAATCATAATGTACGGAAAAGAACATTTTCAAAATCGTATTGTAGTGTATGTAAATAAATTCATTCAATTTACAAAGATTAAATTATGGAACAGCTTTCAGTTTGATGGAATTGAGCAAAGAGAATACATATTGAAATGACATCTTAATRTAAAAATTACAATCCAAAATGATCACTCAAACTAAATGTTTTATCGAAACAGTTGGCGAAGACAAAATATGCTTTTTGGGCTGATTCCTGCCTCTSTATCTWCTTCTCGAAGGAGGGGAAAACATAGGACCTGGTTTTAGTAGCAATGGGATCTACGTAATTACTTGTAAAGTAAGGAAGGCTAAAATAATAACACCTATCTTAACCAATACAAAATCTACTCTATTTCTGGGAGTGAAAGGAGGGAGATGAAAATCATTATCCTCAAAGATATTTAAATAATATATGCAACTTCCCTAAAACAAATGATCCAATCTAACCTACCGCTAAGGTTATCTCTACCCTTGATAATTGGTATAAAGGTATATTATCTTTACCCTTGATGTATCTGTYTGAATGGTTTTTCTTATTATATTTTATTTTAATAAGGCGGGAGTGGTTATAGGTCCTTTCTCTACACCAGCATTTAGATCTGCAATAGCTGTTTGGCTAATTGGCAAAAGGCTCTTTTTCTGTTTTAGTTTTTTTTATTGYGTAGATTGACAATGGTCACATGTCACCATTGGAGTCTTTTGTTTGGTCACTAACTCTGATCCAAAACCCTATCTCTTGACAGTTCCTCACCATGGAGAATCCAGGATACTCCCTGTCCTGTAAGTGTGTCTCTTTTGCAACCGTTAAATTCCCACTATCTGCATCAATTTGGAGAAATTTTCTCACTCTCAACTCCTCCACTGAAGCTTACTGATGTTCTCCCTGTATCCCCTTTTGCAGCCCAAGCTAAATCTCAAAATGAGATCCATGAATTTATTGGATTCTTGGGTACAGACATGCTCAATTTATAATCAACCAAAGGCCTCTTGTAGATCTTTATTGGGATATATCTGCAATCCTCTGATTGATCCCAAAATTCGGAGTAATTCTCCGAGACTGAAAAAGTCTGTTTCTTCATTCGCCATTTCTGCAATAATCACAAAGGAAGAAGAGGCTGTTGACGCATCAAAGGACAAAATGCCTCAAGAATGTTTCAACTTCAAGGCCTACATGATTGAGAAAGCCAATACAGTGAATAAGGCATTGGACGATGCCGTTGCGGTGAAGAACCCACCAATGATTCACGAGGCTATGCGCTACTCTTTATTGGCCGGCGGCAAAAGGGTCCGCCCTATCCTCTGCATCGCGGCCTGCGAGCTCGTGGGTGGCCACCAGTCCAACGCCATGCCAGCCGCCTGTGCGGTGGAGATGATCCACACCATGTCCCTAATCCACGACGACTTACCATGCATGGACAACGACGACCTCCGCCGCGGCAAGCCCACAAATCACAAAGTATTCGGCGAGGACGTGGCTGTCCTCGCCGGCGACTCGCTCCTTGCTTTTGCCTTTGAATACATCGCCACAGCCACCACCGCAGTAGTACCAGCCAGAGTCTTGGCTGCAGTAGGTGAATTGGCAAAATCAATCGGCACCGAAGGCTTAGTCGCCGGCCAAGTCGTGGATTTGTCGTGCACGGGAAAGACTAATGTGGGATTAGACCAGCTGGAGTTCATTCACCTCCACAAAACGGCAGCGTTATTGGAGGCCTCAGTGGTGTTGGGAGCAATTCTTGGTGGTGGGACCCATGAAGAAGTTGAAAAAATGAGGAGATTTGCAAGATGCATTGGTTTGTTGTTTCAGGTGGTGGATGACATCCTCGACGTTACCAAGTCGTCGGAGGAATTGGGAAAAACGGCAGGCAAAGATCTTGTGGCAGACAAGGTMACTTATCCGAAGTTGTTGGGTCTGGAGAAGGCAAGGGAGTTTGCGGAGAAGTTGAATGGGGATGCTAAAGCGCAGTTGTCTGAATTTGATCCGGAGAAGGCAGCTCCTCTGATTGCATTGGCTGATTACATTGCTTACAGGGAGAACTAGGAGGTTTGATATGGGGGGCTGGAGACTGAGGTTGCACATTCCATTTTTTGGGTTTTGATCCTCCTCGTATATTGTAAATTCTTTGGGTTATTAAAGACATATATAGCAGAAAATGATAATGAAATTTCGAGCTTCAGCAATTGCCAAATACTACCAGTACAATTGTTGTGGGACGACAAACAATATTATTTTTTAAGTAATAAGGTCTTATTTTTGAAGAAGTCTTTACATCAACGGACAAACCGTGAAAATTGATTTTAATGAAGAAAATACCTGTAAAAAGGAAAGGGCGAGTTGGACAGCTCTCCAGGTTGGAGATGTGGGAATTAGGCCTGTTGAAATCCACCCTCTAGCACTCCAGCCGTCTATAAAATCGAAAAGGAAAAAAATCGCCGTTGCCGGGGATCGAACCCGGGTCACCCGCGTGACAGGCGGGAATACTTACCACTATACTACAACGACTTTGGTGTTTAGTGAACAGGAAACATTTCTGATGAAGGAGATAGTCATCACTGCTTCACCGTTCCACTTTTCCCCCAACAGCCAAGGAAAAAAATAAAAAAAAATTCATCCAAATGTTCCGGAAAATCAATGACCTCGGAGAGGTTCTTCATGGAGTAGGCATTACTGGGAAGAGAAAGGTGCATAGTGCTATAGCTATTTAAAATCTGATGAGAGAAATACTAGTTCCAGCCCAATCCAAATTTCTGAAAGAGATATAACAATGGAAGGGAAGAAAACATTCAAATTCTTCCCATGTACTTTCGAGTGATCAAAGAGGTTAAACTTCTGATATCCAGAAACTAAGCCTACTGAAAATTTCAGGATTTGGATGTCCAGCACTTTCAACTGTGGATTATTTACCCTCTATTATGGCTTATCCTCCGATGCACCCACTCCTGCATAATACTGCTGGCCTAGAACTTTTAGTGAAATTTTCAAGCGTGGAAGATGTCTGGTTCTGGCTAACAGCSAACCCTGCACTTGTGAGAGATAACCAGGGATAAGAGGGCTGAAAGGAAAACTAAGGAAGGTATATGAACAGGACAAAGAACAAAGAATCACATGCGCAGATAAATCTTGATCTTCTTCCTGAAGCAAATAGGAAACCAAACGAGAAACACATCCAGTTTACAGCAGCAGCTGACCAATAACCCTTCGCATGTTTCAGTTCAGCTCGCTATCAGTCATGAACTTCAGCAATTTCGGACAGTTACATTAACAAAAACAACAGAAAGCAACTTACAGCAAGCCCAGGTCTCGGGAAGGGGACAGGGCAATTCCAGATTCCAAGAGATGTTACAGGCAGCAGGTAATCTTGTAGCATATCATTTTTCCCGTTCAAGAAAGTACTTTGAATCTTGAAAGTGAAGGGGTTCGTTTCCCCAAGAGTTCCAACCACCTATGAGTTCTCGAGCAAATAGTTCAATACAGCGCGGATGACCAAAGCCTGGCGCATACTCTAACAACAGATCTGATGAACATCAAGAGGAAAAGACAAGTAATCATCAATGCCAATCCATTAGATCACATCAACAAGAGTCAAACAGGTAAAAGTGTTTTGTTCTCAATGATGAAATCCTGCGAGATTTTTGTGGAGATGGATCTGTTATAGACAACCATAGTCATGTGATGAAGCATAAAAACATGATTATACAAGCAAATAAGGTAAAAAAGGACGCAAAGTTTTGTCGTATCAATACATATACAWACCTCCAAGAGGGGGCTTCCTCGAATAATCACCAGGCACACTGATAAATACTTGATGATCTGGCAGAGGATTCTGTTTCAACAGGTCSTCAGAATCACCATTCTACCAAGACATCAGAAATACTATTAGACCCCATACACTTGGGTCATCTACCAGAGCAAATGACCATTAAATAGGAGTTTCTCACCTTCCCTGGACAGTAACCTAGGACAAGACATTCGTATGGCCTATGATGAAAGAGATCCAATTCGCTAATTAACGACCCATCTGCCTTCACCTGTATCAATTAATTATAGTGAAACTGCATAAAGAAAAACCTAGAAATATGAAGAGCTCCAAATTTATTAAGCGTATTACCTTCAACCAGTAAAAAGTAGCTGCATATTTGAGTCCCCAGGAGGGAAATAAATCATTTTCAACAAACCTCCGTAACTTCTCCCTATTAGTCACCCACAAGGCAACCAATGCTCCATGTGTATGAGTAAGTTGCTTGATTGGAAGAGATAAGAAGTAGCGATTTGGCAAAGTCTGATACCTGTAACAAGGGAAAAGCACAGGACCAACAAAGTTAAGCTTCAGATGAATATTGGGTCTATGTTGGAGTCAGAAGATATCACTACATACTTCAGTTTCTGATGTGCACTGCTGTTCTCCCACGGTGGATCAATCAATATTAAGTTGAAACCAGAATCGGATTCAGCTGCAAAAATCAAGAAGAAATGCTCAATTCTTTGTGATGACATGAAGGTTGTAACAAGAAGATAGAACAGAACGAAATAGGAAAGAAACATGGAAACTCCTTGTGCTCTCCGTCCTCCCGCCCCCTTGCCCCCACCACCCCCAACCGCCCCCGGAAGAAAAGGGCGGGGGCGGGGAACCACAACAAACATGCAGGAGGCGTCGTTTCCAACGAAAGAATATGAAATGCTGAGTGTTTGTAAATTCTTCTGGTGTTTTTTAAAACTATCTTAAGTGAAATAGGATCAAAATAATAAACTTGCTAAAGGAGGTCCTCCCAGCAGTGGAACGACTTTGACACTTGAGTGAAAGTAAAACATAGAACTGCATCTCCATACAACTAAATTAGTAAGCAATAAGGTATGTTGCTATACTTGGTTGCTAAAGTGAGATGTTCTAAACATTTTAAGGTCGAGTCTTCCATATTTAAATGCAAATTTGAAAAGGTTGCTGATCATTACCTGGAACCAAGTTGTGAATATCCTGCAAATCAGACTTCCAGATAACAAGAGAAAGAATCCACAAAAAGAGTGTCAGATGCAATACATATAAATCCACGAATGGAATAGCACTATGAGGAGATAAAACTAAAAAATAGAATAGAAGAAAATGCAAAGGGAGAAGATGCTCAAAACCATGTCAGAATAATCAAGTTGAATGAATATTCTTGAGTTCGTCAACACAAGAAAGCTGATGAGTACCATGTAGAAACAACTTCCCCCAGGCATAATATATTTGTTGTTCAAAAGTTCAGCCACCATATCATTGGTCCCCTGGTTGATAACTAGATTATTAAACACAGGTACCGTTCTTTGCTCAAAGCATTGGTTGATTTGAGAACCTGAAAGCAAAGAAACGAAGGTCCTCATCCTCATAAGACAAGAAGTCAAATTATGAAAAGTTAACCCATAAAAATGGAAATCTGCCTAATGTTAGAAGAGCTAAATGATCACATACGTATTAAAGGGAATTCATATTCGAACTCTGGCATTTGAAATATGTTATGAGTGCCAAAAACAACTTCCAAAAGGTAAACTTTCTATCCCAAGTGATTACAAACATTCCTCGAGAAACATACCCACCATTGCGAATTAAAGATAGTGAGAAATAACAAACAGGAACTGACGACAGAATAACCGCAAAGAGAATAATCAAAGTAAGTCGTTATTAATAGAGCRAACCTTCATTTTCGGCAAGATTATTATCTGGATGGAGGWTAAGAGTAATTTCATATAATGGCGCTTGCCAAACACTTCCTAGCACCGCAAAATTAAGTTCACTGCCATGCCTCTTCAGCAAAGATTCTCCAATTTCCTCTTCCGTAATACATTCATCTCTCCTCAAACTTCTCAAAACTCCCAAAAGGTCACTATCTCCGAGCAAAACTTCGTGTGCTCTCGATAGCAATGGTCTCAGTTCCTTCAACCAAGAAAGCATAAAAATACTCATTTATCCAGCCAAAAAACAAACAAATAAACAAAAAGCGCACAAATGCGATCCAGTTTCGCATGCAAAGCTAAGTATCAGAAAAAGGCAGAGGAACCCATTAAACCCCTTTGGGAGGTGATGACAGAAACGAGTTGGGTCATACCTGATGGCGTTGATTGGCAATTTCTTCTCGATCATTCAGACTCCGAGTCTTTTTCTGCTTCCTTCGCTTACGTTTCCGGGACTCTAAGGAAGCGTCTGGTGTATTTTCTACCAGTTTGTTGTTAGTTTCCTGGAAGAAGCGAGAATAGTAAGCAGAAGGCGAAACTCTGAACCGTGTGTAGTATCGGTTCAATAATCGAACCGGGTCGATAAATACGYCAGTTGAGTTCTTCAAACAATAGACCCCTGTCCCGAGAAATCCTGACAGCCGATCGTTAGTTCCCGAGTTCTCCATTGCAATGAGAGTTTGGCTGTAATTGCGTTCTGTAAGCACCGGGCGAAGGAGAAGACAAATCCCTCATAATTCCGCTCAGACCCCTATATTCTTGTTTTACTTTAATTATCATTTATTTTTAATTTAAAATATCCTTGATTTTACTTAATTTAAGAAGTGCTTTTAATCCTAATCAATGCATATCAATTCTAGTTTTTTTTTCAATTTTTCACTTTTTTAATTCAACTGTGTTTTTCTCAAATTCAATCAAAATTTCTTAATTCAAATCGTCATTRGAGTAGCCGRTCTTTTATTTTATTTATTTACTTTTCATATTTTTTTAATTGCATTTACTTTTCATATTTGGGCATCACTTCAAAAGAGTTTGCCATTCATTTATTTTTTATTTCTTATTTAAAAATTATAATATTTATTTCGATCAATCAATCTGATCAATTAGCATAATAATATTTATCGTTTTTAAGGTCATCCYTCGTATATCGTAGAATAAGTTACATCCACAAATGGTAAGTAAATGTCCAGCCATAACTGAACATGGAAGAAATTCTTTACGACCATTCTGCCTTGCTTTGTTTCTAATCTCATACATTCAATCCCTTTTGGAATTGTCAAAAGTTACATGTATTGGACTTCATAATGGACCAACCACTGCCATAGCAATGTCCCCTCTTGATTCCCTAATAAGAAATCCGAATCCCACCTTCTTGTTTGTCCATGCTTGGTATCAAAATAAATTCGAAAAACTATGACCTAAAATCAAGTCATATTCAAGAGTTTGAAAAGGTTTCCTACTTCCTTTTTGGTGCTGCTACAAAAATCTASCAACATTATCCATAAATCTTTCTTAATTTGTGGTTGTAGTTGGATAAACGTAATACCCAAAGGGCCAACGTATTTGAATAGCTTGCTATATAAGCCCATTCTGCTCTTTGACCAACATGCTCTTTGACCAACATGATTTTGCCATGATTAAAATTTTTTAGTTTTTATCGATATTTTTATATTTGATGGAATTAATTTAAATTTCACTCGAATTATAATTATATATAGTTAGACTATTTTGAAGAAACGTTTAATCTACTAAACTTCTTTTAATATGATACTATAAGTAGGAATTAAATATCTACGATATATCACTTTAATTTATCAATTCTCTTATTACCATTCAAGTTATTTCATTAGTAAAACTTTGTTATTATTATGCATCTTATGTATAAATTCAAAGACCAAAGCCTATTATTTCCTTCCCCTTCTCTCATACTCAAAACATTCTCAAATATATGTAATTTAGTAGCTTGGATATAATTAATAAGTGAATTATTAAATTAAAATGAGATTTTAAATTTAAATTTTATTTATGACTTCACATACAATAAGAATCATAGTTTGTAAACATGACTCGAATTGGTGAAGAACATTCGGGAATATGTAATTCTTCTTTTCTTTTTTTTTTTCCATCTGTATTATGGTTGGCTAAAGTGGATTTATACCATCAGCAAGAGAACCGGCTCTTTGCGTCATCATCGAAAAACAACTTCGTAAATAAGCAAAAGAACCTTCATAGGAAACGCGTTAAAGGTGAGTCAGAACAGAGTAGAGGGGTGGGGTCTACTCCCTCAAATTGCATAAGCATACCAATGGTGGACTACCACGTATGAATAACTTGTTCACACTGTATAGCACGAGCAAAATAGAGCAACGCTGCAGCTCAAACCCAAAGATTCACTGTGTGCGGGTGCAGATTAGACTAACCATGGTTACACATTAACGATGCCCGACGGAGCTTTCCCCTATAAATAATCCTCCAGCGGTCTAGCRTCTGTTGGAGTAGTGATTAAGTAAAATGAAGTGAACTACTGGAAGTTAAAGCTAAGAGAAGCCAACAAGAGGGTCTCACTTCATACTTCATAGGTTCGTATTTGATCTTCTATGGGTTTTGGCTTGTTTCTTTAATTGATTCGTATGCTTTTTGTATATAACGTCTTTAGTTCTTGCATTTTCCAACTTCTTGGTGGGAAGTTTCTACTCTTGATATGGGAGTTTGAGTTCTGAGTGTTTGTTGAACGACAACACTTTTTATCTGAATTTGGGCTGCTGTTTTTCTTAAGAAAAGATTTTTATTTGTTTTCTTGTATCTCTTGAAAGGATTACTCACATTTGATATGTGCAAAATCAGACCTTTTGCAGGCGAGCTTTTGAAGGTTCTTGCATATTCTGTTAGCTGGCACCAATTATTCGTTTTCTTACTTTCACTTTCATCAATCGTTAGTTATAGCAAATATTCTTATTCCCTTGATCAATCCATTTTGCACTCTTACATTTATGTTTGAGTACTTCTTGTCTTGATAAAGCTGCATGTTTGACTATCTCTTGTTTGGAAGTAGTGTTGATTCTTGATCTTCTATCTACCTTAAAGTACTTAATTTTCACCAAAGATGTTGGGCAAGATGATCAAACTGTTACTCTTTAGTCTTTCTCTATTGGAATCTTGTCATTGGAGGGCATGTGATAGGTTTGTAATTATCGTGGTGTATGCGTTGTAGTTTAAACGTGTGTCCTCTTGTAAGTATTTGCAATTTGTGCTCACCTTGTCTTTTTTTACCTTGATATTGATGTATAATGCAGTCCTTCAAAAGCATTTCATCTAGTTTACTTACTGAAATGAGTTGCCCGGGAATCGAAAGTCGGATTCGAAAATCAGTTATCTGCTCGGCGGCTTCTATGTGTTTGAATCTGAATCACTATAATCTTTCTAAGCAGATGAGACCTTTCCGTACAGTTTGGTGATTGATTGTCACGTTTTCTTATTGATGTCCTCGAGCCGGATGAAATCGTTTTGTCCTTTGGCCGATTCATATTAAAGGGAGGACCAAAAAGCTTTCTGGAACATAGGCGTTTCTGTCTCTCTGAGGCTCTATGTATAACTTTGATGCAATAGTATGTCTAAAGTCAGAGTCCTTGGTTGTGGTCATGTATTTTCTTGAATTGTGATTCATATATTTATTCTCTCTTCAAAATCTGTCTGCAAATTTCTGTCTGATGTTAGACAGCTTTTGTGATATTTGTCACATCTGATGTTGTTAATCTTTWCTCTCTAATCTGTATGACAGCTGATCAATAAACTGAACTTTGCAACAATCAAAGTTGAAATGTGCCCTCCAGCACTTAATCTTCCTGCAGATATCGCATTGGATGGCTCAGACGAGCAAGTTATTTTATATTTGGACAGATTCAAGCCAGGATCGCCACTCCCCAAAAATGTATTAGAAGATATGAACCCATACCAGTATAGGCCTTCAAATTTACCTGGTTAGTATTGTAATCTCAGAAACGCTGTCAAGGACTTCATAGTCCTCCCCTCAAGATACTTTAGTTTCTTCTGGTCTGAGAGAACTGATGTCTGAGAATCACCACTCAGTAATTTACTGAAAATGAGGTCATATAACCTATATTCATAAAGGATTTTGTGCTTCATCAAGAATCCCTTTTACCTATCACATCATTACAATCACTGTTAAAAACTACTCAAATTCAGGCACCATAAATTCCAGGCTTATGCATGAAAAAGTCGTTAAGTTATGGATATGGTTGCTTATTAAGAAGGCGATGTGTTTTTTTTGCAGATGGAATTTGGTATATTGTTAATTCAACTCAGAAGAAAGAGAATGAATTTGGATTCTGGGGAGTAAAAGAAGAGGCTTCTGAGATATTTACAAACTCTTCTATAAGTGGCTGGAGGACAACTCTAGAATTTTTTGAGTTCGAGGATTCTGTGCAACGAAGAACTGATTGGGTGATGCATGAATACAGGATATCACAGATTCGGCAATGTTATACTAACAAAGAAAAGGTATTCCATGAACTWGTGGCGAGTACCAAACAGTTAATTTTAATCCCCTGAGCTACTAATCAGTTGCTTATTTGGTTGAATTATGCGTAGGAACTGAGAGCAATATGCAGAGTTTTCCTTTCTGCAAAAAGGAACATTACCAAAGAAATGCATCCCAAATCAAAAGCTGCTGAAATTGATGGCAAGAATCACATTCATACAGTGCCATCAATTGCCCCAAGCACRGACAGTACTTCCAGAAAAGGTTCCACGAGTGGATCCCTGGTTGGTCTCCTTTCATCCTTATGTATGTTGGTGGTGGGTTGTGAATGTCTTCTTTATCCGGACTCAATTTAATTCCCCCCCGTCCAGCAAAATATTTCTAAGTTTCACAATCACGTACTCTGTAGTTAGCTTCTTGAGTTTCTATGTTCAGATTTCAGGTCACAGTTTTCAATTCGGACATTTTAGCAACCAGCTTGAATTCCAATGTAAGGAAATTTTCAAGTTTGATTTCCATGACTAAATAGAACTGATCTGGATACCTACTTGAGAGTGATCATAGATCAGCTAAACTTTAGAAACTCCCCAATATTTGACACGGACAAGTTTTCTGACAATTACGGACGTGTATATTTACATATGTGATATGCTTTTATCACAAAGAAGCATGCCATCCATGTTATAATGTAAATTTGGAGCAGACAGTGAACAGATGTCAGTTAGCTCTATTCCAGTCCTGCACTTGGTTGCTTTGTTGAATTGACCTCTATAACTTCTGTATGGACAATTCAGCCAACCTAACACTATACTCTATAACCATCTAAACCAAAGAACGTAGAGTTTTACAGCAAGGGGGAATAAAATGAGGATTRSTCTTTGTATCATCAATAAGTTTGAACAATCGTAGCATTTTTTCCTGTTTCTAAACATCAATATTTCTCACCTCTGATTATGTCTTCTGTAGATGAAGACTACTGTTGAAAGCACAATACTTTTGTCGCAAGCTGGCAGACTTTTGGATCCTCAGCTAAGAGATGTTTCAGAGCTACATCAAGTGCTTAATGGTGACTACTTGGAACTGGATGACCTTGCTGATCCACAGTCACATTCTACCAGTTCAGACAATTCAAGTCGCTCAAGCATGTCATTCGAGGAATACTTTGATCCAATTGCCTTGTTGCAGGTCCTAGAAGATAACCATAACCAAGGGCAGCAGGGGATAGATTCAAGTTCCAGGTTCAGTGTTACTGCATCTATGAGACCATTTGAGGTGGTTATGCAGCCAGCCACGTCAAGTATGTCAAAGCTTTTCTCAATTTTCTGTCTTAGAGCAGCTTATGYTGTGTCCATTTGCTCTTATTCATTTCCTTTGCTTTTCCTAGATTTCTCAACAAAGATGAAGCCGTGTGTGATTCTTGTTCTGGTTCAGTAATTAGCAATGTGCTGGATCAGATAATTAAACTGCATAGTTTAAATGTTCATCAGGTGTTTTTGAAAATCTCATTTGCTGTGTTACTATTTTATTTTGCATTCTTCGCTTCAGTTAGCATTACTCAGACTATAGTTTGGTTCATATTTTAGAACTTAGATGGTTTTAGGAGTCAAGTAGTGAAACTAACAACAGGTTTCAGATAAAATTTGCTTCCATCTTAATTCTCATCGTAAACATTAACAAAAGTACTAGATAGATGGAGAAGCTAGAGAATTGGCAATGAGATCTTTAACACCCTTAGCCATAGCTAAGTAATAAAAAGTATGGCTATGCTACTTCTACTGAACTATAATTACATGAGAATTGACAACGTATCAAACTTTTTCAATGAGGTCTACTTTGATGGGGGTACAAATTGTCTAATTCAGGGCTACTGAAGCAGGAAACCTCAATAGAAAACTTGGAATATCTCGAGTGACTGAAGATTAGCTTCATTTAATCCTGTCTAAGTTGTCCTTGGAAATGATTTCCAAGAGATGACCGCACTCCATAAAATGTGGCAAAAAGATATACATTGTGCAGACACCTTCAATTCCAGCAGTTCTCTTGTAAGATGGTCATAATTTTATTGGAATAATCTCTAAGTTACTTTTCATTGACCAGGATCTCTAGTTTGTGCGACAGGAAGCCAGCAACAAAGTGGGTGCAAACTAGCCTCATCAGTTATCGAGACAAAGCTTCTTGATGGCAGAGTAACAAATCATAGTGTTCAAAGACTCAAGGCAGAGCAAAGAGATGAAGGTCCCTCATTTACCCATGGGGTGGTGGCATCATCCAGCACTGCTACACCCATTCCGGATGGGGAAAAAAGGGCTGGTTTTGTCAAAACGAAAATGCTAAAGAAATATTTCTGTTTCATGCCTTTCTAAAGTGTAAAAGTTWGGCGTCTAACTAGTATGTATAGATGACAGCACTTGGTATTAAGTAATTATGAGTATACTCTATGGAGTTCCAAGGGTATGGGAAACCAACAAAATCAGGAGGAATTTATTAGTAGCAGTCTACCGGAGGCTACATTAGCTAGGTAGCTTGTAAGAGATTGACTGTCYCACGAATTTTGGTTGTGCCAGGKTTCTTACTTCTTGTTTAAATCAATGGATACTGTTGAACTAAATGTCAGCCATACTCTTACAGATGTAAGGTCACTATGATCCCTCTGGTCTGTTTTTTCTGTTGRATAGTAATAAAGCTGTCATATTTTATGCTGAAGGATGATAGCCAAAACCATGTATATTTAAATGGCTATTGCTTGTTCTTAATTGATCTYTTTTGCCATTCCGTATTTCTTCTGAAGGTTGGAATTAGAAGGCTAAGCCAAGGCTTCAAAGTCTGTATGGTTCTAACTATCTTGGTTTGGTTTTCATAATCAAAATCGTTAATACCAATCTGTCAGAGGCTACAATAGTTAGGTAGCTTTTAACTGCCACACGAATTTTGGTTGACGTAGGAAGAGGATATACCAAATTGTTATATTCTRACTTCTTACTTGAATCAAAAGAAGATGATTTTTACCATATTCTGGCAATTGTAATGCCAAAATAACCTTCTTTTCTTGGTTAGTTTCCTATTCTATAGTAACTCGAAACGCTTCTCAAGGGTCCGTTTGCAACCCTTGGATATGCTCTCAATATCTGCAAATGAAGAACACGCCTATGGCTATGGCTATGGCTATGGCTATGGCTATGGCAATGACTATGACTAGTTTATTAGTGGTAATCCTTTCATCATGTACCTAGAGAAATTGAGGAAGGAAATCCTTGGCTCTTGAGGATGTCTGTCTATTGACAGTGATCCAAACTTTGTTTTTGGGTTTGGGGTAGAGTTCTCTTGTCTGTCCTCCTCCATCTGATCAACTCGAGAGCGTTAGCYCGGTAAWAGCCAAAGCCATCATCCATGAGCTCAAATACTGCAACTCTGTCGTAATCAGCAGTCAATGTCAAATAAGCGAGGAGACGTACCTGCACCAATCCATATTTCATCCTTTTCTTAAAATAGATGTGTTACTATGCTTCTCATCATTCATGTCCTAGGCTTGATAAGTCATCAGTTCCTAGGCGTAGCTACACAGTGGTATATGACTAAAGCGTGAAATGACTAAAAAGGATCGCATGAGATTCACTTATATTTTCACAAGCACCGGGTATGCATCTAATTTTATCTTCTAATAGTATTTGGGCCTCAGCTTCATGATTTTACGTTGATCTCAATCGTATTTTTTATGCTATTTGACGTAACATTGATTCAATTAACAGATTTAATTGATACTAAAAGATAAAATTAATATTAAAAATGATAAAAAAAGTCGAATTAGAGTCATTTCAATTAAGTATCAAGCTAATTAATTAGCTCACTTAGGAAAGCATCCCTATAAAAAGTCATATAAAAACTCGTTTATCATTTCACTCTAATATTGAGAGATTTTTTGTTATTTTTTAATTTCGTCCTTATATAGTCTTTAATGTTAAGTTTTTTTTATCAACGTGACACATAACTTTTCGAAATACTAAAAGTTCAATATTATGAATTGATCTAACCACTACGACAAGTATCTCTCCCTTCGAGTCTCCAATAATAACTACATATCCGGTCTTGTTCTGTCCCCATGCAACATCCACGTTGAGCTTCTCACCTGTTTCTCCTTCAATGATCCAACTTTATATTCGACAAGATAATACTTCACAAATTCCACCGTTTCTTCCTCCTTAATCAAAGAATTATGGAAAATCCATTGATTACCTTGATAATTACCTCTTCTAATGATGAAATTTCTTTACATTGACCAGCCCAAGCAATCTGTAAACCAGCTAGCTTCCATATCGTTTGGTAAATATGAATAAAGGAGGAATATGTGTGTAGCAATCTTCATGAATTATGGGTTAATGCATTATCATATAATTTTTTAGAATTAGAAACGAGACTTTATAAAAATTTAGATAATAGGATTTTATTTTGTAATTTTAAAATTTAAATTAAGATCTMAATAATAATTCATCAAACCATGAAAAGTAATTATGATAACTTTGGTAAACAAATTCATTTTTTATATTTATTCTGTTCGAACCTAAATTAATCTGATCAAGTAGAGATACGAGATGATTCAATAAAAAAAAAATCATTTTTAAGGATTGATTGAGATGTTCTTCCAAAATTTATTGCTTTTTGATTTTGAAAAAAGAATTATTTGTATTTGTTCCTAGGCTTTATTTTTAAATTTTATATTATTCAACTATTTTTTTATCATCTCATAGTAGAATTCGATAATTTAAATCATGTATCATTCAATAGTCATTACTTTTCTTAATCGAATTCTAAATGCAAAGACACAAATAAATAGACGNTGATCAAGTAGAGATACGAGATGATTCAATAAAAAAAAAAAAAATCATTTTTAAGGATTGATTGAGATGTTCTTCCAAAATTTATTGCTTTTTGATTTTGAAAAAAGAATTATTTGTATTTGTTCCTGGGCTTTATTTTTAAATTTTATATTTATTCAACTATTTTTTTATCATTTCATAGTAGAATTCGATAATTTAAATCATGTATCATTCAATAGTCATTACTTTTCTTAATCGAATTCTAAATGCAAAGACACAAATAAATAGACGTAAATAGTTGAATGAAATAAAAATTTAAAAATAATATATAAAAGTAAATGTGAAAAAATTGAAAATAATTAAATATCATTATGCATTAATTTCTCTTATTTGTAAATTAAAATAAAGGTGTACATGAAGCAGGAGAATGACGAATCTGCTGGAGATTTTCGGTCGGAAGGAAAAAGTATTACTAGTATTATTATATCTCTCTTTTTGATTTTTTTTTTTTTTGAAAACCTCTCTTTGGATTCTTATACAATATCTCAGTAACATGTAACGACATTGACCATACCATAATACCTTATTTCTTGAAACTTGACTATGATGCAATCTTTTGCATCATATTATAATATCTTAAAAGAGTTAATTTTTTACATACTCCAACTATTTACGACCTTTTATAAATATTTTTAATATTATTTATATCTCCCATTTAATTATAAATATTTATAAATATTCTTGAATTTTTTATATACCTCAATAGATGATAAGATTCATCTTAAAGACGTTTGTGTTCTTTAAATAAAAGGAATACATAAGGCACGTGAATGGATCAACTAGATTTCATTACTAGAAATTATGGTGAGACAAAAATAAATAATATTCTCCTTTCAATTTCTTTCACATCACTGTATATTACATTTCTAATATTAAAAAGTCYTTTAAAAGACTCTTTTGATTAAAATTGATATAACTGAATAAAATTAAGAGGCGAAATGATTTTGAAATGATAAAATTAATATTAGAAAAATATTTATGCTCTTTTAAGTATGAGATAGATGAGCGAATCCTCCATAAAAAGTTGTGGTGAGGTAGAAATAAAGACTCAAAATCAAATAAGAGATATAAATAGATAAAAAGAAAAAGGTCTAGGAATATGTAGAGAGACTTGTAATTAAATTAGTAATATAAATAAGTAAAAGAAAGAAATTTAAGGATATGTATAGAGAAGAGAATAATAGATAATTTAGGTGTATAAAAGTTAAATTTTTTATTATTTAAATATAATTTTACGTTATAATATAATACGAAAAAATGAATTACAAAGATTAAAAAATAAAAATAATGATTTCTCTTTCATCGATTTTAAAAAATCAATAAGTTAAATTTGACGATTGRTTTTATCACCAACTTTAAAAATCTATTTGAATTTAATCATTGCTTTTTATTCAATACTTATTCTTTTATTTCAAGAAAAAGTAAATTTGGAAAAGGAAAAAAGAAAGAGAAATGATGAAACAAATCGTGACATTGGCATCTTCCTCCAATATATACAAGGTAGGCGTTAAAGAATTGTTTGGACGTATTMTATTTTGTCCTTATCAAGTCGTATGCGTTACGAGGAAAAGCGGTAAAGGACTGCTCCTTATTTCAGCTCTGCGATCYTTAAACATACAGACGCTGATGTTACCGCCAAACACGCCATGTCTGCTTTTTCTTTCCTATTCTAATGCCTCTTCACTTCCGGCGATTGACGTTGCTTCTATCACCACCCAACGGCTGGATTTTGAGTACGGCCTAGATCGATGGCCTTCGTTCTCCTGTTTTGGCGGGAGAATTGAAATTTCGGACATATTTTAATTGGATAATTTTACGTTTTCTTTTTTCGAATAAGGAGTAGTTTACGTTATTGTTAGGACAATGTGGACGTATGTACAAATAATAATATTACTATTATAATATAATGAGAGAGCAAGAACTGACGCATGTCGGATAAGACAACACCGTCAGTAGATAGACCTCCTTGTTGTGGGCCCCTTTCACGAATTTTCGGTTTTCCGTTACTTGCCCCGCTTTCGGCCGCTTCTAAATTACTGAAATAGGCAGACCTTTTTCTACTTTCTTTCCCTTTCGTCGCTAAAATTCTTGACTTCCTTATCTCTTACTATTATTTATTTAATTATTAAACCGTCATAACAATTAAAACTTGCGTTTTCAATGCAACTATTTCCTCAAAAAAATAAAGAAAATACCATGCTACTATTTGTTCTCCATTTAATGATTTGTTCTTTTATTTATGTAGGAGGAAATGGCTAGGGTTATTTTCGTCATTTCGTAAATCCACGACGCTACCTTCACAGACCAGTCAAATGGTCAACCCCCTGTAATTCTCCGACCCAACACCGCTTGTGCCTAGTGGCGTTGCATCATGCCGAAACGCAAGCCTCTAGTGCATGATTGACGACCCTTGCGTCTGACGTGTATTTATTTTATTGGTTCGTTTCAAGTCTTTGGGATTCACAGCCTACACCAGAAAGCATTAAAGAAACCCAAAGGAAAAACACAGACACATACAGTCACTCTCATATTTCTCTCTCCTCCCCTCTCCACTTTCTCTGTGAACTTTGTGTTTTCTCACTCTCAAAAAATCTCAATTTCGCTTCATTTTCTTACTCTTTTGCTTCAAAAATCAATTTTTTTTGAACTCTACAATGCATGATCTTTCTATTAGGCCCGATTTCTTGAGTTGAATGTAGGAATTTGTTCAGGTTTTGGGATTGAGTTTGAATTTTTTCGAAATGCTTGAAGCAGTGGGGAATCCAGTGAACGGGAATGGGTTTTCGCATTTGCAGAGTTATGGAGAAAGCAGTGAAGAAGAGCTCTCGGTGCTGCCGCGTCATACTAAGGTGGTTGTTACTGGTAACAACAGGACCAAGTCAGTTCTTGTTGGTCTTCAAGGAGTGGTCAAAAAGGCTGTTGGTCTTGGAGGTTGGCATTGGCTGGTATATTTCTCATCTTTATTTGTTTTCGGAACTTGGGTTGGATTATTCTGAATTTTAGCTTAGCACTGGATTAGGTTGAATTGGAGTTTGGTTTTGCAATGTGAGTCGTTCTTGCTTTTCTGAGAAGTGTAAATTTGCTTCTTTCTTTTGCATTATAGGTCTTGAATTCTTTTAGCATGTGGGTTTCATCAAACATTAGTTTTATTTTGAAAATTTAGGGACCCGTTTTGTTTTAAAGATGCCGATTTTGATAGTTCCCCCCTTGGTATAGAGTTGACGTCGGTGGTAAGTATTTTTGCTTTTATAAAAGAACTTGATTTTGCTTTGAAGCTATTGGAGTTTTTGTTTCTCTAATTCGGGTAGTTTGGGCCTTTGTTATTAAGTTTGTTTGATACATCATTCTCTCACTGTATTTAAGGCCTGATTTTTGGTACTTGGAAATGATCTCTTGACTGCATGTTGCTTCTAGTTCATGGATCTGGGTTCTCCGAGGGTTTCTTATTGATAGATTCCAGAGAATGTCTCTTTCTAAGAATTTATATCCGTTCAAAACTACTATTTCCAACGTCTTGGATCCTTTTTCTGGGGAATTTTTGCTAAAAATGCAATTAATTTTGTTTTGCAACTTCAAATTTTGAATAAGCAAAATACATCCCATTTAGGCGTCCTTTCTAAATATTGAATTTTCGGCGTCAGAAATTAGCAGTTTTTCCCTTTAACTTTTCTTTGCGGGGTAGAGGGGATATGAACTGTAAGCGTTGGCAGAAACCATTGAAATAGTCCTTATGTTCTTCCCTATGTTGATGAACCTGAGCCCAAGGACGGATTGCAGCTGCAGACGTATGATTTTCTTCTACCTCATTTTCAGGAGGAACCTTGTTTTCTTTATTAAATTGTTGCTTACTGGATGACTTAGCATTACACATAATTTGCTTGTCTTTATATCATATTTTTGGGGAAGTGCTGTTGAACTTCTGAACTCCTGTGATAGGTGAGATTGCTGAATCTTGATCTCTCATCTGCTGGGTTATTGTTGATTCCTGGTATTTATTGTTTGACTGTGAAATGCCAAATTTTTGTGGGATTTAAAATGCCAATTTTATTAGTGAAATCGGTGGCAGGAAGATAGTTATTGATAGTTCATGATTATTAAATGTCTGTTGGTTGTCCAAAACAATTTTGTTATAACTTGCATTAATGCTTATATTATGACCTTACTTTACCTCTTGTCCTTGTCTGCACATTCCACTATATCTACCGCGTTTAATTCTCAAATAGTTCAAAGTGCTTTTAAATGTATTTTGTTAAATACTCTTATCATAGATGCTATTCTATGTTGAAATCTGCTTTCAAATAATGATCTATGCRACATCTGTCCTTTTAGAGACATAAATTTGCTCTCGGGCATTTATCTAATCTAACATGGTGACCTTTTAAACATTTTCTTGGGTAAAATTAGTGCTATAACTTATGTCATCAAATGCTTTCCCTCCTGTCTTCCATAGCTGTATAGGTATCTGTTCTTAAGTATGATAGAGAAAGGATAGCAAAGTTCACAGATACGTTTCTATTGGTCTGTACATTGCATTATTGGTTCGGGTAATTGGACATAATAATTTGAGTTTCCAATACAGGTTCTCACAAATGGCATTGAAGTAAAGCTACAGAGAAATGCCCTCAGTGTAATAGAGGCTCCAACTGGCAACGAGGAAGATGATGGTATTGAATTTGAAAATTTGCAGTGGAATGGCTCAGGTATGGATAATTGTGACTATAATTTGTATATTATTGCCATGGCTGCTGACTTCTTAGTAGTAGAACTTACTTTCACTTCTGGTCTCTTTTGATGAAACTGATTGAACCTACAAGTGTTGTCCTTTTTGTGCTGAACTGTTAACTTATTTATTATTTTCTTTGGAAATTCTCGTGACTTTGCATTCAATGGAGTTTTAGAAATATAATTGTGGTTCTTTTAGGGTGAAAATGCAACTAAATGATGGATTAGGGGCTATTAGCAAATTAAAATAATATCCTAATGCTTGTTAAGGTTGTTACATAGGATTCTTTGAATTCGTACTCTGCTCCTTTTCTATGGCTTAAAACTTTACTGTTATATTACTTTATTCTTGTTCTTTTGGCCCACCACTAATATGATTGTTTTGTCCTGCTGTTTTCAGCATCCGATGATACCCATAAGTCCAGATCCAGACATCGCATACACAAGTCATCTGGGTCATCCCACAAGACTATGAGCCGGTCTCTCTCTTGTGACTCACACTCCAAGGGATCTATCTCTACCACTAGGGGGTCCACGGTGAGGAAACATTTGTGAACGCCTTTTAAGCGATGTTTGTGATTTTAGTTTCTTTATTATCATGTTTTGACTTTATCTTGTCACTCGTAGAAAGACATTATTATTGTTCTTGAATATCTTGGCATTTCTTTACCCATGATTAATTTTGACTTGAACTAAATAATGTATTTTTAAATGATTTGCAGAAGATTGACCTCAGCAAGCTGGAGATGGCTGCACTATGGAGATATCTACGACATTTTAATCTGGTAAGTTATTGCTTATGGACTCTAAACCCGTTTCTGATTGACTCCTGTGTTTTCTGTTGACATCTATGAACACTWRGGTGTTCTCATTGTTTTTAGGTGGATTCTACACCTAACCCTTCAAAGGAGCAGCTCATTGATGTTGTTCAGAGGCATTTCATGTCTCAGGTACTTATTTACGTTCTGTTTGTGCTGTCTTTAATCCTTAACAATACGACTATACTGTATAACAAGGTTGCTTGGGCCATTTAAGACTTTCAGTTCATTCCCTTACCAGAAATCTGCAAATCCCAAAGTTACTAGTTTATTTCGTTTGACAATCAGTCATGTGAGACATTGTTAACTTGCTGTATGTTTTTTTATGCTTGTCTATAATTTTTATATCTTTTATGYCGTGTAACATGGAAAATTGTCTCCTTTTGGTGCAGCAATTGGACGAGTTGCAGGTCATTGTGGGCTTTGCGCAGGCTGCAAAGCGACTGAAGACCGTCTGCAAGTAACCTACAGGATTAACGAACTGCCTTAATATTGTTCCTCCTGACACTAACAAATTGGTCGCCTAATGCCCCCTCTCGTCTCACTAATGTCTATAAATATAATTTATAAATATAGATATATGTATCTTTGACGGTATTCGACCCTCTTGCTTGGTTGGTTAGGTACTTKTTGTGATAGTTTTAGCGATGTATATAAATGTAAAACTGGTGGACTAACTCTCGGAGCTGCTTTGAATGTAATCCTGACCAGGGGGAGATGGTCATTTTAAATGTATAGTCTTTATACGCTCATCACCAATCTTCTCTCCATCACAAGCTTTTTTTTACATTACTTTCCTTCTGGGTCTGCTTGCTTCAGAGTGACCCATATATACTATGAATGAACTCTAGGGACTACCATGTTTGAGATCAAGTTGGGATATGATTACCATGACATGAGAATTAAAGCCGAGACTGATGCAATATCACAGGAGCTCTTTTGTCTATAACTTGCTGTTTCTTCTCTATAAAATTCTTTATTCTATCTCTCGACCCCTTTCAATGGCCATTAGCTCTACAATAATTGCGAATTACCTACTAAAGCAAACGAGGGTGCACGCGAAGGGTGGGTTGGTTGGTGGCCATATTGTCAAACAGTTCAACAAAATCCAACATCTGACTTTCCATGAATATGCTGGTTGACATTCGTGGTTCGTAAATCAGAGATTTCCTTTTTCTGGCCTTATAAATATGGCTCAATACTTCAATGATCGACACTCAGCAGAGCGTCTACTAGCTGATCAGTGATCTCAGCTATATGGCTCCATCTGCGAGAGCGGTCTTTACTTGGTCAATTYTTTTTCTCGCTTTTATCCCGATCATGCTTCTGGAATCAGATTCTAGGCCGCATTACGATTCTCCTTCCCGAAATTCCGGCAAAGATCGGCAACATTCGAAGCTGATCAGTCCGCCCTCATCTCCTTGCCACTCTTCGCGTAAACCTCGGCGACCGGCSGCACCCCCTCCTCCTGCGTGGTTTTACTTCTACTCCCCTCCACCTCCAAGTCCTCCACATTCGCCTGAGCGCCACCCACGCTCTGGATACCCTCATCCACCACAACCTCCAAGTTCAGTGTGAATTATGAAGATCACAGTGAGGAAAAATGATAGGAGAACGAATCTAGTGTTAACTTCAAGTTTTCTACCTCTAGCTGGCTAAATGAATAAAAGGAAACAAAAAAAAAAAAAAAAAATTCATCCACGCAGAACTAATCTGACACATCATCAAGAGAGAGGAACGCGGGTTATGGCTTCTTGCAAGGAGTATTACTTGATCTTGAATCCTATCTGCTTCAGTTTATTTTTTGTTTTTTGGTCCGCATGAATATTTTGGCCCTTTTCAATATGTAATTCCCAGATTATCTTGGAACGCTTGGATTCCATATGTAGTCTTGGGCTCCCAGTGGTATAGCCCAATACTAAAATGACTAATCTCCCAGGCCTGGCTCCACTATCATTACCGATCTTCTAATAGTTTTCCTTCTATATATCTTTTGTTACGTATAGCGAGACATATATATTTACTTAATTTTATAGAGAATAAATATATATTTACTTAATTTTATAGAGAATAAGATATGTTAAAAAAGTTAAATAAATAAATAAATAAATATATATATATATTGTACTTTAATTAATATAATAAAAGTGTAACATATAATGTATTAAAAGATTTATAGTCCACTGACACCATTTGTAATAGCAAGATCAAATCATTTTGCTTATGAATCTTTGACTCCAATGACTTCCTTAATTTGCCTCCACTCCCACAATTGAATATTCATATGATCTCATTTAATCAAACTATACTGCAAATCCTGACTAAGTCTTTCGGTCAAAGATTCAATTGCACTTTCCGGGAAAGGAATCTGAATCTGAAAGTAGGGTCCTTTCTCTCCATTCCTCTGAATTTTGAGCTCGAGAGAGGAAAATTCACGGTGCACAAACCGTTGTAGTGCTCTCTGAGAAATTTATTATGAAATGAAGGTGAAGAAATCGATGAAAAAGAAGGGTTTCAATTGAAAGAGCTGTCCATTTCAACTGTCAATTTGTGATTGTACAGAGTTCCATATCGTCCTCTGCATTCTTCATTGCAATTAAGTAATCAGCTCGTTGCATTAGTCCTAAGAAGATAACGAAATTTTTGTTTGGTCCAAGGCTATAAAACAAAACAGCAGTCATAATAAACATGTCCAAATGATGCAACTTTTATGAACTTTTCCTACACTTTGAGGAAAAAAGCCAAACACATCATCGTTTGACAAAGGTTTCAGAACCATTATCATCTTTGAAAGGCAGGAGGAGACATCAAACAACGGAGCATGCATTGATCTATCACTTCCTCGCCCTTCCCCACATTCTCTATAGCGACATTGTTTCAGCTTTGACAATACGATAGTAAGAAGAGTTCGCGTATGCGGGCATAATTGCGTAACCCGTGAAACCAAAACAATAGGTTTCATGTCCTATGAAATTTTGAACCAAGACGCCTCCGGGAAAGTTTTGAAGGAGAAGAAAAGGGTCTTCTCGATTAAAATCATTGTAGAGCTCATCTGGAAGACGATGAKTGATTAAACTAATCGATCAGTGTGTTCCTATATGTCAGTGCACGACAGGAGCATAGTTCCGAAGCCACCAATTGCACGTACATTTAAGAGTCGTTTGATGTCAGTGCTCGAAGAAAGCAACGAGGAAAAAGATTCTTTTGATCAAAGATTCATGCGTGTAGATCCCACTTCTCTTCCATATTCTTTGCAGTCACTCACATTGCCATTGATCTGAATTTTCGTCTTCAACTGCAACAAACATCCCTCATTCATAAGGTTTGACTTCACTTAGATCACTTACTAAGGTTTGATTTTAACTTTTTTAGAGTTTTTTTCACAATATGACATCATATATAAAGATTAAATATAATATATCATTTTAACTGAGCAATTCACTTATTAACTTACGCAAATTATTGGACTGAATTCCACAACTCTATGTTCTCCTGATATTGAGGATTCACACCAGATCAGGGACTTYGGTCTAAGCTAATAACAAACGGGACTAATTATGATGAAAAAGGCTATTGCTTTTCTCAGTTAATTAACGTGGTGGAAGCTGATTCGCATAAGCATTTCTTGTTTACTAAGCTAAGGTTATTGACATTAGTCCTCCATTTTCTAATGCATGTGTTTGTCGCTTCTTTAATTACCTCAGCAATGATTCCTTTCTTCCTTTTGCTTTTAAAAAAAACCTTTTATATTCTAATCATCTTAAACTATGATAATTATCTCAATAATGGTAATTAATCATCGTCTTGACTACAAGTTAATTGCTTGACGATTAGATTATTATCTCACTAATGATTTGCTCTTCAAAGTGGTAGCATTTCTAGTAAGTTATTCTTTGAATTCCATTTCCATTTGTTACTGTGAATTGACCTTGAACCAATAGGTCTTGTGATCAATTGAGCCACGGTTCTTCGTGGAAGTAGGAGGATCTAGGATAGATGGCCAAGCCTTGGAGAGGACGATGTGCATGAATGAACCAAGTGATCTAGGAAGATCACACCTACTTCATTGTACAGTTCACTCTGTCCTGAAGCACTTATAAACAGCATACTGATCCCATTTCCATTTCATCTTTGCTGACATCCAAAGATTTCCTTAAAGAAAATGATTCGTGGAATTCATTCTTATTAGGGAATCTGAATATGAAGAAACTATAGGAAACAATGCTGAGTAGATCTCCTCATCGATCAACACATCCAAATAAACTTGTTTAGTTTTATATTCTTGGACATAATGAAATTCTTCTAGTTGACAATTGGGTGTGAATGAGTGAAGGCCTAAAGACAATGGGCATATGATCTTTCCCAGGTTCCCTATCTGCATATATGAAGCAGAAATGCTGCTCTTCCCAATTGCWATGAGCAATGTCAACTCGATCGGCCAAGAATATAAATTGATTCCCAGTTGAGTCTCTTTCGGTAAGTATCTTCTTCATGCTCCCCATTCACATATTTCATAAAACGACATGGTAGATTTATGGCCTTCTTTTTGTATTTTTTTGGTACCATTTTTCTAGATTAGGAAGCTGATACGTATCTATGGAGGAATCAATATGACAGAAAGAAAAATTCTTTTATCTGTAAACATCAAAATATTTGAGGGCTTTAGCAGTACAAACATCCTTTGATGCTATGGTGGATATGATATATACAATATCCGTCTTCCTATCCAAACAGCAATGATGGTGGCCSGGTGGCTACGCCTCCCTCAACCCCTCCGTCAGCTACGTAAACTTTGGACCATATTGGCTGTTGCATTACAGARTCGTCCTTAACCAAAGAAAAGCATCGCGTACCTAYACTTTTATTGCGTTTCAGCCAARTTTACAACTCCTAAAGCTTACRGACCTTGATTCTGCTATTAATCAATTAATTTAAGCCATGCATCATCAACTCTTGCGTCATATCTTTTTTCACTTTGAATCAAGGATGCCCTCTTAGGTCATATAGATACTTTGTTATTAATTCTCGAGTAACTCTTCAAATTTCCCGRATTGATTGCTAAATTATTACTAAGTTTTGATAGTTAATCATATATTATTTTTTCAATATCTCAGTCAAAAATATTGTTTATTATATRTTTATAATTTRCAGATTTCGATTCATATATTTCAACGATGAAAGAGTTCAAACTTTATAAATAAAACTTTTCGAATTTGTAACTAATCAAATCAAGAATTCACACCCATTTAGGACCCATAATCCAAAAAAGTTTTCCTCCAAAGATATGTAATATTTGGTGGCCGGAACTGTGAGAAGAACATTCCTCAGTCATATTGTTTTATAGGTTGAGCAGCACTAAGTTGATATAGGAGATGCCACAAGGATCGCATCATCTTCCCCACTTATCAACTAGTGATCATTTTGTTTTGCTTAGCTCACCAATTCTATTATGTGGATATCATTAAGATTCTCAAACTCAGCTTTTCATTACCAATTAAATCGCTTTSTATCATACTATTCTTAATCAAAATGCAGCAATGTTCTCTATTCTGAATTAACAAAGTTTAACTACCAACTATTTTCGTATCACTATTTTTTTCAATATTACTTGTGATCGATGAATAATTTTCTTGAGTTTTACAACACGTTCTTTATGATTGTTTGCGTATCTATCAATATCGTTATGGAGGATGAAGAATCAACAATATAGAAGTGAAATTATATAACATGATTTAGAATATAAATGAGTTGAAAAGAAAAATGTAAAGACATGGTGCAAGTCAGATTCTATTTGTCATATTATTGATTCGTCAGGTTTTATTTTTTWAAAAAATAAGTATAATAACTTTCTTCTTAATACATCTATTCTGCTTATCATAATATAACGTAAGATTATATCATCATTTTTATATCAAATTATGTAAAAATCAAAAGTCATCGAGGATAAAAAATAAAAAAAATCATCCCCAAAGATTTTATTTAAAAAACAGAGTCAGACGAGCTTAGGAAAAAAGGCTCTCTTTTCCTTTGTTTGTATGTCATGATCTCCCACCAAAGAGAAAAAGGATAAAAAAAGATCCAAGATGGCTTAGCACAAACACTATCGTGAGAGAAGCTTGTCATGATGATCAATTCAGCAAAAGAAATGCCAAATTGGGGAAGTTCTCATGGCTGCTTCAATATTCACACGCAAATGCAGACAACAATTCTAACATGGGATTTTGTTTGTTATAGTGTAAGACATGACGTGACTGATGTCGCATATTTATTTCGATCATATCAAATAAATACTAAAATAGTAATCGAATTGATTAGAATCATTACGTATTAATAATATTTCAATTAATATTTTGCCCCATAATATATAAAAAAATGAAATAACAATTCTAACATATTAATTGTAAAAGGAAAAATAAGAATATAATCTCTAACACAAAAATTAGATGATATGAATCGCTTGATATTAAACTGCATATTAGACGAGTCTCAAATTAGATGCTGATTCCGTACAAATTGAGCTGAAATAACATTATTACAAAAAGAAATATAATTCTCTTCAAAATGATAAAATGACATCCGATTTTTTATATTCGGAGAACACCCTCATCATCCTCACTACCAACGCCATAAATGTCAAAGTTCGAAAAATATTTAGGTAGACTTGATTTCATGAATCACATAGAATTTTATTTTTAAAAAAAATACAATATGTAATTTGAGCAAGAATATACGTGCACTCCAAATTCAGTGGCGAAGGACAGAGGAGTGGAGCATGAAAGTTTACACGTGAGAAAATGGGTTAAGTAGACATCCCACTAATGTCTCTACGAATAACTCTCACACGCTCACGCATGGAACCTAACAGTCTATTAAAGAAATCATACTTCCCAATTGGTGGGGATTCCTCTGCTTTGAACCAACACTGATTCTTGATCAATATTCCCCTCCGTCACTGCCTGATTCACCCTCCATTCATGCCCTCTCTCGAGGGATCTCTCTACCTTTTCTTAATGACCTTCCAATTAACCTCTGCGGATATCTCTTTGCAATTCATCTCGTGACATTACATTTCTTTTCTCGATTGTTCATAGGAATAATGATGGCCTATTTAGTCAGAAATCTTATACTATTGCACAAGAGAAGAAAAAATATTGATTTGATAAGATGAGATTCATCATTTGTTATGATTAACAGTTCAGAGTATGATGGCGAAATCAAATTATATATTTTTAATTTAGCGAATGACCGAATATCACGTTAAGAATCGCGTCCATCTAACTCAAACTAATTGGTAACAAGTAGAGAAGTTGGAAATCTTCATTTTGCTATCTTATGAAACCTAGACATTTAAAGTCATGTAAATGAGGTTAATTCTAATTAATGTCTTCTTTGAATAACGTACAAAATAAGGAAAGAAGGAGAAAAAGATGGTAAAAGGTTGCGTAATATCTCTAGCAAACTCATCAAGAGACAAGTCTGCGTGAAGAACCAGAAGAGAATACATATGAATCCTCTAATGCTTTTAGAAAGTAAGAGATGCAAAATTTTGCAGGCAGAACTTATTTACAGGATCTGCCTAACTTGGGACCATACTCTTCATGTGGGCATTGTACATCATATTCTTGCTGTTGGATTCGTTAAAGCAATATTCCGGAACGCTAATCCTTCCCTGCCATAGCAGTTCTCGGACATGTCGCTCGTGATTTGGCTTAATGCTTCTTTCATGTAAACGTTAAACATGCGTAAATGTAATCTCAAAAGTGTCTTAAAGTCATACTCAGAAAAGAAGCTAATCTGGATAATAGCGTGTCCACACATTAGATGCCGTCTTTCTCACAAAACTTACAAGGATTGTGCAGTTGCTGTAGGAATACATCAGTGAACTTACGTGGATATTTTATTTGGCAGTTCCGGGTGACCTAATTTTTCAGAAAGATTAAAAAGCACAAAGTACACGTTTTACTGCTATACTCTCATTTCATCATAGGACCATCAGAGAATGATGTGCATATATATATGTAACTTTTTTTAATACCTCTTTTCAAATTCTCTTCTACACCTCTCGTCTTTAACACCTCTTCTCATCTGATGCTATAATATTCAGAGCACGTACTATGTGTATATATTACTAACTCCTCCAATAATTTCTTATTATCTATCTCATGAATTCAAATATATATATTTGTCGTATTTTTATTGTCGTAACAAATAATGTATAGCAGAGAGTGTYCTAGAAGAAGATTCAAAGCCTTTAAATGTTCATATAGTATTTCGGTTGGTCTAGGAGAGAGTGTACTAAAGAGTGTACAAGATCTCTTATTGTACTAGCTAATAGTGTATTTTGACTAGAAATTGTCTAGTACACCCGTTAATAGGCACTTTCTTTATCTGTGTTAATTAAACTACGACATGTATGTATATATTTAATTTCTCCGACATCTTTTCTCCCTTATTTTAGTATAGTTAAATATACATATACACGACATGCTTCGATAAATGTAACATAAAATGTAGTAAAAGTTTTGGGGTCATTCAACTTGCATAATTTCTAATTTAGGAAAGTACTATGTCTGGAGTGACGGGATGGAAAGGCAAGAAAAGGGGTGAGAGCATATTTTCAAAGGAAAAAAGAAAGAAAAAAAAATTTAGTATGAAAAAGCATCAATGAAGACAAGAATGCACTGAACCGACAGCTCTACTTACCACATCCATCACGCCATAGGGAAGGGAGGCAATGACAGAAAAACTCGGTTAATCTTGGAAGTATTTCCGGCGAGTGTCATCGACCTCCGTTAGAGGACAAAGAAACCATGCAAAAATCTTCCACAGGGTGATAGAACTCTGGTAGAGGACAGGGAAACCATGCAAAGAACTCTCCCACAAGTGTCAAGGAAATCGAGTAGAGGACAAAGACGAAATCATGCATAACAAAATTGAGGATCATCGTTCGGTGATGGTGTAATATTGCCTGTTGAGGCGTTTACCTAAAGTTCATTTATTGACCTCCTTTCCCACGGTTACCTCTCCTATCATTATCCAAACAAAATTAATARTGCTGGTTCATAGTTCATAAATTGACCTCCTTCTCCCCCTCTCMCCCATCACGTCCTTCTCCTGGCTTCAATAMCTTCTCGATTCATAGTTCATTAATTCACCTCATTTTCTCTATCTCATACACAATCTTCTCTTGGCTTCAATAGCTCCTCAAGTTGCAAATGGAATATTGCTAATTATGGTTGATGATGTTATTGAATTATCACTTAATCTAATATAACATAATTTAAAAAACTATCAGCTTTTTTAGGAATATTAATACAAATTCTAAGAAATAACAATATGAATGATTGAAATAATCAATTCGAATAAGCATAAAGTGTATATGAGTTTGACTCCTCTAATGATTTTTCTTCTTCATCTTAAAAGCAATATATATATAGATCGTGACGTGATTAATGTAACAAATAACGTGTAATAAAAAGTATAATAAAAAATTCGCTCATTAATACTCTTAAAAGTCAAGGGCCAAGTTGAACGGTACCTGAACCATAAATAAGAGGACAYGTCRGATTGATTGGTTCCTAAGGGATTTTCAAATTAACTTTCTATTTTATCCTTCTCGTATGTYCTCTTGCCAKATGTCCAYAAAGTTTGGTATCGGTACTACATGCASTTATCGTAGTAGTAGTAGTAAATATATTCGTCTTATATGACATATCGACAAAATATCATTTATTCGTTAAACAAAAAAATCCCTAATTTATTTTATGCAGTTTAGTTTTTGTACATTTTATCATTTAAATTATTTCCATTTAATTTTCACATATTGATTCGAGAAATAGGATACCTGATAAATTATAAATCACATAGGACAAATTCAATAAGATAAATAAGTATATAATTAATTATTTTACCTAATGCTACCGACTAATTAACATCACATGCATGTCTAGCACTATATAAKTTGAAAATAACAAGTTCAATTCACTTAGTAAAAAAAYAATTCATAAGTCCTTGTCTTGTGTTTGTATCAATGAGGGATTCGAGGATGTTTACTCATATAGTTTATCATATTAACATAAGAGATCAAGAGAAATAATTCCAAGCAAAAAGTATTTCTACCAATTAATAAACGCTATTATAATCATAATAATTGAAAATTTTAACAGTTCGAGACAATTCATAAATGAATCACTGAATCAAAGTGATGTTCTGAGTTCAAACTCGGATTGTGACACCATATTTAAAGAGTTTTGGATCAAAAATTTTCATGACTATATATGATTAATATAATTGAATAAGTTCAGGATCTAAATTGAAACTAACAATAATTAGATACTCTTATAGAATGTATTGTTGTATATATTTGRAGCTAATTTGGTAATTTCTTATAATAAATTCAGACGCGYAARGTTTTCATTTGCTCACCCTTCACAAAAATATCTCTCAATTATATCCCTCGAATTTAAATAATTCCGAGATCTACCACTTCTTCTCTCTCATTCGCTCTCTCTCTCTCTCTCTCTCCCCTCCTCTGACTTCGGACACTATATATACCCCTCGTACGTCCCCTCCATCATCCGGTCCACTATCTCTTTCTCTGCAGTCAGTAGGGCTGACACCTTCCTCCATTTTACTTCAATGGCACTTCGTATAGGCCTTTGGAAGCGCCTATTCAATAAGAATAAATCAGACTCGATTTTGTCAGCTGCGGTGCAGTCTCCAATTTCATCTCCTTCGAACAASCCTGCAAATGCCGGCCTCAGAACAAACTTCCAGAGAGAGTTTCTCGCTTCACCTGACTCTTTGAAGGCGGGTTTTTTCCGCCGGTTCCTTGAGCAAAAGAGAGCAATCAACCAAGCTGCACCTTCTAGGCTGCCGGAATTTCTCTACGTTCCGGTTGGTGAAAAGCTCAGAGAAAAACTGAGGTCGATGAACATTGCCGGAGAACATTCCCAGCTCAAAGGCTTAGTACCTCCTTCACCCAAGCCGGAGTTAGAGATTGGAGGCCTGTCTGTCACGGACGCCAGAAAAATTTTAAGGAGTGCTCAGTTGGAAAAAGTGAAACTGAAGCTTAGAGAGATTCCAACGAACTCGATTTCGTACTATGACTTCGTGAAGATCTGTGGTGATGTGTGTGAGAACAGAGAGCAGGGTATGGAGTTTGCAAAGACGCTGGATCAGTCCGCGACCGTCATCGTTCTCGGCAACGTCGTCTTTCTCCGGCCAGATCAGGTATAATCTTCATTCAGAACGAAATTATCATGCACRTTCTTCTTAACGGYTGACGGAAAAGAAGGAAGGTGCAGATTCCATAATTAAAACTCATTCTTGTGTTAATTATGTTGACAGGTAGCAAAATCAGTGGAGAAGATGATCAGTGGGTCCATAGCCATGCCAAACGACCCAAGAAAAAAAGAGCTGGAAGAAATGGAGAAGAAAAAGACCAAAATTGATGAGAAGGCCAAATCACTAGTAAAAGCAGAGCTGTATTTCGGACTAGGCTATTTGATGGTGCAAACACTGGGCTTTATGAGGCTGACTTTCTGGGAGTTGAGTTGGGATGTGATGGAACCTATTTGCTTCTTCGTCACTTCGCTTCACTTCGCATTTGCCTATGGTTTCTTCTTAAGGACATCAAAAGAGCCTWCCTTCGAAGGTTATTTCCAGCGCCGTTTCAGAGTGAAACAGAGGAAGCTGATGAAGATTCACAATTTTGATGTTGAAAAGTATAATCAACTGCGCCAAGCTTTCTATCCTCCGTATTGTTCTGATCATGCAAAAGGGCCAGTTTTTGGATCTATGCATGGTTGACTGTAAACAACTGCTTGACAATTTCTCAGGGGGGAGGAGAGGTAAAATACAAGAGATGCTAACTTCGCTCATGTGAAAAAGACTTTATGAGAAGATTTTTTTTTTTTTCCCTTTTTCTCCTTTTATCCTCTCTTTATGGTTAATTCTGCTATTCCTGAGAGGAAAAAATGACTCATTTGCCGGAAAGTCATGACCAGAGCTCATCGTTAAGGCTGCATTTGGACAGTATTTGCAAAGTGTCCATTTTCTCTTTCATAATAGTAAATTTTAGCTCGGAAACTCCCGTCCAAATTTTAATTTTTTTTTTTCACAATACAAATCAAATATAACTTTAATAATATTTTCTAATCTATAACACAAATTAAGTATAGATATTTTATTCTTCTACATTTTTCAAATATTTATTACAAAACTCAACTTGATCAAAGTTAATGATAGAGTTAGGAAATGATGGAGAGCGACGGTCGCCCTTAATATTTTTTAAAATTATATATATAGTTAATATATTTTATGATTTATATAATATTTTTACTTCAGTATCTATGTCCCTTAATATCTGTCTTTTACTCTCACCTCAATATATATAGATATTGCCTCCCAATATAGATAT
>MEJB01000017.1:2971092-3020012 GCA_001752375.1 Rhazya stricta
TTGTAATATAATTTATTTCAATAGTAAAACACCATATATTAAAAAAATAAATAACATTAATACTGATTATATGATATTATTTTTGTTCAGAAAACATAAAACCAATATCCTTATTAATAAACAAGTTATTTTATGAATTATATTTTTAAACTAAAAATAATTTAAAAGTCAATGCGGGTAAAAAAGCCTTTTAATCCAAAAATTATTTATACTCTTTCTTTTTATAATTTTCTTACCTATCTACTTAAGCTTTTTGATTACCTTTCAGGTATGTATAATTGAAAACTGGCTAAAGAACACTCTATAATTAAATGAAATAACAAACCAACTAAGTCTTAAAAGTAAGAATGAAGCGTGAAGAGGTTATTTTTATGTTTAATTTTGAATTTGAACATATGTTGATATTAACGAATAGTGCTTACAAATTAAGATGCAGATAAATCTTTCCCTAATGATTGTGCGGCTTGAGGTATTCTAGGGATCACAACTGTTAGGAGGCGTATTTCAATATATATAGCGTCAAGACAAATTCCTGACGCATTAAATCGATCCTTTATATGGATTACAACTGATCAAACTAATATATTCATACGAAAATGAAGATCGAACTTCTAACATCTCTRTTAAAAATTAAAAGGACTGAATTTACGATTTTATCATTAAGTATCTTCCTCAAAATAAAAGATACACTAATCTATTACAAGTTGGTCTATTCATTAGTCGATTTTAATTAAGGGTAAGGCCGAATCATTAAAGAAAAATGTCGATTTTCAATTACTTATTTTAAAAATTCCATTGATTATTATGAAACTGAACCGAATAAAATTAATTTTTATAATTCAAGCGGTGGATAAAGGATCACGTGGAAGTCAGAAGAGTAGTAAACGAGCCAAAGCTCTATTCACCAGTATAATGCTTATACTGCAAGAAATTAACCCGGAAAAAGGCCTACCAGTGCAGTCTTCACCACAGCTTATCCCCAGCAGTTCCAACTTCCACTGGCCCTCTTCCATGGTCCCTGGTCAGTTGCATATAATATTGTCCAGTTTTAGGTGCGAGTTCCATCAATCAGGTCCCTACTAGCCACATGTTTCTTCAACTGCAATTGATATTTCTAGCCGTTGGGGGACTGAGGGGGGCCTCTCTCTCGGTACTGGTTTTCTGTAGTGTATTCTTTATGCATTTTAAGAGATGAGGAGGGCCATCTATATACCCTTCTAATTGAATGTCTCAAGATAAGGCTCTTTCTGCATAAGTTTTATTTAAGGATGGAATCAAAAATTTTTAAAAAAAAACAAAAATAAAAGACAGAGATATTGAAGAGGGCTATATAAATTGTAAAAGACATCATTACATATAAAATTTTAAAAAATATTAGAAGATGACTGTCGCGCCTCATTTTAAGTTTTATGATCAATAACAACATAATATTATGTTCCATAAGAGAATCATATTAAAACGACTCCTGATTTTATGACCTAGAAAAGAACACAGAGGGAGAATGACAAGAACTGTGTACACTRGTAATAGAATGACTCTGGTTGAAAAGACACTAAAAAATTAAGGAGTTGTCCAACTACTAGATTGCTAATCCAACGTTAACTATACTATTATTCTCAGTTGTTCAACAGACAAAARTAAACWAAACTTGATTCAAAGAATTAGAACAATTAGGCATGATTGACCAATTAGTGGTCCCTTCTTTTTCTTCTCTTTTTCTATTATATTTTTTAAATTACTTAATATCAGTAATTAATAAAACTAATTCGAATGGAATTTATAAAGTTTGACTTTCACTCGGAGAAAAGTTGATCATTTGAATCCCTTGCACCCCGTTTGACAGTCTAAAAGAATTCTGATTTTTTAAGAGTTCCACAAATGAAAACTCATAGTGAATTATATGTTTCCACAGAGCAATTAAAGAGCATTTGGGACAAAGCATTACTTTTATCTTAATACGTTTTATTTTTAAATAAAGTAAATTATATAAATAGAGCAAARAATGTCGAGAGAGGTTTTCCCCCCTTTCTGATTCCAAAAGAATTCAAATCTTGTAAACAAAGCAAATAATGTTGAGTTCCGTTACGAGTCCCTCCCGAATCAAATTCAAAACAATTAGAATTAAAAATTACAAATATTGGATGAGAAAGAAAAATAATGAAAAAACATTAATAGATTGTTGTTGGACCACTTCAAAGAAAAAGTAAGGTTGGAAAGAAGAATTTGTTGAAGCTATGATTGTTCGTTAGGGTTTAAACATTACTTATAGCTAACAATCATCCAAAAGCATCTATATTAATAATCAGTATCTCCCACTTTGAATATTAGGATTTATGATCATTCATTGYGATTTAGACATCATTGGACCATGCTAGGGAGAGCTCAAACTTTTCTAATTTATTTCGAAATGAAATCAAACTGGTCATGTGTACTTATTAATATATTCATGCCCACATATACAGGAATGCCACAATAAATAACTATTCAGATGACATAATTGGAGCATCCACCGAAATCCCATTTAATTGTTGGGGCCAAAACAGCTTTATCCATTTCATTTTTTATATTCATTCGCCTGTTTTTTTTCTTTTTTCTTTTTTTCCCCTGTCTTGCCAGGAAGAGAAGGTGCAAATCTTTTGAAAAAAGAATACCTATCTTGCTTTTGTATGGAATTTTATATTTGGCTTGTTACAATAACCAGGCTGAAACACTTTTATAGCTTCAAAATTAAGCGATTGACTTTTACATTTAATTTTTAATGAGTTAATGGTCAAAGARGATATGATATTGATTTTACATATGATTTTTAATTCCTTATTCGAGAGAAAGTTCATATTCAAAACTTAGGTGAACATAATGAATAAAAAAATAGAATATTAATGAGGTTAAAAAGTTTGATATGTATGATTAGTTATTCACTCTATGATTAAAATGTTTATTACGAATCATGATTACAATTATGATAAAAATTAAATTAATTTAACATGATATTAATCTATTAAAAAAATTAAAGCCTGAAATACAAGAACCTTTCAAAGTACCTAATYAAACAACCGAAAAAACCTATAACTGCTTTGATAAAAATGAGGACAGTTCTGGAAATTCCGTATGACCGAGATGGTCAGCAGAACAACGCCAGGGAACCGGAAAAAGAACAGGTTTTTTTTTTTTTTTTAAATTTAGAATGAACTAATTATGAGACAGCTTGACAAAATAATGGGTAAAACCTAAAAACTCGTGGATCGAGAGAAATGAGGAAATAAAGACTACCAAAATTGGAAATTATGCTATAACCGCTTGTTTCTTTTATAATTGTTATAAATATTTATTTCTTCGCATCATATTAATATAAAAAAATAAAAAATTATAATTTTATTTCTCATTTRGTAATTTATTTTTTTAATCTAGCATTATTAATTATTATTTTTTTATTTTTTGACAAATTAAAATAATTCTTTATTTTTTTCTAATTTAATAAGACATTTCACTAATCATATGAAAGTTTGAGAATATAATAAATGACATAATAATCAATTTAAACCTCTTCATCGAAATGCATGAAAAAAAAAAAAGACAATTTGACTTTTTAAATAATGTTAGAAGCAATATCTATTTTGGTATAATTAAAAAATATAAGTTATACAATTTTAGTGCATCCACTTTTGCATGTGCCAATCAAAGACATAATTGAAGACGTAGACGTGCAGACACTGATGAGAAGTKGAATACATTTGTCTCATTTAACACCATTAACATCTTTATATTCCTATTAATAAATATTGTCTTTTTATAGGGAAATTTCATGTTGGATTCTCATTTTAGTGTTATTGTTTTGTACCTCTATTTGAATAAAAATTAAGTTCGATTTACGTAATTTGAGTTAAATATGAACTAAACTCTCTAATGTAAAAAAAAAACAAACGAAGATCTCAAAAGAAAAAATAAATATTATTCATCGAATACTATTAATTTTTAATATTTTTAAATAAATATTATTGTACCGTTAATATCATGCAATCTTTACATAAAAAATAAATAGTAATATGATTGATTATTGTATCCAATATAAATTAATGCAAATAGTTTCATTCAACAAAGGTTGGTGAGCTGTTTTTAAACTATAGTTTTGTTAAGTAAGCAAGGTGGTGGACCCAATAGTTTTGGTTTAGATTCTTTTTTTAAAAAATAATAAAAATAAAGTAAAACAAAGAAGAAGGAAAARATGAAAAAGGTCAAAGTTGCATGAAAATATGGGCACATATATAATTGGATGATAGGTCAGCAAAACACCAAACCTAACTAARCCTCATTCGGAAGTCATTCTTGCTATTCCAAACCCTCCAACTAATAAGGATTATTCTATACCCAAGGCTCCAATTAAACTAATCTTTCTTATCATCTTATAATCAAACTTTGATGCCTTTGACAACTTTTGCAAGATACGACTTGTAATGAAGATGTATATATATTTTGTAAAATTACAAATATTCAATTGATCGCTCGATGAAAAAAAGTAAGTTAATTAAAAGTAAAAGAATATATTAATTAATAAATTAGTAATTTAATCATTCAGATCACTCGTATTTATAAGTAAAATTACCTTTTTCTTAAATAATTAATGCTTTTTATTCTTTTTTATTAAAACAAACGAAAAAAGAATACATGGACTTGTTTTGTGCTTTTTTTCTTTATGTGTCAAAACAAAAAAAAAAAATGAATACAATAATATGTGGCAAATCATTTTTCTCAAAGGGCTTTTTTCCATCGTAAGAAGTTTGTTGCGTATCATTTTCTAATGATAATTTATCATATATTATTATCGCTTCCTGCATTGCATATGTTTATTTCATTATTTTTATATCCTAATTTAATTTTTTAATAAAAAGATACAAAAATATTTATGACTAGAAGATGAGTGGAAAAAGATGTATGATAATATAAAAAAATAATCTACAAATATTTGAATAATTTAAGCACATAAGAAAATATGGATATATTCAAATAAAAAGATGTAATGATTATATTATTTAAGGGATATGAATATATAAACATTTGATAATATGATTTTTGCTCCATTATTTGAACCCTTTTAGATTATGATATTCTAATTATCCATAAAAATCCTTAATTATCCTTGGAAAAGAATTTCTTTACCATGGAAATAAGTAAGCAAAGCGAGAAAACACCTTTGGCAACTCGTTCCCAGACCATGTCCATTCTTGTAACTTCACGGCAACTGCTTTCCAAAAAAGGGAAAAAGGAAAAAGGGAAAAAATGGAATTGAATATCTCAGGCAGAGTATAGGAGGATGTATATATACCGCGTATAGTATAGCGTACAGATATGCCTTTTTTACATGTCAAGTTGCAGCAACCATGTTTGTTTGTTAGAGAAAATGAAAAAATTATCATCAAATTCTACCCACCCCACTCCAACCCACCTGTGCCGTAGGGACTAGGAGGAAGTAGCAGCAGTGGTTATTCACTTTCTTCAGACCTCCTCCTCCTCTCTCTCTCTCTCTCTCTCTCTCTACTAGGAGTATCAGGACTATAATTATTGTTGTACAGTGTACTCAAGAACCAAGATACAAAAAAAGGTTTCTCAGATTTCCACAGTCAAAGCAGAGAACGACAATTTCTCTGTATTTCTTGATTTTTGGGTTTCTGTTTTGAATCGAAAAGGGTTCGCCTTAGCTGTGAATTAGTGTTGGAATTGATAATGTTGAGAGGATTGAGGTGTTTTCTGGGGTGGTGGTTCATCGGAGTGCCATCGGTGATTTGACGGAACCGAGGTTGCTATGTTGTTCAACGCAGCGTTTCATGGAGCTAAGGATAGAGTCTAGCCGACGTACTAGTGTGTCTTTAAAGCGCAGGTTGTCATCTAAGCTACAATTATTRGCCTTTTTCTTCAAGGTAAGTTCAAATCACATTTCTTTTTTCGCTTTACGTTTCGAGAAAATTTATGGAAATATAGAGATTTAGGGTTGGAATTGAACTCTTACCTTTTTCCTTTTTTTCCTTTTTATTTTTAGTGTTTTGTGTGAAAGAGAATTCTGTGAAGGAATGAGCTAAGAGTTCGGAATGTTTAGTTTAATGGGCTGTTTGGCTCTGAGAGACATCTGAAGAAAAGAAGGATACTTGGGGGCTTAGGACTGAAACTTCCCATATTAAAAAGGCTCGGAAATTTGATTTTTCAATTTTTCCTGATAGACGATGGTTTAGCTGCTTCGAGTAAATTTAGGTCATGACTTGTAAACCTTTTCCTCTTATTTCCAATTCTAAGCTTCAAGAGTTTCTTTCGGAAGGCAATGAATCGAGAACTTGTTTTCTGGATTTTTGGTAATTTCCTTATGCTGTCTCTTCCTTTGTTTTTTTTCTTTCCTTTTCCTTTTCCGCCTTAAATCTGCTTCCTTAACTTAGCTTGGATTGCTGTGGTAAAGATTATTTCTTTTGCATGCATCGCCACAATGTATCATTTGTCCGATGACATGGGTGCGGTCTTTGTATTAGTCATTAATAAATTATGAGCTATTCTGAGCTTCATTATACTTACTGGGTGAAAGATTGCTCCTTTAATCTGGTATATTCATCCATGAGTCCATCGCTGTAATTCTTTTTCTCGTTTGTTCTATAGATAGTCTTTTCTAAGTGTCATTCAGGTCTATACTTTGAAACTCTTCTTGTTGTTTGCTACCAATTTTCTTTTCTTAATTTTAAAATTTTCTATGTTTTGTCTTGTTTGGTAGGTTTTCTTGATATTGGTGTATCTGGAAGGTATTTATGCAACATTCCAAGAACACCCATTACAGAGGCAAGGCCTGGAGAAGGGGGATGATTATGTTATTTCACATTCTTGCATTCATGACCAGATAATTGAGCAAAGAAGGCGACCTGGTCGCCAGGTGTATTCTGTTACTCCACAGGTCTATGAGGAGTCTGGTTTTTCAGGTCCTACTCACAACAGGGGAAGGGCATTGCTAGGAATTTCAGAGTCTTCTAACGAGAAGAAGGATGTCAAGCAGCCCATTAGAATATATTTAAATTATGATGCTGTTGGACACTCATCTGATAGGGACTGTCAAAGTGTTGGTGATGTAGTGAAGGCAAGTTTTAGCTATGAATTGCCCTTTCATTGGAATGGTAAAATCTGTTTGCATTAACTTTGCTTCTTAAAATTCTGATTCTCCTAACCAGCTTGGGGAGCCACCAGGGGCTTCCTTTTCTGGAGAGCCTTCTTGTAATCCACATGGAGATCGTCCCCTTTATGGTGACTGTTGGTATAACTGCACTTTAGAGGATATAGCTGGCAAGGACAAGAAACATCGTCTTCGTAAGGTATTGCTCTGATAATTTGGATTTTAGTTTTGACAAACTTGAACARGTATGGGTATTGAATAAATATATATCACATGGAAAACAGATTAATCTTACGTCAAGAAAAATAGGCTGGTTTCTGCAARGTCAGTTTACGCTTGCATCCACATTTATTTTTTTTATAAATCCGCTGTGATTTTTAAGGCTGAGATTTTTGTAGTTGATTCTGATATGGAAATGACGGAAATCTGATGTCTGGAGGTTACATGATGCAGGCTCTTGGGCAAACAGCAGACTGGTTCAAAAGAGCATTAGCTGTTGAACCTGTAAAAGGAAACTTGCGGTTGAGTGGATATTCTGCATGTGGGCAAGATGGTGGTGTCCAACTTCCAAGGGAGTATGTCGAAGGTATCTGTTGGTCGGCACATGTTTATTTTGACCATATCTTTGGTTATATTTCACGTTTTCTTCATGTTTACATTATTACTTTGGCATTTGCAGAAGGTATTTCTGATGCAGATTTAGTTCTTCTGGTGACTACGAGACCTACCACAGGAAACACGTTAGCATGGGCTGTCGCTTGTGAACGTGATCAATGGGGGCGTGCTGTRGCTGGTAATTTCTCGCTGACCGTTCCTTTTCGTGGAGCTCCACTATCATTTATTGCATGCTCCAATTTTGTGGTTCCCAATCATTAATAATGCTATCTGCAGGGCACGTAAATGTTGCTCCTCGCCACTTGACTGCTGAGGCAGAAACTTTACTTTCTGCTACTCTAATACATGAGGTGAGTTGACTTTTAGCTATGTAATTAATCATTCCACAAAGTATCTTTTTGTTTTATAATGAAGTTTTGTGTTCGGCACAGGTGATGCATGTGCTTGGATTTGACCCACATGCCTTTGCACACTTCCGTGATGAGAGGAAAAGAAGGCGTAGTCGGGTAAAGAGTCTTCCCCATACATATGCTAGCATATTTAGAATCTGAAGATATCACCAGAAACTCTGCTTGTATTCTCTGTTGCTTGTTACCTTCCGTTATTATTCCTAAAATATTAGCTAGAATTGATTGGACTTATGCTAGTAGTGGCGCCGAATTATGATAAAAAACTCAATAAAGCTATGCTTTGTTCGGACATCTTTTTTTTTTTTTTTTTTTTTTTTGGTTTTTTGGGATCGGAATAATGACTTGGATATTTTTATCTCGATGATATTGTTGAATTACTTACCTGAGAAAGCTAATCATTCTCTTAAAAATTATCTGTAATATATTTGGTATGGTATGTGCATACAAATAGTATTGCTAAATATGACATTCACTATTATAACCTATACCTTAGCACCCTAAGCACTAAACAAAAAGTTCCCCATGCCACTTTGCCGTACAAGGATAAATGGTTATTTAAATTTACCTGTTCAGATTTCTTAAATTCTGATCAGTCATTTGATTAGTGTTAGTTTCTGTTATATTTGCTTCTAGATCTCCATCGTATTGAAACTCAACATTCTATTATACATATGCACGTCTCATTGTGTGCAAGTATTGTGATTTGCCCGTCTTCTGTTCATGATTGTATTGAAATGTTAAATATACACATTCGTGAAAAGTATGCACTTTCTTTAATAAGTGCTCTGGCACTTTGCCATGCTTTGCGCCTTCTGAACTACTATATATCAGTGACAGGTGACCATCAGTGACCAGATCCTTTGTGGGTCAATTTTGTCTGAGCAGTATTTTCCTTCCCACTCCTGGGCATGTCAACTCAAGTCACTCTTCTCCCTGTTTCTGCTTGATATATCAACTTCCACCTCATGCTTGTTTCCCCATGTCTGTACCCTCCCCAGTGAGTCACTGTGCTGGTGCTCGTCCTCGGGACTATAGCTGAAGCCCATTTCCCCCCCAGTTACTGATATCAGTTGTACTTAATCCAATACATTAGTAGTTTCAGAGAGGTCCATGAATAATTTATAACTAATTGTGATCATTGTGCTAACTTTTGTTGGATATGAGATTTATTTGTTTGAGGGGTTTGAAATTTTGATAAGATGCTTGCAGTTTGTTCATTTCTCGCGTTTCTCTATTAATTTGATATACAAAGATAGATGCTTGTAAAGTTTGTCCACAATAGCTTTCGTTTGTCCTCGAAGTCTCAAGCACGTGCATATTGACACCGTGTATGCCTGCATATTTAGAAGCCAATTCACTCTTCAATTTGTTTTGTAGGTTACTGAACAGGCAATGGATGAAAAGCTTGGAAGGATGGTGACGAGAGTGGTGCTTCCTCGAGTTCTCATGCACTCTCGTTATCACTATGGGGTACTTTCAACTCGTAACCCTTCTTGTTAAATTGCTTATGTGGACGAATTTATCCTGTAAACTGTTCAAATTTTGTCAAAATGAGATTTATGAATAACATGTTACACAGCTTATGAATAATATGTTACACAGCTTGATAAGAATTTCACTGACAGGCTTTCTCTGAGAATTTCACTGGTCTGGAGCTGGAAGATGGTGGTGGGCGTGGCACATCAGGTTGGTTTCTCATTTTTCTTGGCAAATCTCTGGTATGCTTCTAATATTTTCTGATGGATGTCGTACAATACCAATTCACATCCTTATTGAGTGTCTTTTACCTCAACAATCTGGTGTTGACTTCTCTGTCCTATTTTGCCCAGCATCAGGACAGATTTCATATCTTTATAAAAAATTTGCTGCAGGATCACACTGGGAGAAAAGGCTCTTGATGAATGAGATAATGACAGGTTCAGTGGATACTAGATCTGTTGTTTCAAAAATGACTCTTGCTTTACTAGAAGATAGTGGATGGTACCAGGCTAATTATAGTATGGCTGACCGTCTTGATTGGGGCCGCAATCAAGGAACTGAATTTGTCACCTTGCCTTGCAACCTTTGGAAGGGGGCATACCATTGTAACACAACGCAGTTATCTGGATGTACATATAACAGAGAGGCTGAAGGCTACTGCCCAATACTAAACTACAGTGGGGACCTTCCCCAGTGGGCTCGCTATTTTCCACAGGCTAATAGAGGTGCGGTTTATTTTATGACCATTTGCTATCTGTTAATCCTTACGTTCATTAAGGTGCTAATTTAGCTTTGCTGTGGCATTAATTGATTGTATTTTCGTACATTTGGTGAATTTGGATGTCATGATTGACATTGAACTTAACTCCACCCATGTTTAACAATGCTAAAGTGTGCTGAACCACATAGCCAAACGCCCCCTTCTCTTTTTTCCTAGGAATAACTGTGTCCAAGTTTTCGCTCATCTTTTCCATAGATTGAGGCCTTTTATGTTTCTCTTTCGGGTGAGCAATTCTGGAAGGAGATTTTGGTTTATCATATTCCTCTGGTATGCCAATTTGTTGTCCTCCACATGCTAATATCTAATGAAGAAACCACCAGAACTGGAATGGTGTAAGATCTTATGAACCATGGTATAAAACCTTGTGGACAACCATTACCAAAGGAGAGTACTTATATAAAAAAGTCGCAGACAAAACTCGAGGATGTTTCAAGCTTTTATTAAATCTTCTTGTTTCTTGAGAACTGCAGCGATCAAGTTAGGTTTCTGTCTTTTATATGATAATTCGGTGTTTGTATGAAATAAAAGCTTTTGATTGCATGGTTGATCTCAGGTATCCTTTATCCTCTCCCCTTCCTCCTGTAAGGTTCCTTTTCTGGTTTATTCCTATTAAATATTATCCTCAGTTTCCCATTAAAAGCAAGTTCTTGATCTTCGGCTTTTACCATGAGGTAGTTTTCGTATTCAACGAGTACGGATGCCTGGGTCATAAACTGCATTCGTTGACCCCTTCCTTACTTTGTCCATTGCAGGTGGTCAATCATCATTGGCTGATTATTGCACTTACTTTGTAGCATATTCTGATGGATCATGTACAGACACCAACAGTGCTCGGGCACCTGACCGTATGTTGGGTGAAGTACGGGGAAGTAGTTCAAGGTGCATTTCTGTCTGACCTTTTATGTTATCTGTACTGATGTCTACCAGGAAATTGTGACAATGAATATTTTTCCTCTTTTTGGATGTGTAGGTGTATGGCATCATCCTTGGTACGTACTGGTTTCGTTCGTGGTTCTGTGGCACAAGGAAATGGTTGTTATCAGCATCGATGTATAAACAACTCTCTGGAGGTTTGTTTTGGAGCTGCAAACATCCTCTTTTTCTTTTTGTGTGTTTGTGTGATTGTTTTTTTTTTTTGAAAGATCATGTGTGCTTATTAGTTTATTTTTTTTGCCTTAAAGCAAATATATACATGAAAATAGAAGCATAGCATTTGTACTTGGTAGATTTTGTCTTCCCCTTCTTATTTGGTTCTCGTTGTGGGGAGAAGGTGCAGTTTACCGTGCTTGGGAATGGAAAGTGGCAGGTATTAGAAACCTTGCCATTGCTAGAATAAGGCTGAAGTGCAGAAATAAATGTTTATGGCCTTTACAATTCTTGGGATCAATGACATGCCTTACATTTAGGATCTTGCTATATTATTTGGAAGTCTTTTTAGAAAATGAATCATTTGGAAAATAAGTGCAAAGCCTATATATTCACTGGCGGGATGACATTTTCGCTGCATTGTGAAATTGTATAATGTGTACAGGAGGCTCATTCCTYGACTCTGAACTTTTGATTCATGATTGATTGAAAATTTTCATTTCTGTATTTTCTTTGGAATTCCAAATTTCTAAATTGTGATTGTATTCCAGGTTGCTGTTGATGGCATTTGGAAAGTATGCCCTGAAGCTGGTGGACCAGTTCAATTTCCTGGTTTTAATGGTAATTTCACCACTTTATTTGCCAATTATCAACCGTCAATTGCATGATAACTCAAAATATTGTTAGTTCTGAAGTGTATCATTCTACTTTTGTCACCAAAACTATAGGTGAGTTGATCTGCCCAGCTTACCATGAAGTCTGTGACGTAGACCCAGGACCTGTGTCTGGTCAGTGTCCCAGCTCATGTAATTTCAATGGAGATTGCATAAATGGAAGATGTAGCTGCTTTTTGGGGTTTGATGGTTATGATTGTAGCAAACGTGAGCTTCTCACCTGTTTCTCCACTGTGCTTCTTTGATTAAGGATTCTCATTTGTTCTTCTCTTGAGATTTCTAATAGGAACTTCTATTGCAGGGTCCTGCCCGAGCAATTGTGGTGGGCATGGCAAGTGCCTTGAACAAGGTGTTTGTGAATGTGAAAATGGGTATACAGGCATCGATTGTTCTACAGGTATATTTTTCTTTTTCTAAGACTTCTGTTTCTTGTTGGTAAAGATGGGAACTGAGTCAACCTCCAAGGTGCATGGTAGCCTGTTTACATTGGCAAAATCATGCAACAATTAGCATTTGACAAAAAGAAAAATGACATGCGCAATTCGTAGATCAGAAAAGAAGCTCTTTTCCCAGCTTTTGCACACAGATATAGAGTACAATTCACTTCTGTCACCTTATTTTCGGATAAAATGAAGGGTGTGCAAATACAAAGATATCGATGTAGGAATTGAGATAAAAGAATAAGTTGTTAACATATCTGCTTCATCCAAAGCTCCACTCGTAAAAACTAATAACCTGTACTACTAAATTATAATTGAATGTTTTGTTTTTAAAAGCCTTCCTAGGTGGAATTATTCTTAACTCCCTTTCCCGTTTAGATAGCTTCCAGAGGCTTTTGCCCTTTGCCATGCTACAATTCGCCTTGCGAATTTTCTATACTGACTTTGAAACAACTAGTGCTATAACTATCTCTGAGGTATATATACCGAAGGAGCAGTTAATAGAATAATCAGTTAGTTCTGAAATTGCTGATTGGTTGGTATTCATGTTCCTGTTGCTGATTATCCCATTATTTGACCACAGCCTGAAGAATAGTGCAGTGCAGTTCATATTAGCAGAATTTGTGGCACCCACTCACTTGTATTTGCATTAGACCTCCCTCGATGAACGCTTGATTGGTTTCTCAATGCAGTATTATCTACGGAAATTGTTCTTCATTTTCTCCTCCTTTTGCTCATCTAATTTTACGTTAAAATATTGCAGCTGTTTGTGATGAGCAGTGTAGTCTTCATGGTGGTGTTTGTGATAATGGAATTTGTGAATTCCGTTGCTCTGATTACGCTGGTTATACTTGTCAGAATAGCTCCATACTTCTACCTAGTCTTTCTGTTTGCCAAGATGTGCTGAAGAAAGATGCAGGTGGGCAACATTGTGCTCCTAGTGAAATGAGTATCTTGCAGCAGCTAGAAGAAGTTGTTGTAATGCCCAACTACCATCGGTTATTCCCTGGTGGACCTCGGAAGTTCTTGAATTACTTTAGAGGCAAGGACTGTGATGGTGCTGCTAAGCGGCTAGCCTGCTGGGTGAGTGTTGCTATTTTTATGCTTTTACAATGCGAGGATCATTATCACCCTTATGGTTTTTTTTAGTTTCTTTTTTATGCCATGTATCATGGCAGATTTTGAAGCTGTTTAAATCTGGAACCATTTACTCCATGGACTTATTTCTTAATGTTCTCTCCAGATTTGAAATAGTGAATCAAATCATCTGAGATGGCTGCATTTGTTTGAGATTTAGGAGCATAWGCATTCTTCAATTTGTTGATGGCTTACTCATCAAGTTCATTAATTTTTGAACCAGATCTCTATCCAAAAATGTGACAAGGATGGTGACAACAGGCTACGGGTATGCCATTCTGCATGCCAATCATATAACCGGGCATGTGGAGCTTCGCTTGATTGCTCTGATCAAACCCTATTCAGCAATGAAGAAGAGGGAGAAGGTCTATGCACTGGCTGGGTTGAACTAGATTCATGGTTTTAATGGCATCAATCAGAATCAGAACAACCTCCCCCCCTCATGAAGCAACATCAGCTCTTGTTGTAACCTTCCCGGGGGAATTCGTGTATATGTGTAGGGTAGCCTTAGTTATCTTTTTCCCTTTCCAGGCTTGTAATTGTTGTTTTTGATTTTTCAGCCTAGCTCTAGGAATAGGTGGCACAAATTGCAAGTGCACTAGAGTAAATTTTTGGTCTTCCCATCCCAAAATGATTTAAAAAAAAGATGGATGGGAGAGATTGTATTGTGATTTGGCTTTCGAAGATGAAAGTCCAAGTAGAGAGTTGTTGACAAATGTACTAAAAAGGAAAAAAGAAACAGAGAAAGAAAGAGAGGATTTGTAACCATGAACAATATTATCAGGCCTAAGGTCTTGATATGACTAACCTCTTCATATTTAACCTTTCTGTATTCCCTCTTACATGTTAGTCGACCTTTACCAATACCTATGATTTGTATTGAAAATGACTTTTCTATTCTTCAAGCCATAGGTTTTAACGCATAAATAAAAGGACTTTGCTTTATTAATTGAAAAAAATGTATGAAATGGTGATGCTTTATTCAGACGGAAGAAAACGCATTTCAAGAACCTCGGTGCGATGCAAATTAAACCTCGCTGCACTTTCGGCCAATATTTTCTTTTCATAAAAGCAAAAATCATCTGCTACTCCGACCCTTGTTAAGAATTAGGTTCAGTAACCATTAAGGGTCAATTTAGAATTGCTGTGTAGAAAAGTGCTATATTACGAAGGGGCAATCTAGAATTGCTGTGTAGGAAAGTGCTGTATTACGAAGGGAAGTATTGTGAGCGAAAATATTGTAAGAAAAAGTAGCTATAACTGCTTTGAGAAAAAATTTCATTTTCAATCTTTTTTATTCTTCAATACCTTGATAAGCCTTTTTCCACAACATCGCAATTTCAAGCTTAACTTGAGTASTGCAATTTATGAACAGTAAAATAGTTTCCTTGGTCTTAAGGAAATGGTGAATGTGCCCATTTCTTGAAGAGGACTGCAGTCTTTGGATGATGAAGCGGGGATATTTTGTAGACAACACGCATCTTATTGAAGCAATCGTGCAGGAAACAATATAGTAAACCTGCATCACTGTTGGATTGCTTAGCCCAAAACCATTTAAAATTGACTGATATCAGCTGACATGCATGAAACAAGGCAAGCCAAACCCTTGAGGAAACAAAAAAATTCAATTTCTCCTCTGCCGTTGGGCCATCCATTACGAAGTTGCCAAACTTGTTTCTTTTAGTTCAACTAATCATTGTGGATTGAAGCTGGTTTCCTCCTCACTTTTCTCTCCTTCGGACCCATGATCTCAAATCAATCTTAATTTCCTCACCTACCCATGTGGAATCTTGTATCGGAAAAATCATCACTATAATGTGGATTGAACTCAAACAAATAGTATTGGAAAATTCAATTTATAAAATGACCCTGTCAAACTCCGACAAAAAGCAACTATTTTCATAGAAATATCAACCTATGCTAATCGTACTTTTTGACTATGTCATCCACTGGATCTCATGCGTTTTCAAGAACTGGTGGGACAGAATGTGATCAAATAGTCTGAGCCTGCACATGTGCATGTACTTGAAGCATCGTCATAAGCATAGCTATACGCTGAAGGACAGGCATTCTTGAATATCTGCGAGTATTGAGTCGGCGAGCAGGTCCCCGGTGTCGAGTGATCGCCGGTGCAGCAGTATTCTGGCTTGTTAAAGGCTGCACATGCACTCATGCATGCAACCACCGAGCCGGAGGTCATAACCTGCAATTCTTGGGGACAGCTTGCTTTGAGATCAGCCACACAACCTGCGTATTGGCAATCACCAGTGCCACCGGAGGGACGGACGCCGATACCCACATTGTATCCATCTACGAGGCTAACGTCATAAAAGTCCTTGCCCGTACTGTCATTGGCAAGGGTGAACTCTGCTAGGCTTACGGGTGGTGCACCACCACCGCTGCACTTTAGTGCACCGCAATCACCTGTAGTGCACTTTCCATTGCCGGAGTCGTCAAAGTTGCACCCGGTACGAGCCCAGAAACGGCCCGACCAGCCAGCTGGTGCAGGCAATTGGATAGTTGCACCGGGGACTAATCCGAAACCCCCGTCACCAAGTATGGCGGCTCCATCGCCGGAGAGTGTCCCAGGCCAGACTGTGTAGCTGCAACTATTTTGGAGTGTGAACACAGTGGCTGAAGTAACTGTAACTCCTGCATATATCCATCGACCGTTAGACTTAGGTTCTTGATTTACCGATGGCCCAGATCAAGGGAGACAAAATAAGGAGACCAGAGCAAATTAGGAAACAAAAATATATCGTTCTTCTTCTTTCTTTTAACAATTTGAAAGGCAAAAAGGACCGATCTTTCCAGGCCGTCTGTTCTGCTACAAATCATAGCAGAAACAATTCAAAATTAATTTTCCAAACATAATCATTGAAGAATCCAAGTTCTGCAGACTTTTCTCATAAACAAGATAACCGCTATTAGGAAACATTAAATACAATATTGACCACGTACTTGTAGAAGCAAAGTTTCATGGTCGGAGAGAACTACCATCAGTTCTCTTCTTGAATAACACAAACAAAACAAAGAAAAGTACAACAAAAAAGAGAAGCAAGAATTTAAAGATAAATCACTCAGATTAACAGTGAAATCAAATATGTTAAGAAAAAGATCAGAATTTGAATGCTTTTACCTAAGGCAAACAGAAGCAGAAGCAGAAGAGTGATGTCTTGCATGCCTGCCATTAGAGCCAGCTAGAGAAGATTGGGATGAGGCAAAGAAAGATGGGTTGGAAGCGAGTGACGAGGAATGAGGAAATATAGGAACGGTTGGTTTGTAGTTGGGATCGTGTAAGTTATAAATAAACCAAATGTATCCATTTATAGATGCATAAAAAGATGCGTGATTAGATTCACTTATAAAACCCCATAATTTCCTATTTCTTTGTTAATTTTTTATTAACTATTAAATCATTATTTATATGGAAAAGTTTGGTTAATTAAGTTTATTGGTTTTGGTAGTTTCCCAATTAGAGTTTTTCTTGATTCTATTTAAAACTACATGTATTTATTTTAGGAAATTCAATTATTTTTTTCCAATTTTTAGAATGATTGTTCAGATTCTACTTAATGCCTGCAATATTTTTTTTTCTTCTTAAGAAATTTATTTAAGAAATAATCTTTTGAGTACGATTTGTTGTTTTTAAACCGTTGCAAGGGTGTATTCCTTAAACGTTTTATCCAGAGCTCTGTTGTCTGAACCTCTGTTTCGTATTCTAATCTAGTAAAAAGGGAAGAAGACAAAAAGAAAAGAAGAAGTGTATGATCTGCTTTTGTCCTGCCATTGCTGTGAGCTTAAAGGTAAAAACAGATTATTGAAGACGGAGATGGGAATTCATATGCCGAAGGGAGTTTCTGGTGATCTTTACATTCCAGCTATTATTTAAGCGAATAGCAGAAGCATCACGCAAAGAACTCTTTTCTTCGTTTTCCTGCATTATCTTTCCTTCCTATTTTCTCAGTAAGCCAAAAAAAGGTGTATATATACTTAATCGTTATATAATATAGTAGGTAGAAAGAAACATATTGAATTCTATATAATTATACTGATACCATATGCAAAGAGGGCTGTAATGCATTGGCTTGTATAAACACCGATAATGACTATTTCCAAATTTCAGTGAACCACGATATGATATTCTCTGCCCGAACGCGAACCCCCCATCTGGACAGACCTCCTCGTGACTAACTAATAATGTACTAATAGTTATAATCTCCATGATCAAATCATCTTTCTACAAGGTTTTTTCTTAAATTTCTCACAAGTTTATATTCAGACTCTTGCTGGTTAAATTTCTTTTTTTCAACAAACACCATGAAAAGATCATCTAAAGACCCAGAATGTCGTCAAAGGAAGTCGCAGCAAAGCTTTTCCTTTTTGCAGTGAAAATAAGGGAAGAACAGGCGTGGTTGAATTGACATAAACCTGCCTTACCAATTACCTTAAGAGCTTATGGTTTAGGGGATTTTGGTATAGACTTCAAGAAGTGATGGTCCATAAGCCAACCGGGGGGCTGGTCACCTGCCTTGATGTTTGTTCTTGAAAAGCAGCATCGGAACACCTTCTGAATTCTCACTAGACCAGCATCAGCTATTAGTTCACCCAACCCAACATAATTCATACAAATCCATGTCGAATGCTGTGGAGAAAACAGGACGCCTTTTAGTTGAATCTTTTCTCTCTATTTGTTGGATGTTTCCTCGGATTAGAGTGACATTCCATAGACTTCATTATTTACTTTAATTACCTAAGATATAMGAAGCATTTMGGCAATGCCATCAAGGTTTTCCGTTTTAACCTAACCCAGTGACGAGGAATGGACCTCTAGATTGTCTTGTCTTTGTTGTTTGGATGATGCCATCTTGTTCTATTCACGTAAAACAATAGCCCAACAAACTWGAGTGCAATGCTTAGCCAACAAAGTGTTGTGATCCGACAGATAACCAACGAAACTCCTAAAGCTTTGCATAAAAAATCTCCATTTTAACCTGACTCGATGACGAGGATTAGACTTCTAGATTGCGTTTCAGGTGAGGTTTTTTTGCTTTTTGGCTGACTAGTTACTGCTACTGGTTCTTTTGGTCTTATCTTCAATGTTTGGATTAGACCATGTTGTTCAATTTATGTGTAAACAAGACAAACACCAATGACGACTCCTTTTACATTATCCGGTCCTCCCCCAAAAGGAAAAATCATATGGTTCTTATGCTATGAGGAATAAGCAAGCAAAGGAATGAGATTTCACGATCCAGGCATTTCTGTTATCCGGAGGAACATCAAATTCAAGCAATAAAGATAAAGAGGAAAAATTACTTGTAAACTAGTTTCCAGAAATGTATTTAAAATGCAAATATTGTTATTGCACTCGTATTCAATAGCTACAAAGTTTTACAGCGGCACAAGATCTCTTTAACAAAATCAAGAGCTGAAAARGGTGTTATACTGAAATATGTAGAAGAAGCAAGATATGTACAGGATAAGGCAGCGTATACTTTGAACCAAATGGATGAGTGAAATGTGAGATAGGTAAATATGAGAGTTACAGTAATTACTATTGCAAAATTAACCAAGCATTTGACTGTTGAAAGTTCTCCTTCGATTCCTTGATAAGGGAAATTGCCATCAGCAATGAAATCAGAGAGTAACTGATCTTTGTCTTGAAATGTGTCCATCAACCATGTAGCAGTCTCCTTTTCAGTTGTTGAGGGTATCTCCTCTAGAGGAATGCGTTTGACATGGATGTGCACTTCAGAAGGTTCAACACCGAAAACATTGTCCAAAAACGTAGGACATCGATGCTTGTAGGCAATAGTCAAATCATAGACTGCATTAAGGTGTTAAGACATACTGAGAAAGCTATAAAGCAATAAAACTTGGCAAGAAAGAACCAAGATTATCCAAGGAAAGCAAGGAATGAAGTGCTGCCGGTGATTGCAAAATGAAACTAAAATTTGTCTTCCTGGACTCATTTTCCCTCTCCCCTTACCCCAACAGATACTTATGAAAAGGAATCAAATTGTGAGACTCTTTTTGCATTTCAAAGATGAKAAAGATTCCGCAAGATGAAGAACTGTCAGCGTGGAAAAGGAAATGAAGTATAGCATAGAAAAGACAGCTTTCATCGATAACAGAAGTTCACTCAATACCACCTACTCAAGCTATGATGAATGGGATCTTGTATGCCAGTAATTTTGAGGTAGTACCAGCTATTACCMAYAGGAATTGGACTTGCCATTGTATGARAAAGATTATATGGTGAAGTAACCTCAAATCAGTTTAAGTCCAAAATGCAGGCAACGTTGAAAGTAACAGGGTTTAGTGTAAAGGAAGAACCTGCGTCTAAGGAAGACCTTAAGTTCTCCAAGCAAGCATGGAAACCCTTTGTCTTGGGAAGTAGCACATTCTTCAGTAATGGTAATCCATTTTCACGGGCGAACTTCTGACTTGTTTCGCACTTTTTTTCACTGTACAAAATGATAAAAAAATGAAATCAAGGACTTGAAAAGATGGTGCTACTATGGAAGATTAACAGACTAATTTGAAACAGGGATCTCCTGTCACCATCAAACCACGGCAATAAGCTAGAGATAATAACACATCAGTATACTCGGAAATTTCAAGACGAATGATGAGAAATATATCCTACAGTCGACCAGGGGAAAAATCAAACAGAGAAAGTACCAAAGAAGAGAAAATTCCTTTGTGATCAGTAAGATTAAACCAGCTAGAACAACAGGAAAAGAGAGGGAATAGTGAGAGATTACGTAAAATCAGTGCCTTCAGGAAAAACAGTTAGCCATAAGGGGTCTTGACGGTTGGTAAAAGTTGACAGCATTCTGCACAAAATAGGTTCATCTTTTTCCCAGTTTCTCTCCACCGGGATGAACTCTAATACGTGAAATCCCCAGCCAAAAATTGGCAATTTCATCAAACTGCTCTTGAGTATATATTTGATGGATCCCAAACAGCCCTTCCTCAACGCAAGGTCCCACAGGTACATCCAATCAACCTCTGTTCTGTGGTTTGCAATAAGCAAGACACGTTCCCTTTTTGGGACGCTGTCTCCTGAAAAAATCACGTTTGTTTTGTTTATCTTTTCAAATAAGAATGGCCATAAGCCGAGCCAGAGACCAAAAGCATAGGCCACTGCTTTCCTACTATAGTGCACACTGAAAAGGCGCAAAAGCACAGCAATGACTGGGACTAAGTAGACTAGAAACATAAAGGCAGTGGAAATGTAAACTGTTAAGCATATTAAGCCTCTGATGATTCTCAGGGGAGTCAATGGGTGATGCTTGATGCTATCGGTAGAGTCGAGGGACCGGCAAACTTCCATTTCTTTAGTTTCAGTATTTTGGACCATTCAGCTAAAAAGCTGCAGGTGCATGTTCAAGTATTAGGAGGCCAATCAAGTTCCCAGCAGAAATGGCAAGACTACGAGTCATGGAGATTATATCTGCAGTAAAGGAAGATAAAAGTGAAATGTGGAAATAGCACTACTCAAGTAAAGAGTTCCATACACCATCAGAGTCAATCAAAAATTTGTTAAGATACTCGCTGAACATCCACAAACTGTCAATTTGGTTGAGGAGAAGATAGAGAGCTACAAAATCAGGGCTGCTGTCCAATGCATAAGGGTTTTTTAATCACAAAAACCAAAAAATTTCACCTGTTGATTAAGAAGGTTACCAGAGTGAGAAAAACGAGGCACCACTGGGGAGTCTAAATTATGACACTGCTCTGAAATATGTAATACAAAGCTTAATAAGTGTTTATCACAGTGGACCTAGACTAAGAACAAGACCAAGTCTTCCCATATTCAACCTTGAAATTTTATTTTAATTTTCTTTCCACCAACAATCACAAACAAAATCAGTTTTTCTTCTCATTCTCTATTGCATTCTTTCCACAGTAACGTCTTTCAAACACACTGCTTTTACATAATAGGTTCAATGTAATATTCCAGCACCTTTATAATCTCACTCAAGTCGCATATACACAATATAAAGCGAGAACTTCAGTGCCTTGCATCATTTATATCAGGGAGTCTTCTGTATAAGCTTTTAGCTAATTCTTGACATACAGTCCAGTTTCAACCTGCCTAGGCGGATCCTGTTTGATTGTTTTAAGATTCAGTTTCCAGTATTGCCCAATGAGATATTAGTGCTGCAACATGCTTCTTCGACATCTTTGAGGCTTCAAAATGCGCAATCATTATAGCCCTGTTTCCTTTTTCATTTTTCACTTGCTTGTGCCATGAGCAGCATCTCCATAAATCTGCTCTGCAATTTTAAATCAAGGGGAGTCCATAACTCCTTGTAATTCCAAGACTTATCTCTCTGCATTAAGTCTAATAACTATTTCTAAGTCTATATGGCACTTCTTCAATTAATTTTTAATATTTTACTACTTGTTGAAAGTAGTATGAAGTATCTATTTGCAACACCCAGTGACTATACTATCGTACTTCATTGAGCTTAAACCTCCATTAGAATCTCAGTCTAGATCAAATCCCAGTTGCTATACACATTCAGGAACTCTTTTGAATATATTACAAGACTTCCTGCACGACTTCCTTGAGCTTGAACCTCCATTGGAATCTCAGTCTAGAATAAATCTCAACTGTTATACACACTCAGAAACTCTTGTTTTAATAAACTGGGAATATTTATTAATTCTCTATATGCTCGAGGCCAAATGTACATACAGATCAATCCAGAAAATAATAATCATAAATTCTGCTTTGTAATCCAAACAGAAGAATGCATGCATAAATAATTGAAGAATTTATAATTCCTTCAACAATACAACAGTTACCAACAAATCCAAATGAAGAGCAGTTTCATACCTAAACAAGTCAAACAAGCAATCAAAATCCCTAGAGACACTAGAAACGTCTCTCTGCAATAAATATCAAATCCTCTATTAGATTCAGCGATGTAATTTCAACTATATTAATCCTATCAGTGTTACAAACTCCATTAAGGATTCAATCCTAGTGGTGCTAGTAATAACCTTCACACGAACAAAGCAACCTGAGCATAAAAAACACAAAAAAGGAAGCCCTTTTGTCTAARTAAGAAAACCAAGAGGATTCAGAATCCCAGATTAACTAGAATAGAAGATTTAACGTCATAAATAAGGGAAAACAAGATTAATTCAATCAATGGAACAGAAACTCGAATGTTTCATTACATTTATTGACATGTATATGCAGCAGAAAGAGAAGAATTTTTACCMATCAAAGAGGCGAAATCAAAGAGATTTCCTGCATCGAGAACGTCGAGCAGAGGYTAATCCTTCCTTCCTCCGAAATAGACTCATCTCTTTACAGTTTACTCGGACTCTGCAAGGAAGAGCCATTGTTTATTTCTGAAAAACCGTTAGAGATACCATCAGCTACATTCAGGCCTACGATTCCATGCAGTTTGATTGGCTGTTGTGGAAGATAGTCAAAGATTTAAATCGTGATGTAATTTGATTGTTGATACCAACCAGTCTGAAGGAGCACAAAAAAATGTTGGAGATTTAGTTAGCTGTGAAGTCCACATCTGATTTTAACCAGACAACGATATGAAGTGTAGTATAAGTTAGATGAATGTGCGAACATTCTGCCGATTCTAACGCCTGCTAAGCTTATTCCAATAGGATCTACTTTCTTAGTTGCACACACATGGCCGGATTAGCCCCTAACCTTTCTCTGCATGGCCGGTATAGCTGTGCCATATGGTTAGGCAAACCAACCTTTTTTCCCCCTCTTAAAAGTATACGTATTCGATGGAAGTATAATTAATGGCATGCTCTTCACATGGCTCTGGATCATACGATACATTTTCTTATTTCATCAATAAGAGGAGTATATATGTTTTTTAATAAAAAAATGAGTTGGAATGATTAAAGATATATARACATCGTATTCTAARGAATATTAAAAAATAAAAACGTGTATTAGAATATTATCAGAAGTGATTAGTGAATCACTCATTAGATAGATAAACATATAATTCATAATGATCTAATTATATCAAAGATGGACCCTTTTACAATCTTGAGGATATTACTAAACTTTAGCTCTGTTTCTTATCTCACAAATTACACTACTGATATGGAACGGAAGGGAAAGAAAGGTAAGGAATGAATGATCTTGTTTATTCAAGAAAGGTTCAACTGTGTTTCCAACAACTTCATTTTCAATTAAGAGTAGGAGGAGAGGGAGGGAAAGAAAACTAATGTAATGAATATTTTTGTAACAAGTAAAATAACATCATTGTAGGATGCTTAATTGCTTATTATGAGAAAAAAATATCCATATATATAAATATTAACTATACAAACGGAATAACTAATGGTTCATCCCTCTCATTTTCCTCCATCCACACCCCTAGCTTTAGAAGCTTCTTCTCCTCCAATCTAAATAGTAACATTCAAGATTGCTCTATTCTAGAAATGAACACCTGGTCAACGATACGTCCCATAGAAAAGTACAAAGGCGAAGAGTTGTGATTTGGTGGCTAGTTGACCTCTCAATTGCCATCGTCACCGGCTGCCATCAGAGGAGAAATGGAATCTTTGAACAGTCTCGCAACCCTTGTGCTCCCTTCTTATAAAGACCGAAGAAGTATCTCCTCACTGTTGGAAACAGTTTTGTACAAATAGGAGATCGGACAAGTTGTAAAGTTAATGGCTCAGTCATACCGAGTCTCACCATTTATGTCCATGCGTGCATTCTAATAACCAAGTCGGGATTGTGAAGATTATACACACTTAAGAAGGAAGAGAAAGAAAATGTTGAAAGCGTTTAAAAATTGGAAACTGGAAACGTTTGTGAACATACTATTGACYCTCGTACAAGAATTTCTCTGCCGTGAAGTCTCTTTTGCCTTCTCAAGGAATGTCTTGTGAAACTCACCGATGTTTGATATTTGCTTGTGGAGTTGGAGGTTCACCTTCATCAGCAGAAATGAAAATTGCTTTCTTACTATAATGCCTGAACTTGGCGTAGAAATTAAAAAACATCAGAAGCAGAATGCTGCCCAGCAGAGAGTTGAAAACCCAAGCACCCATTCCGTTGCATCCGCCTTTCAAGAAATGCAGCAGGAGCACCCCGGTATGGCCGAGTAAGTTGCAGGCCAACAACATTACATGAAAGTTCATGATAAACGGAAAATTGGCTCTGGGGAATCCAACTTCAGTCCAGAATCTGTACCCGTAAACCAAGGCGAAAGCAAGAGTCATGAGAAGAATCTCTAGCACTTGATACGACTGAGAGAATTCCAGCCAAAGAAACGACATGCATATAAGAGTCGTGTGATTGAAGAGTTGGACSAAAGAGAGTGTTCGGCGTCTCAGAATGGTGAAGTATGTACGGATGATGTGGAAAAACCGAGAGAGATAGAAGATGTAGGACCAAAAAAAGACTCTTCCAGACGAACGTGTGCCGAGTGGGAAGCAAAAAAGCCACTGAAATGGGGTCTTGGATCTCCGCCAGAACCATCTGGTGTCACGGATTTCTGCTGCAGCAGAGGACAGAGTTCCCGCAAAGATAGTGGTGAATAGCAGTGCCATCCCGAGGCTGTGAAGGGCAGGAATCGGGCCCAACGGCACAGGCCGCCGGCGACCCATGAGGAGGAGAAAGACGTGAAGTATGATGGCCGTGGCAATGTATGTTGAAATTGAGAAAATAAGAAACGACCATGTTGAACCCCATGACTCTGTGATGCTCCACCGGAATCCCACGACTATTGGATGTTCGGAGAGCAAGAAGTTTATCTGTTGCAGAACCGATGTTGTCATGTAGTAGGATTAAATGCTTGTCTTCTTCACTTCTCTGCTATCAAAATATTGGAGATCAGAAGAAAATTTCCACTGCTTTTTATACTGTAATAATCAAGCAAACTACTAATGATCAGGGGCTTATTGATGAAAAAATTTCTCGCAATTCATTAATGCATCATGCAATACTCATTTCCTGTTTTCTTAATGGATAACTGCGATATAGATCCAATGAAGTGGTGTAGAAAAGGGCTTGATTGAAGCTGGAAGAAGATTTAAAAATAGTATCCAATGAAGATTGAGGAGGGTGTTTCATGACTTTGACCTTGACTTTCTTCATTTTCCGTGTGAGAATTCGCATAATATTTGCATATGCTTATGATATTAAACTAGCCATTGATGCTGGCTTTCATATTAAGATTCTCTTAACCATTTCTAGAAGCCTAGACATGATTATGCCTATATTTTCAAATTTGGACCCGTCAATGAACCAGCGTTWCAATGTCCCGAAGCYTTCTTGGACCGACCGCTATCAAAGATCCGAAATTTTAAAGTAAAAGGAAATACMATAAGTAATTACTTTTTCAATTTCAAAACAATTATTCTTTTGAATAATTTTTTATTCAAATTAATTATTATTTTAAGAAATCAAGACCATATTAAAATCTTCTTTTCTTTATTTTGTCCCTCCTTAATTAGTCTTATTTAATTCTACGAAATCTCTTTCAATATGTTAGACACACATATTGATCAAAGCATGAAAAATTTAAAAAAAATCACAGACATAATTTTTTAAAAAAATTTATAAAAAATCAATACTTTCTTACTACGCACAATCATATTAAAAAATAAAATTAATTTGAAACGAAATGAGTATTACTTTATTTATTGATACGAATCGAATTTACAACTTATCATGTAATAAAAATATTTTTATTAATTAATTTTGTTATCTTATCAAAAGATTCACAAAAATTGAACTAGGAATTGTTCTCGGTTTTTGTTCATTTACCGTAAACTAAGAAGTTTCAAACTCTAAAATTTATTCAAATAAGAGGCRTCTGTATCCAGCCATACGACCTACCAGCGAGATAACTGTCGGCTTGCAGAGTCAATAATCATATGCTAATCTCCTGTTGAAATTGGACCTCAGCTATAGTTATCATATCCAATTATAGACTTTCAAACTTGTTCAGAAGTCTAGATGACCTTGTCCGTAGCAGACGCATCAGAATCTTCCATTTTCCTTTTTAATTTCCTTGGAAACCATGACTCAAGAAAAATGCCTTTTTATATTAGCATTTTTTGCTCTTGCATATTGGGGAAAAGAAAATAAATTATAGCATCCATTACAATATTGACCTTACTTTTTCAACTTTAAAAACTGTATACTAGGAAGATGAAAATAAAAATAGAAGTATAATTAATAATTAATAAAATAAGTTAATGTGTCGAATAATGTATGATGTTAATATACGTTGAATTAATTAAAAATTTTATAATATATTAGTTAATATACCTTTCAATTACATTGATTAATGACAGAGTCACAGCTCAATGAGTGGGGACACGAGACCTACTCAAAGTTTTTTCACTCTTTAATAATTTTGTCTAAAACGTACAATTTTAATAAGTTGATAGTATTAAAATTRCATTATTGATTCTCCACATCCTCACTCACAAAAATATCAAATAACTTTCAATCTCACCCTCTTCTCTCCCTTAAAAGAGTAATCTATATCCTTGTGATTAAACTTCAAATCTGATTATTTAAATAGTTTCATTATTCTTTATGTTCTATTCTTCTTATGTTTTTTTATTTTAGATTTCAATAAAAAATGTTTTAACTTTTTATAAATTAAAACTAGAAAAATAAAAAATAAGAAAGATTAATTCTTGAGTGTATAATTTTTTGTTTAAACATTAACTTTAGAAATTCTATTCTAATTATTATGCATATTGTATATGTATGCTAAATTGCTTTGATTTGATTGTAAAGGTTTTAACTCTTTATTTTTAAAATAGAATAATGTTATGAATTTCAAGTTATCACCGATGAAAAATTACATATGAATAATCTAATTGCAAAAAAGATATGTATTAAAAATTAAAAATTATTTTGGTCTCCCATTATATTTAGGATTTTAATTTCGCTACTGACATCCAACGATGATGTATATATATATTTAAATCCTCAAATATTTTTTTCTCCTCTAATATAAATAGTTCTTTTAATAATACATATAAATATGTATTGTATCATTATCATATTGCACTGAAGAAAATATCAAAAGATGTATTAATTAGAAGATACGTAGTCCATTGGACCTTTGGCTTGAGACTTGTCCTAGTATACATTGAACTTTTTGGATCATTTATTTGTTAGCACCAAACGTGAATTGAAGTCGATCCTGGGATAGGTTTGTGTMTYCATGGCTGCAATTGATTTCTACGAACTGATTGAATTATTTGTTTCAAATTCCTTTTGATCGTACCATAATTCTAATCCAAAATATTATATCTATGGAATTATGCATATTAAAAGAAAACATTTTACTAATAAGATGACTTTCGAAATTTTAAAAAATTTCTAGAGGACAAAAATTAAAATTTATAATGGATTATTTGAAATTTTTATTTTTTCTCAAAAAAATTCTAAAATTTTTGACCGGCGGCCGCCTCCACCGTTCCTTAGATCCATCGAGTCCCATGAGAATAAGAATGTTAGATTAATACTAACTCAATTCGTAAGAATTAGTATATTATTTCTTAATAAAAAGTTAATTAACCTTGTATATTAAATAAGAGAAAGTAGAGTGGTTAAAATTAATAGGGGAAGTACCAGGCCTGTCATACAATACAAGAAGCGGTATAAGGGAAGGTGCGAATAAGCAGAGAAGCTCTGGGAACAGTCCGCGCTGCCAAATTGCCCGCTTACCGTTTCCTTCGGATGTTAAATTGCACTTGATTGTATTTTTATTTTTTATTTTAATTTTAAAAAAGTTAAAAAAGACTATTTTGAAAAAAAGGCATCTTAAAAGTGCTTTGCATAACTTTTTTTTGGCTTATTAATATGATTAAAAATAAAGATATTATATTAATTCTTTAAATAATCTTTTTATTCAAAAAGACAATGCAAAGAAAAATAGAAGTAGTATCAACGAAATTTTAAAAAAAAAAAGTGTATATTTTTTATGGGAATATATAAGTATATTTTTTTCTAATAAAATAATTTGTTAAAAATTTTCTTTGAAATCAAACATCTTAATCCAAAATTCTTGACGGAACAAGTACGTGGATGAAAATTATTCACATTATTTTTCTTTCTCTTTCCTATTAATTTTCTTCCAATAAAGTCAATTTTGGATTGTTTAGATTACTTGTTTAAATTGTAAAATTGTCACAAAACATTTTTAAATAAAATTTAAATAGTCGACATAAGTCATCAATTTTTCTTTTTGTTTAATATGGTAAGTACAAAACATACCGTCCCTGGACAGGGGGCCCGCAGTAGTATTACCCTCAGTAACAAACGCTAATCACATGAACAAGGTGTTGTTAACTCAATATTAGGATCTTAATGAAGTCCCCAYACTAGTAGTATTAAAGAAGGACGTGTGATTTTTCGATATGAGGTTGACACGTGGACAACGAACCTACTTTCAGTTGGTGTGCTTCACAGCACCAGTTACCCCAGTTCTGTCGTGACTCGTCCTTGAAGTTTCCAAATAAATACTATTCCTTCCTCTTCCTTAGCACTTCCGTCAACGGATTCTGTATTCTCTGGCGGCCATAGAAGAGCGAGAAACTTCTCAGACTCATAAAGGTCGGTTTTAATCCGGTTGGATGGATTATTTATTGCTTATATATATACATATATATAGATCTGTGTTTTAGCCCAATCTTTATGGTAGTTGTGTTAGATCTTAGGTTTCTGATTGTTGAATCTACTCGAATTTGATGTTTTCTGGAGAAACTTTTAATTTATATTATGCATCAAGAATCATTACTTATGATTGGATTTTGTTCAGAAGCAAGTATTGGAATCGAAGTTGAATTTTGTACTCTTCATAGAACTTATCATTTGTGAGAATTCTTGAATTCTTTTTGTATCTGTAATAAAATAACGAACTATCGAAGAATATAGTGACCACTGTTTGCTGGAACCTTGCATAATAAATCGATAGCAGCTCTCTTTCTTGTGATTGCAGGATCTGGTTTGTGCCTGTGTCGAATTTTTGCTGTTTTTTGGGTTAATAACTTATTCTAATTTAAGAACCAMGTAATAGGATGACTGGAATCCAGAATAAGAATTGATGAAAGCTCACTTTCTTGTGATTGGACAATGTATGTTGTGCATGTGATATTTTTGCTGTTTGTTGGGGTTTTAACTTGTTCAAAGTGAAGAACCGTGAAATTCAGTAGCTTTGGTGATTTACAGAGAATTTGAAAGGTTTGAGCCCTAAACATGCCAAGTGGGTTTGGGGAATCAACAAGCAGAGCACCTCCAAGCCCTTCTTGCTCTACAAATAGCGGCAGTGGTGGTGATGCTGGTAATTTTGAGTGCAATATATGCTTTGACTTAGCTCAAGACCCAATCATCACGCTCTGTGGTCACCTCTTCTGCTGGCCTTGCCTCTACAAATGGCTTCATATTCATTCTCGTTCCCATGAGTGCCCAGTCTGTAAGGCCCTTATTGAGGAGGAGAAGTTGGTCCCTTTATATGGCAGGGGAAAGAATTCAACAGATCCAAGGTCTAAGTCAATTCCAGGAGTGGAAATTCCTCATCGTCCTGCTGGACAAAGACCTGATACGGCTCCTCCGCCACCACCGGATACAAATGCTTTTGCACAGCATGGTTTTGGATTCACTGGTGGGTTTGGAGGATTTGCACCTGCAGCAACTGCAAGGTTTGGGAACTTTACACTGTCTGCAGCTTTTGGAGGTCTAATCCCATCATTATTCAACATCCAAGTGCATGGATTTCCAGATGCCACTATGTATGGCTCGGGTGGTGGCTTTCCATATGGTTATACCAATACATTTCATGGTGGACATGCACATGGTTTCCCTCAGCGCACAAATCAGCAACAGCAGGCTGATTTCAATTTGAAGGTGTTTCTCTTGTTAATTGGTATAAGTGTCCTAGCAGCTCTAATTTGGAGTTGAGGTAAATTATCCTGGGTGTTCAGAATGCTCACTCACATCTAGGATTCTTATTTCTGTTCTCTGTATATTTAGTGGTGTACTAGTTGTGAATCTTTTCCGCTCTTATTGTTTTTCTGAAATTGTTGGTTAAAAGAATATCTATATGGTACCTCATGTTATGCTCATTTTTCTCCTTTTTTGTTGTAATCAACCCGTTACCTGTTGGTACTGTGATTTTGTTGTTTCTGCCCTTACATCCGTTGCTTGTGGTAGAGAATAATGCATAATCAGTTCAGGAGCTGGACTGGTAAAGTGGGAGATAGGGGAGGGCTGACGGCAATGAGTGAATATTACAAGGGACTGTTTTGAAATTTTCACTTTGCTGGTGAAATACTGCAATATGCAAAATCTTTCTTTCTTTTTCTCTTTTTTTTTTTTTTGTTTAAGTGGGGGGAGGGAGTTAGGGGATCATATTATTTGCTTATAGAACTTTACTCTTGCTCTCCTTGCCTTGACCTGGATGTTGTGCTTCTAGATGACAATGGGAAGCAGAGGGATCTAAAGCTGCAGGGGTTTTTAACTTGGTGCTTATGGTTTGCACTAGTATCATTTGGTTGAGCTTTCTTAATATGTTGTTTCCTCTCTCTATCAGTAATCCTATATGTGAAAACGCTAATTGTAATAATTAACAGTGATTCATGATCTCTACTTACATGTTTGCTTATTATTTGYTAAAGGTGTAAATATTAACACAAATGGCACGATGAAACAATATCCTCGTTTTCATTTTGTAATTGCAAGGAGTGGCTGGGACAATGAAATATGGAACTCCACAGAATCTTATCCTGTCAGCTGAATAGTAGTGCGAGGCATTTTTTTCTTCTTTTCTTTTTGATTGTTTAGAAAAATATTCTTTTACAAAAATGTGCTTCACTCTTCGTAAGACATAACGACTTCATTAGTGGCAGAGAAGTTTGAGTTTCTATCATGATGTGTATTGTGAATATGCAAATGCCCAGGAACTTTTATTTGAGGCTTGGTGGCTGAAGATTTCTGATTAGAGGAGGAAAGAAAACTCAACTGCAAGCTTCTGCTCGTACATTTTAGTCTATTATTCTTCTAAAAAGTTGCTGAAGTCTGTCACATATTTCTGAACCAGTGGCTGCAAATAAGTGCAGATTGCTCTTATATTCATCTTTTAACTTCATTCAGCTAATGCTGATTACTGCATTGTCAGTGGTATGATCGAAATTCAGTCTTTTCTTTAACATTTCCATGTAACCGCTTGACTGCTTCCTAACCCGAATGATATACATAAAAATAAATATAGGGGGAAGGTGGTTGAAGAGAGGATGTTTGTGGAATCTCAAATTGTTCTTATGTTTCTTCTGATGGTTTATATATAAAGCATGATGTCCAGATACATGCAGCGTTCTATGATAATTCCTATTGCTGATTTTATTTATTTATTTATTCTGTTTCATAATAGGAATTAACAAAAGGAGGCAGAAAATGGATCATGTTTGAACAACCATGTGCATCACTGGGCTGAATTATTTGGACTAGCTTACCGGACAACATGTTGATCATCCCACATGTGTCTATCATATTTACTGGTGGTGCATTGATTAATTTATCTAATTGGTTACTTGTATGCAAGCCTTTAAAGGCTTCAATGGAAGGAAGCCATTTTCTTGCCCAGATTCATTGTAGGAAGGAAAATAAGTAAGAGTGACATGCTACATATCTGTTGGCAAGGAACGGCAGTCCATTTCCTTTTGGTATATATTGAACACGACTAATGAAGAATAAATACTGTTAGACGTCTCATTTACATTAAGCAAATATGCAGCAACAGGATGGAATTTTGATTCCTGATTGTGGTTTATTCTAGAGTTATATTGATTACTGCCATAACTATATAAGATTGAATGATCCTTATTTCAAATAGTCAGAAGGTTAGTGTTGAAGCTCAGTAAAAGAAAATATATTTGCATATACTTTGTTTGTGAGAACTTATCTATCTGGATTGCATCACTCTTAATCATCCATGAAACTGAATGCTGGTGGTGGAGCCATAATGTATGCTTGTTTTAGGTCTCTCCTGTTTGGCTGTTTGTGCAACTGGTCGCTCCTGTGGGACAGTGGTTTCTGGCATCTCCTTATCTTTCTGCTTTATGGGGATTATTGATTTGATTTTATCCATTCCTAGTTGATCTTTGACAAAGGTATCCAAGATGATTTAGGTTTACAAAATACAGAATTAAGCTTATACATCAGACTCTCTCTTCGTTCTTTGTCTTAACCTCTGAGGCTTTCAGAGGAGGCCATTATCAGGTGCTCCAAATGTATTATTATGTGTAATTTGTTTTTCTCTAGTGGTATCTTGTCTTAAGCTCCATGTCGACAATCACTGTATGTTATATAAAGTTCTTCATTGGTGCATCAATATGCTGTGTGCGCAACGAAATTTCATGGGAGTATCATGAYGAATTCCCTTAATGCTTCATAGCACACAATCAACATCGTACTTCACTGATGTTTTTTCTTTGGCCGCCTTGAAATGTTGCGATCGACTACTTACAAAGTTGCTTGGGGACCCTGTTTARCATGTTTTTCTTGGTTTGCACATGAATTGCTTGCTGGAGGGTGTGAAATGTGGGGTCTTTGTCTTTGTCCGGAAGCATGAAATCAGGGCATAAAAGCTGATTATCGCATATTTACAACTCCAAGAGCGAACTGCATAGGAGTGTTAAAAGCATCGTGATTTATCTCATGACCATTACTCCTATTTTACTGCTCATCCATAAAATTTCGTTAGAGTTCCCGTTCAGGAGTAGTTAGTTTGTCTGTGTCATTTTTGAGGGAAATGTGTATAGCTACCTACCTTCTTCGAACACTAATTTTGCAATCGTCAATCTTCAGTTAAGAAACGTTTTATCGCTTTTAAGGGCATCAATTTATCCCCAAAAACTATGGTTTATGGCTGTGAGCAGGGTACTCATTTCATCGATAGTTGMCTGATTGTCTTTTTGGTTTTTTTGATACTTCTAGGATGAAATTACTATGTTCCTTTTGTATGCTTATATGGTTCTGGTCTGTTCATTGGATGCCTTCTGCCGATGCTTTTATATCTCCTTGTAGTTTGTAAAAAGAAAGAAAAATAATGCTTGTTACAGAAAACGAGGAAAATGAGGTAAAGGGATAGAAAAATCGTAGAATTCGACAAAACGAAGGAAGAATGAATTGTGGGGATGGAAACTTCCATCCAGGTTCTAATGCCGTTGTTTATGACCATTGTCAGTGACCATTGGGAAAATTCCATGCCTAAACTACCAAACTTCCACATTCGACCATTGACTCTACCCATGCGGTCGTAGCAGGGATGTACTGAAAGTTCAAAGTTTGATGTAAGAGAACCTTGATTTTAATATAATAGGACCAAAAATTGAGACGTGTGCTGGGTGTAACATGCCATTCTCATAAGATTTCCGAACCCATTTCTTTTCCGGATACAGCCAGAATCTGATCTTCGCTTTCTCCAGTGATTGTAGTACTAGCAGCGTTTTAGAGGCCGTACCAAAATATCCATCCGAACTAGTATTTGCATTTATTTTTGCCGCAAAAGTCTCCACTCTATTGAATGCAGCCTACATCACATTCTGGGGGTTGTAAGTCGTAGTAGCAGAGTAGAATTTTTCTCTGAAATTGTTATTTGAATTGAATTGATTCACAATCGATAAGATTGAGATTTTAAAACTCAAAATATTCTAAAACAAGTGAACAATAAATGAATGAGAAATTTTTATCTATATTTGAACAAAGATATATCAACGGCTTGATTAAAATTAAACAAMGACAATGTCATTACTTTCGCTTCCCATTTGTTTCTYTAATAGTGATGCCTATTTTGAATGTAAGGTATGAAGATCATTATTAGGAAGCCTGGATTAATTTGTTGTTATTATACTTTTCCATTATTGAGATTTGAGAGTAGCAAGAAATAATGCAAAGTAGCCTTTACCAAAAGGAAAAAGAAAAAGTTCGTATTATGCATGTAGTTGCTCGGCCTTTGTCTACCATTTTSCTCCTAAAGTACCACTAGGGYCTTTCAAAGCCTTGTCTAATGTGAACGGAATAACTCGGTTCTACGCGTTATATCCCAGCCCCTCTGGATCCAACTGATTCCTGTTCGGTCCCTTTGTGTGTACTATCCACAGTTCTTGTTCTTTGGTTTATAGCAATTGTTAAGAATCTTTTGTCACCGAGTTCTCCTGACCTAAAGCTTTATATGAATTCAGCTCTCATGGGATATGTCCTACAAAATATGGAAACTGTCATCAGAATCATCATTCATAGAGCTCATGAGTTATTGTCTCGTAATGCTATACACTAAGAAAGAGCACATGTACTTGGGAGTTGGTTCCCTGGAATGGGATTGTACAGTATAACTTACTGAGGACACCACGGTTGTTGGTGCCTTTGAGTCTGCGTTACAGTCCACAGTCGGTGAAAGTTATGCTTCAGCAACCTTCTTTATCTTACTCTTACAAGTAAAGAAGCAGATAGGGGGACTAGTATTCATTCTTAAAAACATAGCTCTATAAATCTAAACCTATATTCTTTAATCCATATTGATGTTGAAAATATACACTRCTCTGAAACTRAAAGGTTCCCCAAAATTGACAGCATAACTATCTTTTTTTCTTCTACCATAATTCATTTTCCTTATTTAATGTGTTGGTAGGTTCTTTTTCCTTATCTGATATAAGAATTTGGTCAGAACTCATTATTCTATGCGCGTTCGATGTTCACTTCAAGCTCATTCTCTTGGCAGGGGTTTGTTTTGATAGTGGAGAAAATTCCCTTGATTGTTCCTTAAGTTTTTAGAAATCTCAACTATGTTCTCTTGAAGTTTTAATTGGAAGCAAGTTGTTGAGTTGCTCGATTGGCTTTAGTTTCAAAAAAAATATGTGATTTAGAAAAGTAAACGAGGCTAGCTTAGCTGTGTTCTTTTATTCGAGAGTTTGACCATACTAGTAGTATGCAGTATAATTAATAGTTTCCAAGTCTCACAAGTCAATATTTAAATGTTTAACTTTTTGTATTACGTAKTGAAATTTTGATTGCTAGATTACTAACCCTGGATCCTTCTTTGGTTAGCCTTAAAAGAAAAGCAGAAAGGGCTAAAGGTAGAATGGAGCAATGATTGTTTGATAACTCTAGTCTCTGCAACCTCAAAAGTTAACTACTTTAAGATATGGTAAATTTCACTGATCAAGTGATGAGCATGCACTACTTTCTTGGATTTCTTTTTTGCTGTGCAATTACTTACCATGCATATAGTTTTCTGCTTCATCCTTTTATTCCTCATGATTAAAATGCACTTAGCAATAGAAAAAGAGGTGGTCTAGCTATAGCACCCAATGCAGAAAGGATAAAACAGCCTAAAAAAGTCGTAGTATAGGAGTGGAATCATGTATGAATCCAACAACTTTCTTTTGAAAATCTTTGACTCAGCTCCCTCCCTCGCCCACCCTAACCAAGGTTCTGCAGCCCGGCCAGCCAGCCAGCCAGCTTGGTTTTTCTCTTTTTTAATTACCAAAAGCGTGTTCCTCAGGCCTCAACTCTATTAAACTTCAAAAACAATCAAATCCCAAGCAACACCACAATTCCCCACCCCACCCCAACCATTAATAAAACCATTTCTTGCTACTTCTCCAATTTCCACATCCACCCCACATGAAGCCTAAACAAGGAAAGACTTTGCTTTTTCTCTCGTTCTGCATTTTGTTCCTTCTTTGCAGCTCTGTCACTAGAGCCTTAGCCATCTCCCCAAGAGGAAATGGAGGAAGGACAATTTCACAAGCATTCAGAGAGGCCCCTCAATTCTACAATTCACCAGAGTGTCCTTCAATCACCGATGCCACCGACAGCATTGACAATGATGAAGATGCCAATGGAGGCAATAATTTTATATGCTCCGATGATGCTGTCCATGTGGCCATGACCCTGGACGCCGCCTACATCCGTGGCTCAATGGCGGCAATTCTCTCAATCCTCCAGCACACTTCTTGCCCGCAAAACATCATCTTTCACTTCGTCGCTTCTGCCTCTGCCAACGCGTCTTTCTTACGCGCTACTGTTGCTGCGTCATTCCCTTACCTCAAGTACCAAGTCTACCGTTTTTCTGATTCGGCCGTGGCTGGCTTAATTTCAACCTCCATCCGTTCAGCCCTTGACTGCCCTCTCAACTATGCTAGAAGTTACCTAGCCAACCTCTTACCTTTATGTGTCCACAAAGTGGTGTACCTCGACTCAGACCTTGTCCTGGTTGATGACATTGCAAAACTAGCTGCCACACCGCTGGGGGATGATAAAGTTCTTGCAGCTCCTGAATACTGCAATGCTAACTTCACCTCTTATTTCACTCCCACATTCTGGTCAAATCCTTCGCTTTCTTTAACATTCGCCAATCGGAAAGCTTGTTACTTCAACACAGGGGTGATGGTTATTGATCTTGATCGATGGAGGGCTGGAGACTACACAACCAAGATAGAAGAATGGATGGAATTGCAAAAGAGAATGAGGATATACGAATTAGGTTCCTTGCCGCCTTTTTTGCTTGTTTTTGCTGGAGATATAGCTCCCGTTGATCATCGGTGGAACCAACATGGTCTCGGGGGTGACAATTTTCGAGGGCTTTGCAGAGATTTGCATCCAGGTCCAGTGAGTCTCTTGCATTGGAGTGGCAAAGGTAAGCCCTGGGCAAGACTGGATGCCAACCGGCCATGTCCCTTGGATGCTCTATGGGCACCCTATGATCTGTTAAAGCCTCCGTTTTCATTTGATTCTTGAGGTATAGCAGATCAAACTGTACCGTGGAATCGCCAGTTTTAAGCCCCGCTCCGCTGTGGCACGTCGTGCCTGCCAGTGTATAGATTCCTTCGATGCTGCTGCTGAAGCTGTAGATTAATGTATACACCGCCATATACATACACCATCTTCTCTCTGCTTCATCAAATATACASTGAGAGAAAGCATGAAACTTTGAGGGAGCTTTTCCGGCTCTGTAAATTTTTCTAGGTGCTCTCCATAATTYCGGAGGGCAGATTCAAACTCATAAATTCGTTTTTTAATTTTTGGTAAAATATATTAAATAATTTCCTGTAATAGTAATAGAGATGAAATAAAAATGAATGTCCTCTCTCTTTTTTGTCACTCCTATCTTCTTCTGAATCCTTTTATGATTCAACCATTTCCTTCTTCCCTTTAATTGGGATTATTAGATTTCTTGTTCAACCAGCATAAAAGGCAAAAGGAAAATATTGATTTTGGAAAAATTTAGAATTTTCAATGTCTCAAATCAATGTTGAGAGAGAGTAGATGAATAATATATATTTTTATTCATTTATTAATTTTTTGTATATTTGTAAAGTATTCAAAAAGTCTCGAACATTATTTGAACAATTTTCAAAAAATGTTTTTATCAATACTTTTTGTGTATTGAATAATTGAATTTAAATTCAAATATTCTAAAATTCAATTAGACTCATCTACCATCATCCTACGACTGGAGACAACTGGAGGAGGAGTTATCTATGATCCATTATTACTACTACTAAGTTATGCGATTTAGAAGGAACTATAATTGCATAATATATTTTCATCTTATTTTAAAATTTAATATTACTTTCTTTTGAGAAAATAATGTTTCTTTATAAAAAGACATTTCATATTAGTTTTTATAATTATTAACAATCGAGTTAATTTATATAAAGAAGAAAGAATGTTTACCGTCAAATATTATTATTTATAGATAACTGTAATTCATATTTATCTTAAGTTAGAAACGTAAATATAATCTTAGTTCACTATTGACATCTTTATATAAATTAATTTCGTTTCTATTACATGGCAAGAAATTGTAAAATAATAAAATTTAAAATTTAAGAAATTATGAAATCAGAAAAGGAAAAAACTCAAAACTTTACTTGGTAAGAGAGTATCGTTGTCCAAAATTTTTAATGCAAAAAATAATAATAATAAAGCTTTTTATTAATTAGAAGATTCGAATAGAATTAATTTATTAATGACAGCCATACCGTTTTCTTCTTCTTCGTCTTTCTAAAACTGCATCTTTTGAGTCGCTCATTTGACATTGCAAATGAACCACCAACTTTCTCGTTTCCTTCTTTTCAAAATAAATTTTTTTCTCTCATTATCCTAGCAGATCTCTCTCTATATTTATACTTATTTGAAAAAAATAATATTAAAATTATCGATTAGAAATTTTATAATACATTCTTCATATATTTACTCAATGATATGTATATATATTGATCTCTGTGTTCTGATTTGAAGGTAAAGCTATCCCATTACTGAATTCGTCAGCYAAGCCCATAAAGTAGCATGATATCCCATTCTCAAACTAATGATCGTTACTCGCCACCCACTGCATCCATGCTTAATGGATTTTCCTCGTCATTTTTTCTTCAACTCTAAGTAAAATATAATGAGCAAATAACAATGGTCGATCCACTTAAAAGATGTAAATCTAGGACCCTTTACGGATGAGTTCCATATTTTGCAATTAGTACAACTTGAAGGGAACTCAGAGTTCCAATCATAATGGAAAAAAGCTGTCGGTGGCTCAAGGAAGGAACAGAGAGAAAGAGAACATATTCTAATGCAAAGGGACGACGTGAGGAGGGGACATAAAAAAGGAACCAAGTCTACGTACGGCTTATTCACTATTCACTTTAGGATAGGACGTTGAAAAGTCTTGTTTCTTGGGACCCCTTCAATATCAATCCATAACTGGACTGCAATAAATGGGTTTTCAATCTAACTAGGACTGCGATTCTTGGTTTTGGTACTTTTCTTTCTTCTTTTGGAGGGCTTCTTGTACTTTGTCCGTTSATATACGTTCACCGGCTTATCACAATCCTCCCACGCGGTTCATTCGGATTCTGTCTKAGAAACAAATGATGAACATGGTTTCATGCTGGCTACTTCTCTTTTTCTTTGACATTTCAAAACATTTTTAATATATTTTTTACTCAATTTCTTAATATTGTACTTGAAAACGAACTAGTTTTCTTAATGAAAATTTGATTGATATGCCACGTAAATTGTAAATTGTTTCTTCTATAAAATAATATGCTTTTTATGCTATGGGAGAAAGAGAAGACAGTTGCCTGGTTGTCATACAGCTATAATCTTTTCCCATAATTTAAGTAATGTAGGGATAATCAGATGTATATTTAATGTATATCTTGCCTAATAGGACGACTTTACTTGTAAACAATGGAATAATTAAGTTTGGTATTATTCCTAATGAGTTAGTAATCCTGTTTTGATTGACATAATCAGCTGTCGGTAGAATGTCGATGCTAGAAGGTTGCACAGCACTAAAGCTAATTAATCCTCTTCTTCTCCTTTGCTTTATCCTTCCTGAAGTCAAGAGCTTTAGCTCCGAGTTGTCGGATTGGTGGGAGGCTTGACTGCAGTGCCAATTCCTTCAGAATGTGACGGGAAACCAATGAATGATGGATAACCTGTGGCCTAGCACCGATAAGAGACATTTTGCATGCGGTTAGTGGCAGGCCAAGTTTCCTGTTTCTCATTGACATATATATAGATCTTTCATGCTCTATTACCAATGAAGAATTCATTCCATACAGAAGTTCTTGAATAAAGAGATATACGGACATTCTACCATACTAAATAAAGAATACAACAGAACAGATATTGGAGTAAATATGCAATCATTTTTCAAAGGCTGCAACAAGTATATGACTCAAAACTCATAGGATGTAATTCGACTAAAACAAGGTATCAAAGTTATGGCCACCGTGAAGTTTTTCCAATGAAGGCGACCGATACATGTAAAGAGACCTTATTGGTGTCAAACCTACCCACGTGCTAACATGGTAGAGCAATGCTAACATGTGCTAACAGCAGAGAATTAATTGAAGGAATAAAAGTGATAAATATGGCCAAAACAAATATTGTTATGATATTTTCACTCTTTTGTTGTTTTCCTATTATGCATGCCTCTAATCAAACTGGATCAATTTCAAGCAATGACTGAGGTTTATTGACCCAATAATATGTTTAACCTGTGTACTAAGAGGAGCTCCATGGTCATCATTGCCTTCTAAGAGAATCGACTTGCAAGCGTTTAGGTTTCTGATTCTGGAACAATTACAATTTTTTCTCTATCCTGGAAGCCGGGACCAACTTAGAATGGTGCCTCATTTTGGCATTTCTAAGAACGTCAACAATATTAGTATCCAAAGCCATTCAATTAGCATAGACTGATACAAGTTAAGAAATTCTACCTGAAAAGGCTTATCATCCACCGATAACCATATCTTATCATTTCTCAGTTATAGGAGCGAACTTCCCTCCTTTCTTTTTCTTCATTCTTTCTTCTCCATAATCGTCAGTGACCAAGTTGAACCTTGGAGCTCCTACCATGATACCATGACACTCACCAACTGCATGCAGAAAAAAAGAACCAAAACAATGAAATATTAGCAAGAGTTGATATACATCAGCGACAATCAAATAGATGAAAACAACCTCGTTCTCTTTTCCAGATTTGCTGAGAGAAACTTGTTCTCCTCTCTAATGTTGCGTTGGAGACATTTTCCACTATTAGTTGAAAGATGCTGTTGACAAGGAAAAACATGAGGTTCAAGAGTACATGATAAGTGTAGAGACTAATGACTATGCAAAAGTTTGTTGGTGGAAAATCAAGGAAGCAATCTTATGGAGCTTCAGAACAAGTCTATCTTAGGCAAGACCGCAGAACTTGGTATTACCTTGGGATTCAGGCCACATGAATTCCCCGTWGATGCAGTAGGCATCAAGAATCCCAAACTACGTCTCATACTAAAACAAGAGTCGGATGGCTCCAATAACAACAYCCTATTTAGCAACAAGAATAGAATAACCTTTCATATATTATAATGAGAAATAAGGAAAATGATATAAATGTAATGCGATGAAGTTTGGAGTTGATAGCTGTTGAAATCCCAGAATTTGCAGCACTTTAAATAGTAAGAAATGAGACAAGAATCAAACACTTTAAATAGTAAGAAATGAGACAAGAATCAAAACATAAGTCGAAAAAAGAAATCAATCTCATCACAGATGCCTTCACTCTGGAATTCAATTGTAAAGCGGGAGTAGATTTTAACTTACCTTGTTCCAACAACGCATATTCTTGTAACTAAACAAAGCTCTTATGCTTCAGAAACTAGCGCTCAAATGCAATTCTTTTATGAAAACGTGATCTAGTAAACCTATAAGCAGAAAGAGAGATCAATAGACAAGCAACATATATGGTAAGTCAAACTTGAGTGATCCAAGGAGGTACTAGTATACTAACTTGGACTGATCAGCTCTATCTCCCAACATTTGATGTAAGACCTGCTTTCAGCATTTCATCCAAGAGCTTTGCAGATTCCTCTGTATTACCTTGTTGCCTAAGACCATTGATCAAAGCAGAGTAGGTAATCACTGAAGGAGCAATACCTTCTTCAGTCATTCTCTCTTTCAATTTCAAAGCTTCTTGAGTATTACCAGCTTTAGAATACCCATCAATCAAGGTATTATATGTGATAAGATTGGGAGCTAATCCTTTTGATTGAAGCTTGTGCAAAAGCTTTAGTGCTCTTTCAAGGTTTCCAGATTTACAAAGGCCATTTATGAGAGCATTATATGTAGCAATATTTGGAACAAGACCTTTTGTCAGCATCTCATCACGTAAATCAAAAGCCCCATTCACATCTCCCATGACTGAAGCACCATGAATGAGGCTAGTATATGTGTACTCATCGGGGTTAAAGCCTTTGGCTGACAAATCACTAATAAGTTTTTTAGCATCCTCAATCCTCCCAAATTTACACAAACCTGAAATAGCCACATTAAGCACAATATTGTTGGAAGCAATTGAACTTTTGGGGCTTTCATCAATAGATTCTGCTATTCTCTCAGCATCTCGTAGCTCTGTATCAGCATTTAAATGGTCATAAAAATGTTTAAGGTTTAGGGAAGTATCGGAGCCCATTATTCTTAGCAACAATGTAGTTGCGTCGCCACTCTTTCCAAGCCTGTATAGTCCACTGATAATTGTCGTATGTATTACCATGCTCGGTGCTAAACCTTTTGTTATCATTTCAAAATACACATTTAAAGCTTTCTTTAGCATTCCTTCTCTGAACCAACCGGCAATAAGAGTTCCATATGTGACGATGTTGGGCTTTAGCTGTCTACTCTGCATCTCAGCAAATATGTCTGATACCTTGCTTGACTTCCGAGCCTTAAAAAGTGCATTAATAAGTGAATTATACATCTCAATAGAAGCAGGGATTCCTTTCCTTTCCATGATATGCTTTATTTCAAAAGCTCTATCAATGTCCCCTGTATTACCATATCCGTCAATCAGAGTTCTATAAGATACTTCATCTGGTAAACATCTTAGTTCTTTCATCTTTTCAAGCACCTCCTCTGCTTCAATTAATTTCCCCATCTTACATAACCCGCCAAGCATCGTATTAAAAAGAATCCTACTTCTGGCATAGCCTTTCGCTAGAACTTGTTTCCACAACAGGGAAGCTCCTTCAAAATCTCCCTTCTTAAACAGCCCATTCAAGATAGTAGTATAACCAACCTCATCAGGAATAATGCCTCTCTTAAGCATCAGAAACCAAAGACTCAAAGCATCATTAAAATGACCAGCTTGACACAAACCTTTTAAGAGGATATTGTAGGTAACGACAGTAGGTTCTATACCTTCTCGCAGCATCTCATCACAAAGACCAAAGGCCTCCTGTATTAGACCAGCCAAGCAGTAACTATTTAGCAGAGTATTGTAGCTATAAGAGTCGGGCATTAACTTCCAGATACTCATACTCCTCACAAGCTGCTCAGCTTCAGTAATTTGACCAAGCTTACAGTACCCATTTATCATAGAATTACAAATAAGATTGTTCATTCTCAATCCCAAACCTAACATCTCATCCTTAACCCTCGTAGCGTCGTCCATCCTGCCATGTTGAGAAAACCCGTCAATCAGCACACCATATGCCTGACTATCTACAATGAATGATTGACCTTCCTCCCATTTCATCTCTCGGAACACTTTTTCTGCTTCCTCCATCATCCCTTTTTTGCAGTAGCCCTTGATCAACAAAGTCCTCGTAATCACATTCTCTGACACCCCTCGTCTCCTCATCATCCTTAATACTCCTTCAGCACCCTCCAAATTCCCCTTCTCAACATAGCCATTCATTAAACTATGATAAGTCGCTGAATTTAACTCCAAACCAAGCTTTTTCTCCATTTCCTCAATAAACTCTAATGCATTATTAATTCTACCTTCCTTACAATAGGCATTCACCATTATAGTACAAGTATATACATCAGGGATGAGCCCCATCCTAGTCATCTGTTTAAAAACACAGAAAACAGTGCCAAAGTCTTGGCTTTTAAGCAAGCTGTTCAGCAAACTATTACAGGAGCGCATGCTTGGCACCCGACCACACTTGTGCATATTATCGAACACGTACAGTGCATGTTTTACCCATCCTTTTTGAGCATAGGCTTTCAGAATCATATCAAACACTGTGGGCGAAAACTTAAACTCTCTATAAACTCGAACTAATTCATCATAAACCAAAGAAGCAGAAGATTTATTTCTTGAGAGGTCGATTAATTCATTCAAATACGTCCTGGTTTCATCAAAAAGTCTAGCTTTGGATAAGATGTGAGTGATTTTACAGTAAGACTTCAAATGGGGTGTGTAATTTGGCTGCTTCGAAGCCAATCTGAAGAAGTAAAGGGAGGCATTGGGATTCAATTTGAGTTTRCGGAGGACGTCGTCGACGAGGCCATCGGAGAAATCAAAGGAGAGAGCGTTGAGAGCCGTGAAGCGTTCGAGAATTAAAAGGCGACATATCCGATCAACAAATTCCGCTGGTGCCCCTTTAGAGGTCTGGAGTCCCGATAGAAATCGGAGGATGGCTGGGGAAGACTGGCCGCGAAGATGGCYGATGCMAGTGGAACTGGGACAGAGCATTGTAGTTTCAACTGGTTTCAGCGGCCATTAAACAAGCTTCCATTTTGGATTGAAGAAATAAGCAGCTCGCGATGTTTCCTTTCATCTGTAACCGTCTGTAGCAAACACATAACGATGACAAAGGCGCTTGTCATCTACAGCAAAGGCGCCATTCTCGTCATCTACAGCAGTTCGGCCCATCAAACTCTATTCCATTGTCGCGTTGAACCATTAAAGTCTAATCGCATCACTCAGGGCCAATTGTTTTTTCTTTTTTATAAAATTACTCAGCGCCACTAAAAACTTCTTTTACCATATGGTCCAGTCTTTCAGTTTGCCTCGTTATATTATGGGCTATGTTCTCTACTAGATTTAAAAACATTTTAGCCTTTTATTTTAAGTTTAAAATTAAAAAAATAAAATCAATTACTTTTATATTTAAATAACTGTCTAAAAAGCTCGACTGTGTTTTTTTTTTTTTAAAGATAGCTTATATTAATATTTACTACCCGATGCAAGTGAATCCAAAAAAAAAAAAAAGAAAACAGAAAAAAAGTCATGGTGTCTATATGACCTCAAAAGGGGAAAAGAAGGGAGAATCATGGCTTCATACTTTAATTTTTAATTAAATTTTATAAAATGAATAAATTAATATAAATAATTAAATATTTGTAAAGAAATATAAAAAATCGAAAACAGTTATATGTCATTTTGCGCTGATTTTTCCTTTTATTAATTGTATTCATAGTTCAGATCGTGAACTTTGAATCAACTATATCCTGAGACCATATCATTGAATAATTKTAAGTAAATTGCGCCTGGCAGAGTGATAGAAATATTCGTTGACTCCTTATGAAAATATAAGCAATAAATATATGATTTACGATAATAGAAATAGGGAAAAGAAAAAAGGTTATATAATTCTTCCGGGTATTTCTTGGAGGATATTTAACGATTCTATCTCGGCCAATACATATTTACTTAGATGGAAGGAGAGAACTATTTGCTTCTTCATAGTCGCCATAATATTCTCCAAGGCTCTGATCCTTCTTTCTTCTGATAAAACGATAGTAGATATACTGTAGAATGATCTGTGCAATTTCGGTCCATGTTGAGGTGAAACAGTGGATTTCCTAACGGGGAGCCAAATGATGAATGGATCAAAGCAAATTATTAATGGAGTCACTATATATAGAAAAGGATACGAAAAGATCAAGCGCTACGCAGACTGCAGCATCTAGCAACCATGGCATGTTAGCTTTTATCATCTCCCACTCTGTGCTTCTTACCAAAATACTGCATTATAAACTTCAGGTGTGAGATTTTATGACAGGTATTGCATGTTCTTGGATCAAGCAAAAGAGGGAAGGAAGATTATTGGAATGACCTTCCGACATATGTGGCATTGGCAATGAGCGCAAAGATGAACATAAGAGGGTTCAAGCCCTGTGAAAGATTAAAGAATTTCAGTTCAACAGTAAAGATTGAATCTTAAAACTTGTACTTATTCAGATGCAAATTGTTACCTCCACGCTTCCTCTTTTAATCTGGCATGACATCATACACATTCGTCAGTATATAGAGATCGAGAGAGATAAAAAATTTAAAGATTTTAATATGGATAAAAGTAATTACATTTAGCCAAATCTGGGGAATCCGTCCACCCATGTATATGGCAGCCATTAACCAACCCAGCCATTGTCCATAAGCATTGCTATGTACTTCATTTAAATTCTGTGGATTAATAGAAGAATTTCTTATTTAGTTTCTGAGTTCAACGCAGAGTCAGACATTCAAATTCATCATATTGTTTCGAAGAGAAAATGGAATAAATTAAATTATAATTTGTACAAATGGCCATGGGATCGAGAACCTGGAGTGATCTCCTTCCGAAGAGTTTCAGATAAGAAGCCTTACTTCCAAGAGGAAGATAAGCTGAAGTAACCAAAAAAGTTCCGAGTCCCACCTGAGTGGATCAATAAACATGGTTTAAAAGTTAAAATTATTTTACATTAACCGTGTATATAAAATTTTTACCGCCAGAAATTTACTGGAACCATTTCAGGAAAACTCACAGAGTGAGGAATTGTACGAGGCTGGCTGACAGCCGGTTCATTTTCATCTTCAGATGATGAATCATTTTGATGTTCCAGAGCAGGAGGACCACTCTTGGGTTTCATGTAAGACTCAGCCGGAGTATCACTTCCGGCCAATGATCTTGCTGACCTGAATATCCATTTAAAAGAGAATATATATGTTGCAGTTTTGCATCCCGCGTTCGTCAAACTAAACTATATAATCTCTTTCTTTCGTCTCAGAAATAGACTTACATAAAATAAAAGTTCCTCTGCCGAGGTATCTCAACGGGAGCATTTGGTTTAGCTCCAAATCTAGCCTGTACCTTCTGTTTTAAAGAATCCCTCTCGTCAATGGCCTGAAAAGAGAAACAATAACGTTAGTGGACAGTAAGTATGATATCCTCTATAGATCTTCGAAGTGAAAGACTAACATGGACTTCTGCTACCTTATCCGAGATAACTTTCCGGTACTTCCACCATTGGAGGAAATGGTCATAGTATAAACACTGTAATGCTAGTACTATTGTCGTTGTCGTATACAGCTTCAGAGAAACATTCACGCCTGTTAGATTTACTAATATAGATGGACACTGTTATAGGCAAAATGCATTGACTAGTGAAGGTAAGCTTGGATTTACCACAGCAGTGTAGAACTGGGTAGGCAACTGCAAGAAATGAACAAAAATCTCCGTGAGAAAACACACAGCCCGAAGATGGCTAAGAATCTAGGAACCGAGCATGATTTGACATGTGCATGCCCCAAGAATATGACCTGTTTTTACCTTTGATCCTGAGAATTAACGAATCTCACCAAAAAGAAGGGGAAAAAAAAATAAAGAAAGAGAGAAATTTGCATAGTTCTGATTTACCGTGGCTGGTTCCAGAACGCAACCCACGAGGTTGAATACGTCGCTGCACGAGATAACAAAACTCAACAGAGATGCCAACGAAAATGCATGGAAATAAAATAAAGAACTGATAATGAATATCTTTATGTAAAAGACCAAGGTACCCGATAATCCAAGCAGAGATAAATGTCAGAGAGACCCCGTTAGCAGATTTATTCTTAAAGTTGGTGATTATTTGTGGGATTTCTGCAACTCCCCAGCAGATCATGCTTGCTAGTCCAAAAGCAAATGATATTCCATCATTCATGTTGCAGAGACAGTCTTTAAAGTACTCCTCAACCCATCTAACACAAGGTTTTTGCTCCAGTGGACAGTAAGAGAGTTTCAGAGGCTTCATCTTCTCTCTCTCTCTCTCTCGTTCTATCTGTGTGTGCTAGTCCGATTGCAACATATATAGTGACGGAGAGAAGCTATTGTTATTTCATACCACGGGCAATCAAGAAAGCAGGTTTCTAAGTAACAAAGATCAGCATATGGCTTTTTCAGTCATTACTGCTTTTAATTTTAACACAATATGAAATTGCATCGTAGAAAAGATATAAAGCAATCTCATATCATGTTATCAACTTTTATAAATTTTGAAAAAGTCTGTCTAAGAGTGAAACCACGACATGAGATTGTGTTACGATAATGTAATTTTACGTTATTCTGAAATTAATAAAGAAGTAAATGTGTATAAAAGAATACTCTCGATATTTATATTTCTAAATAAAATCGTATAAATAATTGTATTAGAATCTTAAATAGTAATTAACACTATAATATATAATTGTATAAGAATCTATAAGAGATTCCAAAAAAATGAATTAAAAAACAACAGGGGATATTCGAAGTAAACCTATAGAAACTCGAAAATGTGAGGCCAGGACAGTAGCATATTCTAGACTATATGCTTTTCTAAGTTGCAACAAAGTACAATAATTGGCTGTCCTTAGCTTGCTCTCACTTTCCTTTGCAGCAACCCCATCTTTGTAGCTTATTTGTTTCAAGATAGAAATGCATAAATTTGATTAGGACAAATGGTTGAACATCGAATTACAACTTGAGCAATTTTTCCTCTATTAAATGATGGCTCATGATATCCTTCAAAGCTTAATTGGTGGCTCTGTAGTCAGATATTGACCACCACTCTCACTAAAGTTTGTAATTAAGGATGTTAACCAAATACTTAATTAAAGT
>MEJB01000017.1:3027443-3046170 GCA_001752375.1 Rhazya stricta
TGGACATTGATGGCAAGCAAGAGCACCCTCCGTTATGTGCTACACATTCGAGGCACTGCAATTTGTTGTTTCAAAATTGCAGAAAGAATCGTTGCTCTCTCTAGTTGCGAGCTGAGTAGCGTTGCTGTAACGAGCAACCAAAGGAGATATTTGCTCAGTCCTTCTTCGGAGCTGAAACCAGAATCTAAAGGCAACACACTTTATTGTGATAAGCCAGAGGTGCCATTCACTTGGCGAAAGAACGCCCTGTTATATCATGCTCGAACGAAGCAATATAACACTTCGGTAACCACTTCATCAGATCAGCTTTGGAGAAGCGAGTTTCAGTACTTGAGAAGATAGCGGGAAGTCCAGAATCCCTGGCGGATATGTTGACGAAGTCTTACCAATCAGAAACTGAAGTTATGCACAACTTCAAAGTTGGACTCCTCGACTGATGAGGAAGCCGCGTGCTCGCAAAACTTGAAGATCTGTGAGGCAAGATTAGTCCTTCAAGTGGGAGATTGTTTTGTAGTTTGAAGTCTAACTTGTAGAAGGTAATTTAGACTTTTCCACATAACATTTTTGGTTGACCTAGTTTTCTTTCATATATTCGCTTGGCTGTGGTGTTACACGCGCGTTTTCAGAAACCAGTCTAGAGAAGACAAAAAAGCTATGATGAAAGCCATCTAAGAGCCGCGCAACAGTAAGAGTTGTGGTGATTCGTGCATCCTGGTGCGAAGTGAGCCTGTGTGAAAAAAATAGAGAGAAACAGAGTAGACTATAGAGAAGAGGAAGTGGGGTGTTAAACACGAAATTCCTCTTTGGATAATGTGATTGTTTTCTGCCGAGCAGCAAGTGGATGTACCTAGCTACACATTGTGAGGGAACCACTATAATTTCTGGTGGGGTCCGAAATCCTGATTTCTTTTCTGCTTCTGTTATACCACAATTTCTGAACAATTGAGAAAGGTAAATACAAAACTGAAACCAAACAAGGCCTTATAACAATTACTAAACAAAATTTTAACCCTTTGGGAAAAGAACAGACAAAAAGTTCTTACTGTGATAATAGTTTGTTACATAGAAAGGCATAGTCCTCTCGTCTCAGGCATGTGATGATGTCCCAACAAAGAATAAATGTACAAAGATAAAACTTTGACTTCTTCCCCTTAATGTGGACCAAACCAAACCAAAAAAAAAAAAAAAAAAAAGAGATAACAGAAGCAAAAGGTTAATAGCTTTGTTTATTTCTTGTTTGATGGCGCATGAATCCTCACATATCTTTCTCCATCCATGGCTTCATTCAGTGCTTGCCTCTCGACCAAGAGTAATGGTATTTGCTGCTCCACTTTCATATCTAGACACTCATAAAATTCTTGCATGTCAAAAGTGGTTGACACTCATTTGTGTCCATTATAACGGAATCCAGGCACTCCAGGCAAACCTTCAGACCATCACCAAAGGCAACAAATTTTGTGTCGCGAGGCTGCTTGCAGCAAGCAAAAGAAGAATTATTTATTATTGTCAAGTATAGACACATAAAGTCTCTAGAACATATCAAGCATTTTATCAGACTAACCCCCATACGCTCACAGCTGCAGCAACGAGGAGTTCCATCAAGATCATGAACAGGGCAGCATTTCTATGACAAAAAAGGATGTGCCCGATATTCTGAGGCCAGCTGGATTTGTTCAAATCTCAATATGAAAAATGAATAAAATTCAATTCAAACAATAAATCTATATCTAGGGAATTTAGATTTTCAAAGAAATAATGATGGTACAGCAGCATGCAATAGGCAACATCAGACTGAAAAAAGAAGGCAAAATGGAAAGTGAGTCTCAAGAGAACTTGAAATATCAGTGCTAATTCACAATGACAATGACTCGATCTTTAATTTTCTAGGTATGTAACACATGCTTGCGGAAAACAAAAGAAAAAAAAAAAAAAAAAATCAGGCAGTGAAGATTGGACTTTCCAGGGAACTGCCACCTTTCCTCCTGCTAGTAAAATAGTACGATTCATTAGTCAATAAACTTTCATTTTTAAAGAGGAGAACCTGGTTTACTGAATTATCTTCAAAGAAAACTATTTCATTCCAAAGGAAGAAAGGACTATCACACTGAAAAAGAAATACAGTGTTTGCACACATCACATTTGGGGTGATAATTCTCCTTGTAGCAAGCCTTGTGACAAGGATAGTTCCCAGACGTAAAAAACTAGACCGCAGAAGAATGGAGAAACAAAATTATACACAACGTTAAACAGAAGAACTGAGAAACACCGTACAGTTGGCACTATCCACTAAGCCTCAGCTTCTAGGAACTAATTGAATTATAGGTCGCAACATATTTCATTTGTCAGATTAAACATTTCCATAAAACATATGCACGTATTGACTCCAAACCATGCAAGCCTACACATACTCAAGCATTTGCAAAACCAAGCAGAAAGAGTATACAGATACCTAAAAAGGGTCATTTTGCCACTAGTATTGATTATTGACTTRAATAGGAGGGAAAACAGTTCTTACAATTTATGCATTTATTTTTTGCAAAGTATCTAAAACCGCAGAGACAATTATTTGTTGAAAGATAATAAATCTTTTGCACTTTCATGTAGAATCTTATTTCTGAAACTCAAATAAACATATTGTAAAAAAATAGATAAACATAATCATTGCTTGCACTGGTTTCTGATCATATAGAGCTTTTCTAATATGAACTTCTTCACTCGTGTGTATGGTACAGTCAATTGAATTATACAAAGAGAGATTATGCATGAACCAGAGATGATAATAATGAATGAGAGTTCCGAGATCTTTTATATTGTTTTAAAAGATTTTTCTTTCCAGAAAATTCCCTAATTCTTCCTTTGTCCTTATCTAAGGTGAACAGATTAAGAGTACAGCAAATGATAATAAGCAAACACATCAGCTGTATGATCAGTATGACAGGAATATTACCTCATAATCAGATATTGGTTGGCCACAAGCATGACATCGAAAATATTCAGGATGCCAGACTGCACCCATATAACTCAAGAAACACTCAATCCCAATCTCATTGTTACAACCAGCACATATCCTTCCACTTACAAAGTCAATTACAGTGATAGAGCTAATGATAATGTAAAAACTTAGCTAAAAGAAGCATGTAAAATCCAAAAAGTAAAAACTTGTAACAAAATTTAAATAGCTATTTAAAAAAAAAAATTGCCTACAAATGCATTAAGCTAGATTTTAGATTACATTGCCGATGAATGGAATTTTCAAATATTTCAACTGACATTGACTGTAGCAGAGGAAAACGTATTCTCGAGAACTGAGTTATAGATTTMCTGCAAGTTTTCTACTTCTTTTCAAGTATTCAGTGTCCAAAACAATTATACAATCTCCCTTTTATTTTCTGTGCAAGTTGTTTGTGCATATACATCAAATTGATTAGCTACAAGCTCAATGCAACAGGCAAAATGTCGTAAGTAGCAATGACTTAATAGCATAAGGCAAGTACCATCGGCAAAACATTATAGGATAGCAGAAGGAGAAAGCTATAAATTCTTAGCTCCACCCTTCTCACAATCAGCTAAAGTTGCATTGCAAAGTTGGATGCAACACAACCTAATTCAATGTATGCCAGTAGAAATAGAAGAACCACATGCAACTAGAGGAAAGTTTATCTAGAATCGGAGCAAACTCCTGAATGAGAAATAGAGGACATTTTAGCAACCACAAACACAGAAATGTCATGAGATAAACCTTTCATTGAAATCTATATGGTGAATTATAAAAGACTGCAAACATCTCGTACACTGAAATAGAAACAGTCGAATATAGAATCAAGGTTTAGTCTTTGTTGAAGATCTGGAAAAGTATAAAGAAGATTTTAGACATGAGTTTGGAACTTCCCTTGCTAGTCCAGAAAATTTGAAATCAGTTATAAATAGTTTAGATTCAGAATATGCAGCAGCCAAGGCCTCTGGCAGATGCATACACGGCATGGATTTCACTGAGATAGGAGTTTCAAGATAGGCAATTCACTTAAACTTATGATACTTCAGACTTCTAGCTGTGAGTAAGATAACAATTATACTACTCCTTTTCCAGAATGGATGCCCTCATTTCTATTAGCAGGTGATAAAAAATGGATGGGCTTTTTTCTTCTCCAAAATGAACACTCTTACTAATTAATTTACATTATTGCCCTTACTCATAATCCTAATTAGAGTTAGTGGAACATGAACGTCTCCACAAATCCTCCGTAAATGTAACTTATATTATGTTAATTACTAATTATAGCCCTAAAACTGGTAAAATTAGAAACATTACATGTTCAAAGTCTCTCCTAAATCTTTGTGCCACGGTTAAATAAACACACTATTATGAAAAAGAGGTTGTAGCAAACATAAAATTTTAATAGTACCTAAAGCCCACAGAATAGGAGAAAGGTATAGGTTGATAAAAGTTTCTGCTTCCATTTCCATTGCCTCCCCTCTTTTCATGTTGAGGTGGAGACTCGTAATTCAAGCTTCCTGAAGAGCTGTGGCAAGTTGTTCATCTTCTTTCATTTGAGATTTATAATCTAGCAACGATTGAAAATCATGTAAGTCAGAAAACTGCATATCCAATACCCCATATGAAGTGCAAAAACTTTTCAAGAATGTTGAACCATGTGCAATGGCAAGGTTCATGTTGCACTTGGGGAACGTCTGTGAGCATCTATTCAGAGTTTTTCCAAGTGTATAACTAAAGGATTATCAAGAAAACTAAAGATGCTAAAATCTTCACAAAAGAATGTACAGCTTCACCACCTTCCAGCCATATTAGAGTTACATGAAAGAAAGCTCAACAAATTGGAAAAAATAAATTGAAAAAAAAAGAAAAAGAAGAAACTGCTGTACGGGCCAAGGCGGCTGTACGGTACAGCAGGAAAAACACACAAAAAAAACCCCCCACCAAAAAAAAAAAAAAAAAAGTAAAAAGAGATGCTACAAGAAGTTAGTAAAAGATATTCAATTAGTGAATGCAGCAGCAAATTTCAGTAGTCTAGGTGGGTCAATTTTTAATTACTTCAGGCCTTTTGAATCTTGTAATTTCCGGGTGTTTTAGAACAGGAAGAGGTTCAGTTTTTCATATGTTCCTAAGAAAACATAATCCAAATCCAAAGCATATTTCTTTTATAAGTCTTGATTCTATGAACATCCATCTAATTTCGAGGTTTGCAGCTGATCTGAAMAATGAAATTCGTGGTGTTCTTTCTACTTAGCTTAGGAAATAAGAGAATGTGCTTTATCAGTTTCATCTTTTCTCTGTCCTTTTCTTCCCCATTCTGTTCAGAAAANTATCAAATCCACAGCTAGCTCAAATAGATCAGAGGAACATATGGAGGTGAAGACAGTTTCTGCATAGAAGCTCTGAGTGTCTTTCCTCTCTTGGATTCAATTTCGCTGAGTTGATCAATGATTACCAAAGAGACACGTAATCAACTGTCCCGAATGTTCAATGAACCAGTTAAAATGGCGCCCTTTAGGATTATATAGAAATATATGGTGTGGTACTACATCTGGAGTTACAATTCAAATTGAGTTGATTGGAGAAACATGAGTAGTAGTTCATTATCGTCATCTCCATATGGTCTGGAGATTCTAGGCAATGATTCTACAAACCATATCAGCTCTGGAAATTATAATTTACAAATCATTAGCCAAAGACATTTAGCTAATTCAGTTTTATGTGTCTTTTAGTGTTCAAGGATATTTCATTGATTTTCTAGAGTCACCAGTTATTGTTATTATTTTGGACTAGGTGATGCAGGAAGAAGTAAGGGGTAGCTTCATCTTGCTATAGGCAGTGGAAGAACATAACTAATTAGAGTTCTTAGCTCTAGTTTGATATTCAATCAAAGAAGGGGGCGGTTTGGAGAAAGAACAACTAGATTAGAGTGTGAAAAAGGCCATTCRGAGGCTGTGAACAGTAGCCTGTGAACAGTATCTTCCTGGAGAAGATGGGAGAGATAGGAAAAGGAAGAGTGGAAAAAAATAGGCAATGCCTTGGAAGGATGAACCAAATYAACGTCTCAATACTTCATTAATTCACTGCTGCCAGAAACAACACAGATTCAAAGAAATCAAATTTCAATTGTAAAGAACAAGATAAAGGAAGCTTATCAAACACAAATCCCCTCCACAAGACATCCCATTTCTGCACTAGCAAATCCATCTACTTGCAGAAAAGATATTTTGGATGAGATTTTGGTTTTGACCCTTAGCAAATCAGACATTCCATTTATGACATGTATTTATTTTTTCCTTTGGTTCCCTCTTTAATCTATTTCTATACTGCCCAGATGGATAAATTTAGCAATGCAGTTGGTGAAGATGAAAAAATAAATACTACTAAGTAGCAGCCATCTACTGCTTGCGAAAATTCTACTCTCTCGGCTGTTTAGAAGAAGGGGAAGGAAGAGGGGAAGGAGGGATGGACCAACCTCAACCGCCGCCGCCGCCACCAACTTGRTGCCACCCCCAATGCCAAGGGAAGATGCTTCGGGATGCTATTGCCATGAGGCAGCATAACAGGTGCAAACATAGGGACTGTCTTTATGAATGCCCTACCTGCTTGAATGTATTCCGATGGCCAGCAGAGCTGATTTATCACAGGATAGATCAAAGGACACAGGATGAGAGTAGAATAAATTAGAATAAGCAGAGTCTTTTCTATGGCCTTCTTTGAAGAATATTGGAAGAGGCTATTATCCTAGTTTATTTGTAAATAGATGTTATTTCAATTATAATTAAAGTATGTTTATGGCCTTCCTTTGCAGAATATTTGAAGGCTTATTGTAGATGGACTTGATAATTTATGCTAATCTATTACCATTGATAATTTATGCTGGACTGAATTTGTTAAACGATTGCTACAACCATTGATGTCAATGTGATGCTCTGCGTTCAGATTACTTTAACTCAGAAGAGCAAAATCTGCTTTAGGAGGAATTCTGTCTACGAGGGAAACCGGAAATGCAACTAACAAGTACCCAGCAGTTCCTTTTCCTATCAAGTCCAGTGGTCAAAGAAACTTTGCCTAGTACCTAGCCACTCATAGATGACGAAGTAGAAGCAGCGCGAAGCCTCACTAGCATTAATCCAGAGCGTATTTTACAACAAATATCTATAAATAAATAAATAAACACATAAAGGGCAGAAAACTATGGTGCAATTACCTTCCGCAACGATTCTAGGCATGTCTAGTGCAGGTTGATCAATAGCAAGCTCAAACGGGGATCTAGCTCGTTCAGTTTCAGCTAAGGATCTTTCCAACTCCTCATACTTGCTCCATGCATACCAATTCTCTCGTGAGCATGGCAAATACTTGTCATAGAAAGCTTTCGAGAGCAATCTATTTGATCAAGTTATAACTCCATCTCAATATAACTTTTAAAGATCTGCATTTAAATACAGAACTATTTAAGCATATGGAAAACACAGACAACAAATTAAAGAGAAATATATTGTGTAACAGGAAACAAAAGGAATCACCAATTAGTGAATTTTATGTTACCTTATCCTTTAGGAGCCCTGCCAATTGTCTCCGAGGATTAATCGTGCTCATTGAAGATTTAACTCTCAGATTGGAGAGTAACCAAATCTTTGCAAATCAAAATTTCTCGTGAGGGCTCCGTGAATTGTGAATAAGTGAACAATACTTTTTTTTTTTCCCCTATTAATAATATTCAAATTAAAAAAATTTTATTTAAAAAACATCTCAACTACCTTTATATAAATTATTCTTATTCGCTTGCTCGATTGACAAGAAAGTGAAGTTTATATTCAAAATTTGATTACTTAGAATGATAATCCTCATAGTGTAAATCTTTAAATAAAAATAAATAAGACTACGGTCAACATAAAAAAGAAAATGAATATGAGAACGAAAATAAAGATCAAAATTGATTTCATTCATATCCCTTAAGGTTACAATCAAATGAATCATATCTACAAGGTAAAGATTTGTCATTTTTGTTTCTAATAACTACTGTAAGCGATAGCATTCCTATAGAGGCCAGACTATCCCTGACCAAAAAAATAGACACTACTCCCTAGTTCAGCTAAGCTTTTAACAAGGGAAACTCCCTGTAATGCGAATATGGTCCAAAGTGCTGTGCAGGCCATACTTAAGAACTGCTTGGTTAGCAGCTCTAAAGCCATTCCCATAGATAGGTGATGTATCTGACTCGATCTGGTGTTTAAAAAATTCACCAAGTTTCCTCTCAAATGGAGATCTTGTCCCTTGCTTTGAAGATGTCGAAGCAGAAGACATGGATGAGGTTGACGCAATACTGCTGCCAGATATCATCACCCCCTGGGATTCCAACCACATATGAGCTAGTACTTGACAGATTCCTTCTTCAACATCCTGACTGAGAGTTCGATAACCTTCCATAGAATGGTAAAAATATCAGTACCCTTGAACTTTCGGGAAGCTAGTCTAGTCTACTATTGGCCAAACTAGAATGTATTTATACTGCTAACTCTACGGATGATCAATTAAGTTGTCATGTCAGTTACATTAAGGGAGATGCTGTATGAGTTAAAAGGGAAAACTAAACTAAGCACCTCTCAAACGCAACCATGCATGCATCATCTCATGAGCTAGGATTGATCCGGTCAACAACCTGCACGAAAGGAAATGTACCATCACACATTGAGGCGGAAAATCCAGACTTGCTACCAGCAAGGCTCATAATGATAAGGAAGATGGAAAAATATTATGAACAATCCTAAAATAATAGTAGCTCGTTCTTGAAAATAAATGAAGAAACAAAATCAGACATATTAAATGGGTTTAGAAACAAATATTGTCACAACCTTACTTTATGTAGGTCATGCTACCCCCTAGATAAAGTTCCCTAGAGTGGGGAAAAAGAAATGGAGGATGACTTAATTCATCCTTGACTATTGCCGCTGTTCACCTAATGAAAACTGCCCACWTCTTTCTCATCATCCCTTGTCCTGAAAGTTTCCAGGATGATATTGCTATTCCTAATCAAGCAGAGCTCAGCCATACTGGTTCAACTCTCTTTTAACTTTCCGCAAGCTGTTGGAAAGTTTAACTCATTTTTAGCTTTCTCCAATTTAGAATGAATTTCTTAGTAGACCTTTGAAGGAGCAGGGTTTACTACTACTTAATTCCATTCCCCCACCCCCCCTTCCCCACACAAAACACACAAAACAAACCCCCGACCAAAGAAAAAGTAAAAAGAGATGCTATAAGAAGTTAGTAAAAGATATTCAATTAGTGAATGAAGCAGCATATTTTCAGTAGTCTAGGTGGGTCAATTTTTAATTACTTCGGCCGTTTGAATCTTGTAATTTTCGGGTGTTTTAGAACAGGAAGAGGTTCAGTTTTTCATATGTTCCTAAGAAAACATAATCCAAATCCAAATCATATTTCTTTTAAAAGTCTTGATTCTATGAACATCCATCTAATTTCGAGGTTTGCAGCTGAACTGAATTATGAAATTTGTGGTGTTCTTTCTACTTAGCTTAGGAAATAAGAGAATGTGCTTTATCAGTTTCATCTTTTCTCTGTCCTTTTCTTCCCCATTCTGTTCAGAAAATTTATGCAGTTAAATCACCATATCATCTTTAATTTCTAAAATATACACTCGTAATGCCTAAGCAACTTTACCTAAGGCTCATATTTCTAAAGAATATAAAAGGAACAGTTAAAGGAAATGTTCACCAGCACCAAACACATTCATAAGACCATCCTCTTAGCATTTTGAGCTTGCAATGCTCCTAATCATCCTCTTACAGCAAGAACCCCCAAAATACAACTTTTCATTTCACTATCCGCATCAAACACACGTCAGAAGAAAGTGAGTGAATGAATTCATTCAACATAAGCACAAATATTATCATATTCAGTTTATGCTTCATGTTACGAGCCCCAATATGTGGTTCTAGTGATACTAGATCTGAAGATTTAGCAGCTAAAGAAAGAGAAAAGAAAAACAAAAAAGAAGGACAAAGGGGAAAAAAGAATTTAATATGCAAGCACTAGCTTAATAAACTACATCACCATTCAAATTCTCTTTTTGCTATCATGATGCTGCGAAAGCACCATTCCACTTCCTTAAACAATAATTTGATTCCTGCTGTTTTCTAGTCGTGCCAGAACTCAACCTAAATAAACCAATCAGAACACTAGACTAGGAAATTACCAGTCGTGAAGACATATATATGTTTGACACTTTCAAAAGACTTCATTTTTCTCTTGCAAGATTATTTCCCATGGAAGAATGGAAAARAACTAAAAACAGGAAAACAGGCAACTAAAGYATTCTCTATCCACTAAGCTGATTGGAAAATAAGTGGAATTATACCTAGGAAGACCATACAAAATGAGAATTGCTGTCACTTCACAACGCCTCGTCAACTTATAAGGCTCTGTTCTCATGTCCATCATTCGATTCCCAGCCCCTATCCTTGGCCGCCTTAGAATCTTGTAATTTCACAAAGTTATAGTAATTATTATTAAACAGAATGTAAGTTCAAAATTCTAACCTTTTGGAAAAGGATCCGACAAAAAGTTCTTACTGTGCTAATAGTTTGTTCCTCAGAAAGGCAGAGTCCTCTCGTCTCAGGCATGTGATGATGCCCCTACAAAGAATAAATGTACTAAAGTAAAACTTTGACTTCTACCCCTTAATGTAGACCAAACAACAACAAAAAAATAACAGAAGCAAAAGGGTAATAGCTTTGATTATTTCTTGTTTGATGGCGCATATATCCTTACATTTCTTTCTCCATCCATGGCTTCATTCAGTGCTTGCCTCTCGACCAAGAGCAATGGTACTTGCTGCTCCACTTTCATATTTAGACACTCGTAAAATTCCTGTATGTCAAGATAAAGTGGTTGACACTCATTTGTATCCATTATAACGGAATCCAGGCACTCCAGGCAAACCTTCCGACCATCACCAAGGGCAACAAATTTTGTGTCACGAGGCTGCTTGCAGCAAGCAAAAGAAGAATCATTTATTATTGTCAAGTGAGACACATAAAGAATATCATCAAGCTTCTCTAGAACTTATAAAGCATTTTATCGGACTAACCTCCATACGCTCACAGCTGCAACATCGAGGAGTCCCATCAAGCTCATGAACAGGGCAGTATTTCTGTGACCAAAAAGGATGTGCCCGATATTCTATGAGGCCAGCTGGATTTGTTGGAATCTGAATATGAAAATGTATCAAATTCATTTCAAATAATCAACTAGGGGATATAGATTTTCAAAGAAACAAAGATGGTAGTGCAGCATGCAGTAGGCAACATCAGACTGAAAGAGAAGGCAAAATGGAAAAGTGAGTCTCAAGAGAACTTCAAATATCAGTGCTATTCACAATGACAAACAACTAGATTTTTCATTTTCTAGGTATGTAACACATGCTCGGAGAAAACACAAAATAAAGGGGCAGCAAAGATTGAACTTTCCAGGAGTCTGCCKCCTTTCCTCCTGATAGTCGAATAGTATAATTCATTAGTCAATAAACTTTCATTTTTGAAAAGGAGAACCTAGTTTACTGAATTACTTTCAAAGAAAACTATTTCATTCTAAAAGGAGAAAGTACTATCACACTGAAAGAGAACTTACAAAGTGTTTGCACACATCACATTTGGGGTGATAATGCTCCTTGTAGCAAGCCTTATGATAAGGATAGTTCCCAGACATAGAAAACTAGACCACAGAAGAATGGAGAAAAAATATTATACACAACCTTAAACAGAAAAACTAAGAAACACTTTACAGTTGGCAATATACACTAAGCCTCAGATTCTAGAAACTAATTGAATTATAGATCTTAACATATTTCATTTGTCAGATTAAACATTTCCATAAAACATATGCACATATTGACTCCAAACCATGCAAACCTGCACATCGTCAAGTGTTTGCAAAACCAAGCAGAAAGACTATACAGATACCTAAAAGGGGTCAGCTTGCCACTAGTAATCATTATTGACTTTAATAGGGAGGGAAACAGTTCTAACAATTTATGCATTTATTTTTGCAAGGTATCTAAAACTGCAGAGACAAAATATTTGTCAAAAGATAATAAATCTTTTGCACTTTCATGTACGAATCTTATTTCTGAAACTCAAATAAACATATTATCAGAAAATAGATAATAACAATGATTGCTTGCCCTGGTTTCTTATCAAATATAGCTTTTCTAATATTTACTTCTTCACTCCTGTGCATATGGTACAGTCAATTGAATCAGAAGAAGAGAGATTGTACATTAACCAGAGATGACAATAATGAACGAGAGTTCCGAGATCTTTCATATTGTTTTAAAAGATCGGTTTTAGAAAAAAAAAAAAAAATGCGCTAATTATTCCTTTGTTCTTATCTAAGGTGGACACATTAAGATCAGCCATAACAAGCAAAATATCAGCTCGATGGTAAGTATGACAGGAATATTACCTCATAATCAGATATTGGTTGGTTGCAAGCATGACATCGAAAACATTCAGGATGCCAGACTGCACCCATGCAACTCAAGAAACGCCCATGCCCAATCTCAGTGTTACAACCAGCACATATCCTTCCACATACAAAGTCAATTACAGTGATAGAGATAATGATAATGTAAAACCTTTAGCTTAAGAAGCATGAGAAGTCCAAAAAGTTAAAACTTGTAATAAAATTCAAATAGTTATTTAAAAGAAAAATATGCCTACAAATACATTAAGCTAGTTTTTAGATTACATTGCAGATGAATGGAATTTTCAAAAACTTCAACTGACATTGACTATAGCAGAGGAAAACATATTCTCGAGAACTCAGTTATAACTTTTCTGCAAGCCTTCTTCTACTTCTATTCAAGTATCAGTGACCAAAACACTTATACAACTTCCCTTTTATTTTCTATGCAAGTTGTTTGGTGCAGATATATCAAATTGATTAGCTTACGAGCTCAATGCAACAGGCAAAATGTCATAAGTAGCAATAACTTAATAGCATAAGTCAAGTACCATGGGCAAAACGTTATAGGAAAGCAGAAAGAGAAAGCTAAAATTTTTTAACTCTCCCTTTCCCACAAACCCACTAACGTTGCATTGCATGGTTGGATGCAAGGAAACCTAATTCATTGCATTCCAGTAGAAATAGAAGAATCACATTCGACTAGAGGAAAGTTTATCTACAATATAAGCAAACTTCTGAAAGAGAAATAGAGGACATTTTTAGTAACCACAAACAAGGAAATGTCATGAGATAAACCTTTCATTGAAATCCATATGGTGAATTATAAAAGACTGCAAAAATCTTGTACACTGAAATAGAAACAGTCTAATATAGAATCAAGGTTTAGTCTTTGTTCAAGATCTGGAAAAGTATAAAGAAGATTTTAGACATGAGTTTGGAACTTTCCTTGCTAATCCAGAAAATTTGGAATCAGTTATAAATGTTAAGTTTAGATTCAGAATATGCAGGAGTGAAGGCTTCTGGCAGATGCGTACATGGTCTGGATTTCACTAAGATAGGAGTTTCAAAATAGGGAATTCACTTAATCTTGTACTTCAAATTCTTAGCTGAGAGTAAGATAACAATTATACTACATCCGTTCGAGAATGGACGCGCTCATTTCTATTAGACCAAAATGGTTGTACTTTTTTTCCAGAATGAACAGTCTTACTAGTTATTTTCCATTATTGCCCTTAATCATGATCCTAATTAGAGTTAGTCATACATGAATGTCTCCACAAATCCTCTGTAAATGCCATTTATATTTATATTAATTACTAATTATGACCCTAAACTTTAGTGGTAAACTTAGAAACATTACATGTTCAAAGTCTCCTAAAATTTTATGCCATGACAAATAAACACACCTATTTTGAAAAAGAGGTAGTAACAAACATAAAATTTTAATAGTACCTGAAGCCCATAGGATAGGAGAAAGGTATAGGTTGATAAAAGTTTCCACTTCCATTTCCGTTGCCTCCCCTATTTTCATGTTGAGGTGGAGACTCATAATTCAAGCTCTCCTGAAGAGCTCTGGCAAGTTGTTCATCTTCTTTCATTTGAGATTCATAATCTAGCAAAGATTAAAAAAATCAAGCAAGTCAGAAAATTGCATATCCAATAAGCCAACTGATAAACATCTATCTCCGGAGTTGAACGAGGCAGACATTTAAACAACAAGGACCTGTCAGATTCCAACTTCTATCATCATGCTAAGAGTAAAGACATAGAGCATCCATGCATATACATAACAAGAAAGATAAAAGAATAGAGGTCAAGATTCAAAATATTGAAAAGGAAGAACAAGACAATAAATGAATGAAACCCCAGTCTTCCACCATGCTTGCCACCATATGCAGTGCAAACAATTTTCAAGAATTTTGAACCATGTGCAGAGGCAAGGTTCACGTTGCACTTGGGGAACGTTTTTCAGCATCGATTCAAAGTTTTTCCATGTGTATAACTAAATGATTATCAAGAAAATTAAACATGTAAAAAWCTTCACAAAGAATGTAGAGTTCCACCACCTTCCAGCGATATTAATCAGAAGAATAAATGCATATATTACTCACCAATTACATTTTCCACTTTTTGGTCAGCTTCTGAAAGGGATAATGCAATAGCACGGTCTATGTCTTCCATCTCTGACAATGCATCCTACAACAAGGTTTGACGATGCAACACAGCTTGAGGAAGCAGCATATTTGGAAGGGGCAGGCACAAACAAGAAGAAATGGTAAAACAAAACTGACTCAATCCCTGTTTTAAGCTGTTAACATCAACCAAATTGAAAAGACATGCCACTTAATCCACAATTAAGGACAGGAATTTTCTGAGGGAACTCCACAAAAGAACTGATATCATACGCAAAGAAAGTCAAACTAATTTAGAACCAGAAAAGAAAATGCAGAGGGATAAATATATGATTGTTATGAAAAACACACTACTGAAGTACATTTGACCTTAAAATTTGAGTAAACATCATAAACCATTATGCACAGTCATAGTTAACCATTTCAAGTAATAAAAAACCAAGCCTCGCAGTGAACTCCTTCCAAATAGTTAAAGATAATTATGGCGAACTTGGGAATTAGAAGATAGGCTCTTTAAGTATTTAGGGATGTAGCTTTCCAACAAAAACACAAAGAAGTAGTTAAGATACTTCAGAGTTTACCAGAAACTTCTGTGGCTATCTTCTTAGACAATACACCGGGAAACAATGTTATAGCAGTTAAGAAGAATCCATCAATACCATTAAGAAAAACTCAACATGCACAACTACTCAGGACATATATTTACCATTGAACTGGAAGGGTAGTTGCCCACTGTATCTGATCCATATCTGCTATCGTACTGCCCTTCTGAAACTTTATGGCTTGAACCTCTAAAAATCTTATTGAGCCAACCCATTATAAAAAATACTATGGATTCATTGGTCAATGATACATTTAGCTGCAAAAAGAATTACTTTTAGCGCAGCCATAAAACAAAATCTTACAACCCATCAACAGAAAATAGTAATAATGAATCAGGAACGAATTCCTTTTGCATGTGAAGAATAAGTTACCATGGAGAACTTGAGTGCGTTCTCTTTACAACCGTATGATTATTTGAAGGAGATTAACAAGATTTTAGAGTCTATCTAACATACTTTATCTTAATCGGAAATAGCCCGTATAAAAATAAATTATTAATTATTTCGCTGATATATGTAGATAGCTTAGTTAAATCATGAATCAACATTGAAAAAGAAAAATTTAGAACATGAATGACTCATTGTAAGAGATGAAAGGAACATAAAACGTCTTGTTTTATGCTCTACAAAGTCAAAAAACACAAAAGATTCGTATCATCTCAACTATAATTTGCCAACTTTCTGGATAAGTTACTGGAAGAAAAATCATGCAAAATATATATATATATAGTTGACGGGACACATATAGTTCAAAATAAAATTTTAATCTTTTCTGCATCAACTTCAAGAAAGAACACCCCAGGAACCTAGGTGCAAATCATCTCAAAGAGAATGTAGACCATTGGTGTCGTGTTTAACCACCATGAAATTGAAATGCAGCACGCYAACTCAATTCCAACACGACCAGCTTCTGGTTCAAACAAACCATTAAGTTCAATTCTGCAGCTTAAGCATGCACATAAAGAAATTCAGTTGGAAAGCATTTTGTTTAGAAACTAATGACTCAGTTCCTATACTGACAACAATAAGAAATGCTCTTTGCTATTTGAGCACCATATAAAACGAAAATCCATTACCTCAATAGGTCCGTCAAATTCAATACGATCGGACTATGTGTAGAGTAAGAAATGGAAAACCGATTATGAAGATGATAAGTAACTCCCCTTATAAGCAAACAAGATTCCGAAGAAACGGTGAAAATGGAAAGAACCCAGATAAGAATGCAATCCGATTAATCCGAGAACCGATATATTCTCAATGATACTTTCGGACTTTCACATCTAAACAAGAATCTAATGTATAGAAAAGCAATCTTTCCAAGAATAAAATAAATGTCAAGAGAATTTCTTGAAATTTTTCTCTCAAAGAAAATGTGTATTGTGTTAAAAGTTGAAAATGAGGAATTGAAAAGAACACTCAATCATACCCAACAAAATTTGAAGTCAAAGAAAGACAAATCGTGTGAAAGCCATTTTCGTTTAAATCCAAAAGGGTTTGACGAAGAAACCATCAAACCCAGTTGGGATTTTTCCAGTGACTTGTCTGAAATTTGAATGGGATGGTTGAAAAGGTTTACGTCGAGTGGGGTCCTTRATTTTCTTTCACAAYAAAAAGAAATATAAAAAAAGAAAGTGCCTTACAGAAGAAGAGTCAAAATATATCTCTTTTCTTTTTCCATCAATATTAATGGATCATCTCATCAAACTGAATTCTCAAATTTAAATTTGATAAGTAGTTAAATATTTTATATGAAATATTTAATTTGTGTTGTATGAAWTTAAATATTAAATTTAATTATTTGAATTTATTAAACATAGTAAATATTCACAATTGAGATTAAAAAATTAATTTTTTGAGTTCAAATCATCATATATTCATAATTTTTTACGTAAAATGAAACATTAGAATCTATTAAAACATATTGGGAACAGTGTTTTTAAAAATATTAAAAAGGCATTAGGTAAAGAAATTAAGGTATTATTTAATGTATTGAATTTGTTAGATTTGAACTAATCTAGAGCCGATTTATCTTTATTAATAGCTTACTAAAAAGGAGAATAAATTCATGGTAGAATTAATTTTATCTAATAAATAAAAAATTACTAAATTCATAAATTTTATCATATCATTGATAAATATTAAATCAATGTCTTATAATTGATTTATAAGATACCATCTTATTGAATTTGTGTGAATTGACTAAGAAGGCAAAGACTAGAACTTGGGAATATTTACTGGAAAAAGAAGACTTCGATTTAAATTAAGATGGTAATATTTGACACATTTTATTAGTCAAATGTCATTATTTCATTAATACAAGAAACTTGCAACACTCTTTGGGGAGATTTATTGATTGTGACGTTTTCTTTTAACATTATTTCCTTCTCTTTCAATAAGATGAATATATTATTTATTAAATATTTTATTTTAAGAAATCTCGTCACTATTTATCCCCAAAAAAATTATATGTTCATCATTTTACAAATGTATAATGTAACGAGAATGTAATTAGATTAGATATTATGTCCATATCTATATCTTTTATAATATAATATAATGAGAATCCTTTTTGACAATTTTGTCTCCTTATTCTAATAAAAAATTATTAATAAAATAAATATTATTTAATTTAAAATATGAAATATCACTAAAAAAATAATTTACTGAAAATATATTTTGTTGTTTAATAAAATTAACATTAACCATGTTTATAATGTTTCACATTGAATAACATATAGCTCATAATGATAAAAAAATAACGAACCCATATTATGTCATTTAAATGCACTTTTAAAATTTTATATTAAAGTTATATGAAAAATGAAAATCAATAAAAGATAATTTTATAAAATAATATAATTAATTTATAAAATTAAAATTAATAACAAATATGCTTGCATTATCAGTTCAATGACGGGATATTATTTTTTTCATCTCTTTCAATATCTGATTGGACTAATACTGAAATGTTTTACAAATACTAGTTTACTAAAATAATGCACATTTATAATTAGATCTGTGATATCAAAAAATATACATCTAAATAATGCACATTTATAATATCATCTTTTAGATTAACAAAAATGTAAGTTAATAGGTGCTCTTAGTGTCTCAAAACTCTTTAAAACTAAACTTATAAAATATTTTTTTAAAAAAATTCCATGCTATGCATTTTCCATTTCTCTAGGCAAATAAAATTCTCATTAGTTAATATTATGCAAGTTGAATTTATTTAGATAAAGGACCATGAATTTTTTATTTATTTTTATTTTTATTTTTTGCCCTTTTTGGTCTACGGAGGGCTGTAAGGCTCCGTTTGAGGTCCATGAATCCATGAAACGGGTTGGGTAATGAATAAACTTTATAGGATTAGCCCAAAGCAATTATCAAGTTTTGGGATATTTGGCAAAATAACAATGTCTGGAATTTTTTCTTTTCTGCCCATATTCTTCGGACCAAGCCCCCGCTCTAGTGTTTCCTCCATTTAGGCCCGGTTTGGAATTATATTCTAATTCCAC
>MEJB01000017.1:3047490-3133241 GCA_001752375.1 Rhazya stricta
GCTTTCACATATTATTATTACAAGTGATAAGGAGTATGACACTCTAAGTAACATCTTAAATTTCAACCTCATGAATTAAATAAATAATGATAGAAAAATTACACTTCCTAACTCAAACCTGAAATAATAGGAGTAAGTAATTTTAAATATGACGACTTGATTTTATATATACTTGCATATGTATATAGTACAAGTCGATATTATTCTTGGCCACCAATTGATGAGATAATGGTGGTGGTCGCCATCTAGCACCTCTTCTTTTATGGTAGTCCCCCACAGAGGGAGAGAGAGAGTGACAAATAATGAGGGAGGAGGGGCTCTTGTATCCTCTGATGAGTCACAAAGAGCACCTTATAACACCTCCCACAAGAGAATTGTGGTCCCCTTTTACTAAAGTTATTACCCACATAGTATACTATAAAAGAATTATATATAAGTTTGTGATTACTTTAGGTAATTTTGTACTTCTAAGGTTTTATATTATGTGTGTACTCGATAAAGTGCTTGTCTCCCCTTTACCATTATATATATACTTAGGAGGATATCATTAACTATAATTAACTAAATTCTAAACCTTCTTTGCGACATTTGGCTCCTTACGTATACATTTTTGTTTGTGTATTCCCATTCTCGGGACCTTTTGAGAGCTCTATATTCATTATCAATCACCAATCAATTAACACGAATTTATTCTTTTCAGGTATAGTAGCTAAAGGCCCAGGGCGATCTTTATAGCCTTGCACCGGCCGTTTTAGGGTTGCAAATGAATGGAGCTACCATTGAAATGAATATGAATAGCAATATAAAGGAGGGGATAAGAACGTGAATTGAAATTAAGGCATATATTTCCAATAAATCGAGATATTACATTATAAATGTGAAACGTAATTATTTATTTATTATTTAWGATGTAGAACGGATGACCGATTATATTAAAAATCAATTGATAAAGAGGGATAAAATGGAAACTTTACAAGTTTGGTATTTGGGGTCATAATTCTGAGTATGAAACATTTTTGGAGAGAAAATGACGAGACAAACAAGATTCATCGTTAGACTATGAGGTAAGAGGGTTTTRAGGCATCCAGAATCGTTTAGGGCCTCAAAAAATTAGGTTTTAAAGTTTTTAGGCTTTTTGGTAACTTCCTTATTTTATTAATTAGCTATTAGAATTAATCATTATAGGATTATGATTTGTGTTTTCCTATTTAGGAACGTTTGTGCTTGTAGTTTTTCATACTTTCCTATTATTATCAATCAAATTCAAGATTAGCGGATTTCATATTTATTTTTCTTGAATTTAACACTTATAAATTTCATTTTTTTCTATACGAAAATTCACATGAAAGGTTGAAAATTCAATTCATATAATACATTCAACCAAACAAAAGTCATTAAATTTATGAAGGGTTTTTTTCAAATGTTAAGGGTACACTTGATAATTCACAATATTCTTTAATAAATTAATGTGTATTTTAAAATGAGGGTTAGGTGTATAATAAATAATAAATTTGGAGGATGAAACCATTTCTATCACAACCATGGATGGTGCAAAGTTAATTAACGAAAAATTACACTAAGTAAGAAAGCAGTCATTTTCCCTCAAAAAGGAAACCCGCAATATTAGGTATATTTTTGTGAAAACTGCGGACGGCAGGAGAGCAACCACAGCTTTATTCCTCATTTTGATTAATATACAAAGAACAAGTTGGAAGCCATATATATATATATTTCAACTGATTTAGTCAAACAAATTTTTTCTTTTTTATTAGAGCTATTTTGTTGCACGAGGCCCTCTTTTAAAAGATGAGAGTAGAGATCATTTTCYTACTTCAAATCCTTGCATTTAAGTTAATCTAAGGAAATGATTATTTTTGTRTAAATAATTTATATTTATTAATTGTGGGGTGAACTTAGATTGAAGGATGTGAATTTAAGTTTCTTTTTCTTTCTTATGTATATATTATATACACTAATTTTAAATTAAGTATAAATTGAGTAAATTTCTGATATGTGTATTAAAGATTCACATTCTCTTCGATTCGGCTCTAGGGAATGTGGTAATAAAGAGCCTAAAGCAAATGGATTTAGGGCTCGTGGCTCTGTTTGCATATTTATTCTTTTCATACCCTGGAGACTTGTCTCACTTCTTACACCAGGGTGCTAGGTGTTAGAAATTTAGCATTAGAAATGACTTTCACCCCCTTCCTATCTCCCCGTGGCATCCCCCACATTCCAACCACAATTTCTTGGGTTTTTTATATTTTAATGGGAGTATAGTAAAGCATACTGAAGCACAATGATAAGTTTGTATTTACATTTCATTATATATAGCTAGAAAGCTAGGTGAAAGTGAAGGGTGAGAGTACTGAAGAGGAAGAGGGCGACCTTTTCTTTCTCCTTTCATTATCTCATCTCCCTGCTGCTTCATTACTTGTCTGATTGGGAAATCATTCTCTAGTTTTTCCARGAAGGAGATTCCAAATACCTTGCTGTTCACCCTCTTCTTGGAGATCAACACCCACGGACGAGAGCTCCATCACCTCTGAAAGAAAATGATGTTTCTGGGATACTGCCGACTGCTGTCCAAATCCAACCTCGCATCTTTTACAGGTAAACCAATATTTACCAGTAGCAAAACACTAACTAACAACAAAGATAAAGAAAATCTCAACTAGTTTGGCTTCATTTTCTGCACATCTTTCTTTTGGATAATCATCTGTAATTGCTCGCTACCACCCTATATTCTATGCTTACTCTTTCATCTATGGTAATCTGGTGAGGTACATCTGAATTACCCTAGAAACCCTCCTCCACAAGATAGTGAATTATACAGTGTTAGAAAAGATGATGATATTAAAAGATAWTGGATTGGAAGAGCTAATCTATCTGTACTTTTTCTTTTGACGTGAAAAGGGAGTAGCAGACAAGCTGAGGACAAGCAGACTTGAAATTGTCACATACCCGACTTCAATCGTGTCTCGAGTTTTCATTTCTTCTCAATTATACAGATTCMCACYTGTCCCAAAGCTTTCATCACGGCTTACTGGGATTCCCAAGTGGGTCTGAGAGATCTTTGACGATGAAGCAAGGGGACTGGATCAGCCAAAGAGACATGTTCCGAGTGCAAGGCTTTGAGCTGCAGCCTGCTGCTCAGGTGCAAGTGGAGGTGCCTCAAGAGCCGCCGCAAGTATATGATACCGGAGGGATGTTGACAGAGGTGGTTGAATTTCCACGGGGGCGTAAAGCAGCAAATGATATACTGAATGATCAGATCCAATCAAGTTACAGATGGCTGCAGAAACAGCAACTACCAGTGGCAGCAAACGAGGATGGGGTAAGTAGACTTTATGATAACAAGAACAAAATTGAACGCAGCGTCTACTCAGTAATCTTTGACTGCTATTTACCGTACTTTCATCAATTCTCATGCAGCTACCGCTCATGCACCCGCATGTCAAACCATCTTCTTCTCCCACAACTTGTGCATCTTCTTTGCTGCAAATGTCACTCCCCAACTCGTCAAACTCGCATCATCTTCAAGGATATCACTCGGTTAGKTCAGCAACCATGGACGCGTCCTCTGAGTTCACTTGGATTCGGAATAGCAGTAACGAAGTGGATGCTAGCTCCAAAATTGGGAGGACAATCGAGAATCAAGGGCTTTCTTTGTCACTATCTTCTCCATTGATGAACTTGGAAGCCACCAAATTCCAGGAATTAAGAGGGGGAGATGGAGGGATGTACTTCTTTGATCCAGGAGTAGGGGCCTCGGTTAATTTCTACGGATGTAAGAATCTTGAAATCAATCAGCCCTCTCTGGAGATAACAGATCACACTGGCCAAGTTCATTTTGGACTTCCGGCCGCCTCTTCAAGAATGATGAATACCTTGAGGAATTCGTTGTATCTAAAGGCTGCTCAAGAATTGTTAGAGGAATTCTGCTGTGTTGGGAGAGGACATTTCAAAAACGCAAGGGTCAAGGGGAATAATGGAAGCCCTAAATCCATTTCTGCTGTAAAGAGCGCTGGTGGGCCGGTTCCATCAGCTAGCTCGGAGGAGCGCCCGCAGTTATCAGCTACCGAAAGGGCTGAGTGCCAAAGAAGGAAGGCCAAGCTTTTGTCCATGATTGATGAGGTATGTATATCTCTCTCTCTCTCTTTATCTTCTTCTTCCACATCCCAGACATTGAAAATTTCAAGTTAGGAATGGTAGATTGTCCTTTTATTTTGTTTCTGTTCTTTTCTTTTTCTGCCCCCTTTCTTCAAGCATGCCAATGAGAAAGCCGGCCGGCAAAGAAACCAATGTTCTTCCTAAACAAAGTAATTATAAACAAAAGCATATTCTTTGTTTATTGAGAAACAAATAATGATTTTCATTCCTAGGACTTTATATCTAAGTGTGAGCATTCTGTATATTCCTTAACCTGACATGATACAGTTTGGGGTACATGTCCAAGAAGGAGGGACATGCCCTAATTACAGGTTGGATCTTAGAGCTCATCAAGAAGGCTCCTGAGCAAAAGATTCGTCCGTACTAAACACCATATATTCTGCTTATAGAGCATGATTTTCATCATCTTCGGGACCATTGCCTTTTTCAGTATGCCATCTTACCGTTCTATATTTAAACACTTCTTCAATTAATTGATGTGCATAATTGACACAAGGCATTCAATTTATTAGAGGATTTGATTAAAGAAATACCAAAAGCCTTACATTACGCTGAAACTTTACAAGAAATCGACCTCAGTGCACACCCCACCATTCTTCCAAGATATACAGAAAGTTTCAATTTATTTATCAGCATGATACCCTGGACATTTTCTATTGAAAATTGTTATCATATAATGCTTCTGTTTATGTTAAACAAGCATCTGCATTAATTTCTTTTTCCTACCAAGAAAGTGTTCTGCTGGAAAAGGGTGAATTGTTGCTCTCAGTTGTCYGTAAACCGACAGATTATCCTTTCATTACTTCAAGTATGACCATGACATCTTTTCTTTTACTAACGTTGATATAATTCGTGAAAATGAAGTGTCAGTTCATGATCATACACAATACTCCAAGAAGTCAAGGTCTGATCCCCATGTTTTATAATTAATCAGGTTGATGGAAGATACACCCATTACTGTGAGCAAATGCAGGCAATAGTGAATTCATTTGATTCGGTGATTGGACATGGAGCAGCAGCTCCTTATACAATCCTAGCTAGGAAGGCAATGTCAAGGCATTTCAGGAACATAAAGGATGCAATACTGGCTCAGGTGAAGCTCACATGTGAACTTCTTGGCGAGAAAGATGTCACAGGTACAATAGGCTTGACAAAAGGAGAGACTCCAAGACTGAGGCTGCTTGAGCAGAAGTTCAGGCAGCAGAAATCCCTTCATCAACTAGGAATGCTAGATCCCGAAGCTTGGAGACCGCAAAGAGGATTGCCCGAYCGATCTGTTAACATATTGAGAGCCTGGCTTTTTGAGCATTTCCTTCATCCGTACATTTCCCTCTCACTCTCTCTTTCTCTTTTTACAAACCCTCCTCGCGGACTGCCAATCCCATATAATAAGCTTYTCTGTACTACAAACAAAGTAAATTGGTGAATATAAATCTGGATTACCATGTTTTACTATTAGTGTGATTGGTAGATAAAATCACCGAATATATCAATCATGATTTCCATAGGAAAAAACAATCCTGACCAGTTCCTTTTGGACAACAAAAAGTAGTGAATTCTGTAATATACTGGTTCCTTAAAAATGTCCTCTAAACTWTAGAATCTTCTTGTTAACATTCTAATCTATAGTTTAAGAAAAAATAACTCATTTTCTAAAAAGAATTTCATAGGAAAGAAATTAAGGGGMTTTCTTGGTCTTGGTCCCATATATCATTGAAGTTTTACCTCATGTAGATCGAATATTTATTTATTTCATCTGAAGAAAGTTGTTCTTATTCAAGTGCAAGCCGAATGTGTGCATTGTTGTTAAATTTCAGATGGAATAAAGTCATGTATTCATTTTCTGCACTTCTTCCAGTTACCCAAGTGAAGCAGACAAGCATTTGTTAGCTCGACAGGCGGGTTTATCCAAGAACCAGGTGAGTACGTACTGTATATTGCACCTTTTTAGATGAAACTGAAGCGTCATATTCATGAAAGTAAAGGCTCATATTCTCTTTGTTCTGTATGTTTCTAGATTTCTAGACTTTATTGTCACTCCTTAGAGCTCCATCGCGTTAAATTTCTTATTTTTTTCCCCTACCTATAAATATGAAAATGAATTTGAAGCATGTAAGTGCACTTTCTGAATTTTTTCTGAAAGAAAGACGTCCTTACAATGATGTCTCTTGCTTCCTTTGAAAATAATAATTGTTTTGAAACTTCAGAGGATTAAGATGAAATACATTATGGAATCCTAAAACATTTTATACTGATCGGCCCTTTGATGATCTAGAGGTATATGGTACATGAAAAGCAAAAGAGAGAGCATGAATTTGTAAATATGTTCCTTCAGCAGAATATAACTCAGTTGAAGACGTTGATCAAATTCTTAATAATAATTAAGAATCTCAAGATAGTTCAGAAAATAGTTTAAAAACGCAGAAAAGGAGTCATATGTCACATTCTTAATAATAAATTTATCTTTTATTTCACATGAAGAAATGATCATGGTTGCGGTAAAACTATTAACCTTATAAACACTACGGGCTCGGTCCAAATTCTATCCAGACTAGTATCTAATGGGGAAAAACCAAGAAGAAAAGAGTCAAATTTGGTCTGCAGTTTCTTAAGTACAAAGCCTTGAAGGTCAATGATGGCAGACCATCTTCCTTAATTGGTTTTCGACAAGCCTCGTGCCTCGTATGTCATTTTGAATGCATCTTATTCTAGAGAAGTTGCTTTGTTCCAGTTTTCAGCTACGAAGGAAAAACTATTGACGGCTTCTCCTAGAATAGAACCAAAAATTGCTTCTGATTGTAATACCGAAAACTGCAAAAGTTTCCCTTTTAGGTTTGACAATCATTTTTTTTCATTTGAACACCTTGTAAAAGTTGTCGCTTAATCAATTTGCATATGCAAAATTTTACGTTAATTTACATATGTTACATTAAATTTGTCCACATGCATCCAAATTGAACACTGTTTAATTGATCATGTTTTTTACTTAAAAAAAAGAAAAAGATTGAAGGAAGAAACCAGCTACCAAAACTAATCATGGTGCAGAGAATTTAGTACGTCTTGATTATTTGCATAGAAGGATTTGGAATCTTCTAACTCATTCTTTTATCTATTGTTTAGTCTGCTAAAGTTGCAATGTAAATATTTTACTCGAGATTATAAAATTTCATATGGTAAAACCCAAGAGGAGCAAGTCTATGAGGGATTTTTTTAGAGTTGAATCAGAAATTTGACCCTCCGCATAGAAAAGACTTCCCCTTTGTACAAGAAATTCCTCCCAAGTCTGGACAGTTCGCCAGTTTTCACGTATATTTGTCTTGTGGAATTAATAATGATGAAATCAATGCCCTTTATTTCTCATCCACATGAGAATCTGTATCTAACGCTATAAATTCATGTTTCCAGGTATCCAATTGGTTCATAAATGCTAGGGTCCGACTGTGGAAGCCAATGGTAGAAGAAATCTACAAACAGGAGGCGCTGGCGGAGATAGAAGAGACAACAACAGAAGAGGCTGCAAATGAAGCCAAATACTCCGAGGACCACCAAAACATTGTTTCTGCACAAACACCAATTCACAATAAGACTTCTTCAACAACAACAACAGTAGGCGCAGCAGCACTGCTTCAAGGTAGAAAATCCGAAATTAATGCTGCAGAAAAGGACCCTTCAAAGAACACCATCAATTATGGGCAGCATTCATTGGGAAACGGAGCAGTAGTTCAAGGGAATAGTACTGCTACTACAATCTCTATCCCCACTACTGCCTATCATCATGATGATGAATCATTGGCTGTATATGGCAGTTTTACGACCATTCCTAGTCCTGAGATCGCCATGCATAGTAGTCTTGATGATCAAGATCAGTATGGTACAAATATTAATACTGCAACTTCAAATAATAGACCTGTACCAGCACCCTCGCTCGTTGGAATGGGGACTCAGGCAGGGGATCATGTATCGCTTACTTTGGGACTTCAGCATTCAGAAAATGTTCTACCCAGGAAGAGAGATTTCACATTAAGGAACTTCGGCGCTTATTGAAATCCCATATATATTGAATCATATTGAAATATACTCAAAAGAAAAACTCAAAATATAATGAAAGAAATAGTCTATCATATAGTATATAGCCTACTGAATGGTGAGCTATTGGGAAAATGAATTTAATTTCTTGCAAATGTATAAGGGATTTGTATCTTGTTTTCCTGTTGTGTGTTTGGAAATTGTGCATTAGGAATTTAGCATTATTTGCTGTAGATCTTCAGTTTTAAACTTTTAATCTTGTGTATATGTATATAAGAATTATATCATAATATTATTGGGTAAATATCGAGTATCATCTTCCTCTTAAAGAGTCATCCTTTTAATAAGAACTTGAATAATTCATCAAGCATGTCATGTTATTCTCGAACTAGTCACTTGTGTAGATGATTTCCATTGACAGGAGAAGAACAAGTATCATTTCATTACACTTGAGAAGGAAATGAAAAGACCACCAAAAAAAAAAAAAAGAAAAGAAAAGAAAAACAATATACAAGAAGAATGGAACCCATCTTTCCTTTTTTTAACTTTTGACAGCACTGAGACAATCAAAGAATGACTTTGTTACAAAACTTTTTACTGCTTGTTGACATTTAAGCAGATGTGGGCTTTCACTGGTTTATGATCGGAGCTGCGAATGTTGTCTATTGATTCATAAGAATGGAGAGTTGCATTTATCTCGTTATGGTCTTCAATCTTGAACAATATACGATCTGTCCACGATGGCACCCTTATCTGTCAACATTTCAAGACATAAGCAGGTGTGAACTTTGCCATATTCCTCAAACTTGTACTACAGTAGTAATTGTCACGAATGATTGAGAAAAAGGTGCATACAAACAACCTTGTAGCTAGTATCATAATTGCTGCTTCCGATGTTGTACTTATATGTTGGTTTGAATGCTAATGTCCCTTCACAATATCCATTAAAAACCTGCCCTCTTTCAGCCTCTTGTAAAAGTTGATCATTTTCTGTAAGCATCTACAGAAACAAACTCATTCATATAAGAAATCATCACAGATTTCTCCGAAAATCATTAACTTCTATTTCGGAAAGAGAATTGATGATGACTTACTTGATGAAGGTTYTCATGTATCATATCTCGGGCTGGAAAAGACTCGATTCCCCGGAGTCTGTAATTGAGATCTCCTAACCAGACAGTGAGATGAGCAGGTCTGGCATAGGGATTCCAGTTGTGGGAGAAAAGGGAGTGTGATATGTATCTGCATTGATCATTTCGTTCTTCCACATTGCGAGCATGAGCTGCATGTGTTGTTATATTTAATTTAATTAGTAAATCAGTACTACTAATCTCTTTCAATAAAAAAAGTTGTACTTTACTTTAGCATAATAAAAAGCGCTTTGTATTAAATAATAATAAGTAGCGTTTTCTTTTCATCCAATGAACCGTGTTCACTCTTTTTGGTGCACTAAACCGACTCTTAGTCCTGTCCATGCTTTTCCTACACAATTATTGTACTTTTTATGACTTTTAAATACTACTAAAAGTTACTAACTTCATTTCATAACATACTCATTGTACATCTATACAAATCGACTAGAGAAGTTTCATGATGGCTGGATTTTAATTAGTTGACAACTAATAAGTTATTTTAAATTCAATAATAAGAAATTACGTATAATAATAAAAAAAATATCAAATCACATGTTTCGCGYTATGCAAATCAAAAGTGATATTTATGATAATTTATCATATTTATTCTACGTGACTTTTTATTATCAGGTTTCGGATAATTTATTAACTCTTAATAAGTCTATATTATGTCAAATGCTTGAGGAGCACTGATATTTATAGAGACTTATGAACTCTAATAATATATTATGAAACGAAGATAGTACCAGTAGCCAAAATTCTATCATAACTTAAGGTCTTCACAAATCACGAACTAATTACTAATTTTGAACCATAATAAAATTTTGCAAAACGACACCCATCCTAAGAAACCCTGCCAACAATTGCCTCGAAGCCCATAAACTCAGCTTTGAAATGGACCTTCTGTTTTCTTTGAGCTCGCCAGTGGGCCAAATCCTTATAATTTATAATCATACCAGATCCAGTAATAGCGTTTACATTTTAGCAAATATAATTTATCATTTATATAAATGTACAAATTTTAAAAAATATTTAAATAACCCTAATTTTTTTTTAAAAAAAAGTACATTAAAGGCTTATAAAATTCATATAGAGGAAGAGATGTAAATGAAAGAGTTTTTACGATTTTATTGGAAAACTTACCAGCTAGATGGCAAGATATGAAGACCATACGGATTCCCTTGAAATTAAGTCTAATAGCAACAGCTCCTTTCTTTCTTCTGATTAGCCCTCCAAATCCCCCAATAGAATGCTTATCTACCTTTAGTTCTGCAAATAAATATTTATACAGAAACACAAAGATTATTAATATCTTGAGTTATATTATATTGATGTTGAGACGATAAATTATGTGAATTTATAATTTATGTATTCACTATCACATGAAATTGATCGTCATATATTAAAAAAAAAACTTAATATCAACAATAGAGCGTTACTTATTCTCTAAGAAATCTACCAATGCTATTATTGGAGTAAATCGAATAACTATCATTGAGGCAAAGTAAATCTTATTGCCACGAGGGTTAGATTTGTAATTTAATAAATTTACGGTTTAAATAAATATAGAACGCACCTCTTAAGAATTGCTCCGAATTCTTGGGTCCAAATACATATAGTTGGAGAGATTGCATTACAGCTTTCCCCAGCAAGCTTAAATAACAAAACAAATAAGGAAAACCATGAGAATATGTAAATTTTGGAATAAATCAAAGATTCAACTCTAACTATATGCAAAATTACATTGTCTTGGGAATATTCTTTTTTTTTAATTAAATAGTGAGTTTCATAAATTAATTTCTCGATGATCATTATCATATGATTAAGCATGAAGTCAGGAATTTGATTTCGACAAATGAAATGTGAGTAAATTATAAAAAAAATTGAAAAAAATTTCTATATAAATTAAAAAAAAAAGATATTAGTCTGTATAAGATTTAAGAAAATATCAGGGACAATTTCCGCCAGCCCCTAGCTCCTTATGGAAAAAAACCAAATAAATAAATAATGTTTTTAAAAAAAAAAAAAATGAAGAGAGAAGCAGAAGAATTTTGCTTACATATGAGAATCGACCAAAACCTTCTTTAATATCCGTGAAATGTTTTTGCGAGGCACCTCTTGCAAACCGATCACCAGCAGATCAAACTTCCGATCTCTGCTAACAAGCTTTTCCATGTCCTCGTAAGATACCTTCAAGATCACGAAGAAGCAACAGTGGAAACGGATTAAACTGATCTTTATTAACAAATAGTAAAAAAGAAATCGTTCACGAATGCTGATTCAAGAATTCACCTTTCCATTCATGTTCCAGGTCACTATGCAAAGGCAAACATCGGAGCTGCCTGAGAACTCGCAACGGTTGTTCGCATCCACAGTCCTTATCCCTTCATGAGTCCCGTCGTCGTTGTCCATTATTCCTACTGGACTCCGCTTCATCTTCTTTCTTATTCTGCAAAATTGTGGAAAAGCAACGTTCATTCAGATGAATAGTGGGGTCAATCAGAACATTTCTTGTAGCTGAAAAAGCTTTAGAGTTTAAAAGGAAAGATCAGCTCACAGATTCGTAAAAAGAATAGCACAGAGCCCCTCCATTGCTCTCCGGAAACTTCAGATGAGCTAAAGTGCAAACAGAAAAGATATTTGATTATTGGAAGGAAAAAAAAACTAGACGGTTTTGAACTCGGATACAATATATAGCCAGCCAGGGGAGGAAATTTTGGATTAAGGACGGTGAAGAGGTGATATTTGATTCTGAAGTCGTTGTTTGTTTTTCATTTGAGTACGAATTTCTCTGCAAGTTAGGTTTGGAGCTCTTCACAGTTCACACCACATATGAGGAGATGAAAATGACATCCCAGTTCGAGAAAACTCTCAATGCATGGAGACGAAAACTAATATTAGGATACAAGAAGAAAAGTCTGCTTCACGTTATAGACTTTGATTTAGATCATGGGAAAGTTGAGGTATATGATCATTTTGAGAAAGGTTGCTTTAATTGATCAACTTTCTTAATCAGTTGGAGGCCTGACTTCCCTTATATACTAGCCAATCAGCCAAGCAGAGGTTAGGTTCCGAAGACTTGCCTCTTGTACTTCCTGATTGTTTGTCAAATCTTTAAATATTTCGGTTGTCAGCATACTTCCTTCATAATTAATAAGCAAAAACTCTCAAATATAAGTAAAGTTTTAAGWATAACTCTTATTTATAACGTCAATTTCGTGTAATTAAATAATCAAGTAATTTAGATATATTTAACAAACGAGATCTCATTTCTATTTATAATTATATCTTTAAAGAGTTTTGAATTAAGTCTTTTTTAATAAAATTCAAATTTTTTACGAGCACAATTTAAATAAAGTTCAAATTAATTTCATCRGATATGAATACCAAGTTATTTAATAATAATAAAAGAAAAATTTTGTGCAGTAGCGAGTTTTTGTGTGTATACAAAGGAGTTATCAATTACTGAAACACCAGAAGAGAAAGGAGGCCGGGAATTATATGGTAACCAATAATGGAGTTCGTGGCCGTTGCGGGCGGGCCCACGGGAGACGATGGAAAGTCCTTGTTAAGGAAGTCGTTGAACGACCATTCGACTTCTTTCGGGTCAAAGTTTTGGGAGTTTTTGAGTAAATGATCTGTCTTTTATCTTTTTACTTAGCTCTTCGATTGCTTACCTTATATTACAAAGGATCTTGGCTTTTATCCGGTTTTAGGTCATACATCAATTAAAATATATCTTAATTCTTAAATATAAAAATAGAGAGGTTCGAAAAATTTGAAATATATACACGTGCATATTTTGATTAATATTAGATAATGTGTATTAAGAACATAACAGCAACAAAAAATGTTATTTTAATATACTTTCCTATTAAATTTTCTCTAATATAAATCAGATCATAACGTAAATATACAATATTCTTTCTTTGATTTACAATGCACGTAATACTCACACTTTTTTATATGTGAATTTATTCTAAATTGAATTTTTTCTAAGAAGTACGTCATAATGATTAATATTCATTAAGCATAGCTTTTATTCTAATTGCTAAAATAACATATAACCACAAGGTCCTAATTTTCTTAAACTATTAGCAATTTCAATGAAAAACTAAAGTATAAAAATTGCATTACATTTCCCTTTAATAATTATATATTTGTAATTTGTTAGTTATTTATCAACACCATTAACATATTATCGACAAAAAAATTATAACTTATTATTTTTTATCTTAAACATATAACCCGGACTCAATAAACTAGTTATAATCTGAAATGGCTGATTGAACCAGGATATCATGTACGCACGCACATACATACCATATTTTGTATCTACTACTAATATGTGTATAGGGAATAAACTCATCTACTTAAAAGGTTACCATGGGGCTTCGACTTCCCCTCTCAGCTCCTTCTGAAATGACCAACCTAAGCCATAAACCAGGAAAGGAAGGGCAAATTTCTTTCTCGTCAAGATGAGAGTGGTTTTCTTCTGTTAATTCAAGCGCCCATTATCTCCATGAAGACAATCTTATAATTCTTGTATACTCTCGGTAAGTCTTCACTCTTCTATTTTCTTTTAATTTCAAGAATGCCAATCCTCATTAATTATTCTATTTATTCTCGTCAAGATGAGAGAGCTGTGATGAGGGTTTTCTTCTAGTTCAAGCGCCCGTTATACCCACGAAGACAATCTTTTATTATTCTTGTATACTGTCAGTGAGTCTTCACTCTTTTATTTTCTTATAATTTCAAGAATGCCAGGATTCAGAAACTTATACCGGTCACCGCCAAGTCATTTTGGCCCAAATTCTACGTGGTTCTTGATTATATTGTCTTTTTCATGCTATGATTGAAAAGTAAGTAATATCTTCCTATTTTTGAACCTGAATCCAGGGAGGGATTGGATTTTCAAGTTGTTCTATGTAGAAAGATTCTGTCTTTTTTTTAATTTGATTAGGGATTTGAGGCAATGCAATCGTATATTTTGGAATTTTGTGGAAATGCTYCTGGAAATATTAGAYTAGAAGTAATATAGGAGATAGAAAGTTTAATTGAACKCAAGAGGTATAACTATTTTTTTGGGCAAGTGGCTTTAGTTAAAAGGTTTAAGTATACTTACATTCAATGCTTTAAGTGAAAGAGGAGTGTTTAGTGCAAGGTTTATTTATTTCTTTTGAAAGGTAGCTAATATATGTGAAAGGAACCTAATTTGTTTAGATGTATGCCAAGAAATTAAAATCTTGAAAACTCGTCCATGCTTTAAGTGAAAGAGGAGTGTTTAGTGCAAGGTTTATTTATTTTCTTTTGAAAGGTATCTAATATTTGTGAAAGGAACCTAATTTGTTTAGATGTATGCCAAGAAATTAAAATCTTGAAAACTCGTCCATAATTATATTTTATGAAGTTTGGAGAAAACGTACTTGGACAATTTGGATGCATTATCATAGTGATTCAAAATTTCCTATGGGGAACAGAGATATTTTTCGTATTATGTTTATCCAATTTTCTTAATTTAACAAAGGGCTTAAGAAATAGGATTCCTGGAAAGTTTTGAGAAATGTTAAAACTTCAGTTGAAATATGGCTAAACTTGGTTACTGAAATCCCATTAAATGAGTTATGATCAAATATAAGTAAGTTCGCGTGATATGCACAGAGTTTTTCACAATATTATGAGAAAAACATGTCATCTAAATAATAGATGATTTCTTTCCAATAATTACGCAAAAAAGATGGATTATTGGGTATTGAAAGCACTGATTTTGGTTCTTGGATGTAGTTACTTCTTCCAAACATTGTTAACTATCACATGTTAAAACTGATAGAGTGGTGACTCTTTGACCATAATACCGTTATCTAGGGTTAGATATGAAAATGAAATCAACTTAACAAGCTATTAATAATGACGTACTCTTTTGCAGACTTTGGAAGGCTTTGATCCATTTCTTTCAATCATATCGATGAGCAGCATGGTYAGTACAACTTCCTTGTTGAGTAGAAATTTTATACACCATCTTCTTGGTAGGAAACCAAACTTTCTCAATTCTATTCTTCCTGTGTCAGGATTCTAATTGTTTATCTGAGGTAGTTTAAAAATGTAACAATTTCACTTGGTGTTTGCCATTTCTCTTAGACTAGAGATCAGCAGTTAGATGGATGAAGTTGTATGGACCTCAGCCAATTCGGCTCAAGTACTTTGATGATGTTTAGGAACCTAGATGAATTTGAGTATTGTTGTATAAAAGTAACTTCCTCACAATTTTAGAGGACATCTAGCATAGCAAACTTTTAGTTAAGCTGAAATCTGTTGAACACCCTATTTCACCTAAATGGCCAGTTAAGAAACAAGCGAATTTTGAATATGTTTACTGTTGGGTTTACATATTAATCCTGAAAGGAAAATTTTGAAGTTGCATATGTTGTTTACTCTGCCAACAAACTTGTTAATCTCTCATTGGGTAGTAGGCTTTTCAGRTGTCTTCCTGGAGAGTTGGTTAMGTTGTTAGTTCTTTAGTGTTTCAGTTGTGATTGCAATGTGAAAATCATTTAACATGAGATCAAAGTGCAATGATCATTCTCCGTCCTATTTCTTARTCTTCTGCCCCTCCCCCAGTCTCTCCTCTTCTTCTTCTTCCTTTTCCTTTTTTCTTTGTGGTTCTTGTTGTTGTGTATTGATSTGCATGTTTCTTCTGACTGCAATTTGCAAACCAAGAACGATGATTTCTTTGGTTGATCCACTCACTGGGGATGTTTGTGGCTTTGACATGCAGAAGCAAATGGAACCACCCAAGGTCCCTTGCAGATTGGAAGTGGAGTTAGACAAGATTAGCAATTTGCCAGGGCATATCATAGACAAAATTTTGTCACATTTATCTCTTAGGGATGCTGTAAGGACAAGTGTCCTATCAAGCAAGTGGAGATACAAATGGGTCACACTTCCACATCTTGTATTTGACAAGCAGTCTGTTTTGGTTTCTTCCCAAGATCAAACCCTGATAAAAAGTAAGCTCGTGAACATCGTTGACCATGTCCTCTTATTGCACTCTGGCCCAATACAAAAATTCAAGCTTTCCCACCGCGATCTTCAAGGTGTCAGTGATATTGACCGGTGGATCCTTTTTTTGTCAAGAGGCTCCATTAGGGAATTTATTCTTGAAATATGGAAAGGCCACCGCTACAAGCTCCCTTCTTCTCTATACTCTTGTGAAAGCCTTGTTCACTTGGAGCTTTTTAATTGCCTTTTAAAACCCCCTCCTGTATTTAATGGCTTTAAATGCTTAAAGAGTCTTGATCTTCAGCACATCACTATGGATCAATGTGCTTTTGAGCATCTTATATCTAGCTGCCCTTTGCTTGAGCGCCTTACACTAATGAACTTTGATGGTTTCTCTCATCTTCTAATCCATGCTCCAAATCTCCTCTTCTTTGACATTGGAGGTGTCTTTGAAAATGTGAATTTCTATGATACTTWTAATCTAGCTATAATCTCGATTGGTTTGTATACAAATGCTGGATATGATCATCAYTTGACTTTTGGCAGTACTAGCAATGTGATAAATTTTTTTGCTCATCTGCCTAGAATTCAAAGGCTTGAGGTGCAGAGTTACTTCTTGAAGGTACGTAGATGATTAGTTGTAAACTGAGGATTTTGAATCTTCTCAGACTATTTCTGAAGTTCATAGACTCCTTTAGAGAGGGATTTTTAGTTTCTAGTTCACTTAAATGAGTTTTCTTGGTTTATAAAGTTCTCCTGATTCATTTTCCTGATTTTCACACTGGTCTTCAGTACTTAGCAGCTGGTAGGGTTCCTGGTAGGCTGCCAACACCTTGCGTGGAGCTTAGTTTTCTCTCATTACGCATTAATTTCAGTGACATGGAAGAGAGTTTGGCTGCTCTTTGCCTTTTTAGAAGTTCCCCTAACCTTCAGGAGCTTGAGATGCTGGTGAGCTTTTTGGCTAGAATATGACACATTCTGTTTGGATTCTTGGGCTTTTATTTAATTGAGATTGTCACATCTGTTTCTACCTAATATCTCTGGTGCTTCACCATACAGTCTTTATATCCCATCCTCATCTCCCCCTCTCCCAACCTGGCAACAAGAAGAACAGGAAAAAGAAGKAAAAGAGGAGGAGAGAAGTGCAAGAGTTGTATTAAGAGTTCTCTAACTTTTATTTGATTAATTTTGTACAGGCTCGTCCAGAGGAGCATTGTGTTCCAAGAACTTCTGCAAACGTTGTAGAGGATGCTAATGAAAACTGTCGATTTAATCAACTTCAACTTGTTAAAATTGCTGGCATCTCTGGTCTCAAACAAGAACTGAATTTCATCAAATTTCTGCTTGCAAATTCACCTGTCCTTGAGAAAATGACTGTGAAGCCTGCTTCAATTGATGGAGGTTGGGAGATGCTAAAAGAGTTAATGAAAGAGTTGCTACGTTTTAGACGGGCTTCAGTAGAAGCCCAAATCATATACCTAGACCCCTGATAATCGGAAAGCCATGATATTAATATGTGGAACTAATCTTTTACAGAGATTCATGTTTGAGATTGTTATAAGGAAGGTGGTAAAACCTCCCTTGCAGATTGATCCTATTTCTTGTGTTTCTTCAGGTTGCCTGTGTAATGTAGTATTGAATGGTGGAACCGTGCTGTTATATATAATGGATTCTTGAAGACGCACGAGACCATAAATGTAATCCGAGGTGAACTTTTAACATGTTCGTGTTCTTGCATCTGTAAATTTTTGGCTTCTAATCTTTTTGTCCATTTGCAGCTTGATACCCTATATTTATCTTAATTTTAATTTTTATAAAGTAATTAACTCGGAGAGACGAGACAAAAATACAAAGTGCAGCCGCAATTTTAATTTTGAATCGTGTAGAGGTGAATTTAAGAATTTAGATTGTAGAGATTGAGAACTAAAACAAGTAAAAAGCATAGTAATGTGAACTGAGTCATTAGGTGAGAGGGATCAAGGGGGAGGGGGTTGCAGTCCAATCCAGTCCTTCCCTGCATCCGCCCCTGATAGTATTGTGAACTTGAACCAAGAGTGGCACCGGTTGTACAAATAGATGGTTGCAGTCGAATCCCGTCCCTTCTACACCCGCCCCAGGATCAGAAAATTACATCTCGATCCCTCATGTTACACTCTAACATCTCACACTTATATATTTGATATTGATATCATGATATAATGGGGCTTTGGTTTTTCCCCTTTTTTTCTTTTAGACCACTTGCTTATTACTGCATAGTATTTTGGAGTTTTTTGTTTTTCTTTTCCCGAAAAGGGAAAAATCACTGACTGAAGAAACTTTAAACTTCATATGTGGGCGTTTCGGTCAATTCAATACATTATCCTCTAATCCTCTGCATAAAACTTCCCCTTCCCGTTCTTTCTGGCATAGAGCTTCGGAGCAATGGCGTCTTGTATTTCAGCTCTCACTTCATCATTGTCTTCTCTCTCATTCTCTTCTCAAATTTCCTCAAAACCCCATTCGTCGGTCCTGTCCTTTACCCCATCAAAAGTTCGCTCTTTGTCTAAAATTCAAGCTCTTTCAATAGCAGCCTCCTCCGTGGCAGCCCCTCCGCCAGAGGATTTGGAGACAGCAGACCTCAAAAAGCTTGTGAAATCAAGGCTTCCGGGCGGCTTTGCAGCCCAGACAGTCTTCGGCACCGGACGCCGGAAATCAGCTATCGCGCGGGTCGTCCTTCAAGAGGGTACCGGCAAAATCATTATTAACTACCGTGACGCTAAGGTACTCCACATTATGTCATTGTGTCTCCAATCCGTTGAATGAATGTGAGTACTTGGCTATCGAATTATCTTTTTCTAGTGATTCAGAAAGTTCTAATCTTTTGGGGTGAGGGACATCGTCTAGCACTTCGTTCTCTAATACATACAACATCCTTGTCTTGCACATTGTGCTCTAACATGTATCTGCTGGCTAACTGTTAATAACTGTAATAGTCGAATTGAAACTGTACCCTGTGATGTTTCTGATTCTTTTTTTTTTTTTTTTTTCTGCTTTAAACGTAAGCTGTTATTGCTCGATAGCTTTATTATTTTCTAGTTTTCTAAAACTACAACAGTATCAATTTAACTCTATTTTATAATCAATTTTGTGGCACAAAAGGAATATCTTCAAGGAAATCCATTATGGCTTCAGTATGTGAGAACTCCTCTGGCAACCTTGGGATATGAGAGCAGTTATGATGTTTTTGTCAAAGCACAAGGTGGTGGTCTATCTGGACAAGCCCAAGCGATCTCCCTTGGCATTGCTCGTGCACTGCTAAAGGTGAGTGAGAACCACAGAGGACCTTTGAGGGAGGAAGGACTGCTAACGAGGGATTCAAGAGTTGTTGAGAGGAAGAAAGTTGGTTTGAAGAAAGCCCGCAAACGTCCACAGTTCTCCAAACGTTGAGGCTACAGGTAGATTGCCTAGGAAAGCTTTCATGAGTTCTCCACAATCCCTCTTTCTTTCTGTCAGTGGGACTTGCAATTGCATGTAACTGATTATTCTTTACACTGTGAGGATACTCTCTGGTGTATAGGATGTCTAGAAATTGAGCTATCATCCAATAATAGTTGCAGTTCGGAGAAAACTAGCTGATATAAACATTAATGCAGAYGTATGCCTTGTTATACAACAAGTGATAGAAAGATTCTAGCTCTGTCATGTGCCAACGGCACTCTGTTCTCAATTTTCATGAAGCCAGAAGCAAGTATACACATTGTTGAAAGAGTTCATTATGAAGTACAACTTTCGGAAGTCTTAACAGTACAAAATTAATCAAACCTGTATACACATTTATTTGGAGGAAACCAGTGCTTTTGTCTATGGAAGATTTTTCTCTTCAACAAAGGTTGGTTACCAAAGTGATTATTCCATTGCAACCTGGAAGATGTTAAAAAGTTGGTTTTATAATTGTCTCATTTGGTGGCATTACCTAATTTAGGTTACATCAATATGAGCAAAGAGTAGTTGGTTTATAAGTCAAGATGCCAGTTTATTGTGAAGACAAGGTCTTTTTTCCTTCTATCATTAGTATTTCTCTTATAGGAAAAGAAACTTTCATATATTCTCCTCTTATCAAGAATAAGGAGTTGGCTTTATGTTTTTCTATCTATACTTATGTTGTGTTACTAGATACGACTTACAATGATTGAAAGCGGTAAATTTACTGATGCCCTTCACTCTTCAGCACGTAAAGTTTATCTGTATGAAAGTTGTTTGTCACATAGTAGGCATCAATTCCTTTCTGTCCTTTACCTTTATAAGCTATAAATAATATTCATAATTGTTCTAACTATGGAAAATGCAGAATTAATCTGGTGCTAGTTTATTAACCAACTTTATTATGAATTTCAAGGACATCTGTAAAGCTCAAATAGAATAAGATAAGGTCTTCAAAACCCTTTGCATTGAACAGCTATTAATGCTTCAGCAGTGGCAGTTTCCTAGCAGTTTATTTATGTTATCTACTAAGAGTCATAATTAACCTTAGCTGCCTATTGTTCTTTGCTGAGGTCCTTTGATAGTCAAGTAGTTTGCTGATCAAAGTCAAAGTCATGTTCACCTATGGGGCTCTCAGATAAAGAAATCAGTAATGTCCTTCTTGGTATTATTGTTCCTTCATTCTTATAACTGGAAATCCTCAGTTTATGGTTCTTATAATAAAATGAAGGGAAAAGGGGGATTTTGACCATATTTAAGTGCCAAGGAGGTCAGAACTTATCCTAATCTCAGGTTTAGTCTTTGTTTGTATCTGTACTCAGTCATTCTCCAGTTTGTTGTATTACTTCAATTGATGGTAGACATTTCTGATGCAGTTAAATTTCTCTGTGTGCAGCTTTACATTTTGTTGTTATATATGTTAAGCGCTATCCTATTTGTTCTTTGAAATAAAAGTTTACTTGAAAATTTTGTTGGTTCTTTCTGCCATAATACGGTTTCTCAGGTTTACTGTATGATTGCAGTTGAGAGGAAGATAGGTTGATGATGATGATATGGGGAAAAGGCAAAAATAGATTCTAAGTTTGTCCTGTAGTATTTGTACAAATTTTGTATCAAGCTTCTTCTACCTCTACTTTTAACATCAAGGAAGTTTGTTGTTCTTGACTCTTGCTACATCTTCTCGAAACCAAACAATTGAATTCAAGTGCTCTTACCAATACGTGTTCAGCTCCATGTCAAAATCTGACTTTTGTTTGATTCTAGGGCATTTTTTGCATTTCAACTCCTGGTTTAATTGTTAATATTGCTACTTTACGATTACCAGTTCTGACTTTGCTCCTGCATTATGTTTTGTCATTCCGAACTGTGACTTCATTGAAAAAATGCAGACGCCAAGCAAGTTGTGGGAGTGAAACTTTTGGAAATAAGAATGGAAGTGGTTTCATCTGTAAGTTTTCTGTTTAGCAATAACGCAGAGTTGGACCTATTCTTCTTCATTTTCCTTCCAGAACGTTGGTTCAAGGAAGATGCCATTAGAGGACTTCCATAGTAGCAAAATCTTTTTCWTTTTTGGTCCGAAGGGGATCATTTAGCAAAATCATAACTGATTGGAAAGTACATTTCTGGGATTTGGAACTTCCTTGCTGRCAAATTCTAAGTACTGCAGTAAGAATACAGAACAGGTTTCAATAATATTCAATGAACCAGCTGGTCCTATACTCTTCTGTCTGCAAGTCCATTAGCTTCTCTCCAAACATGAGATAGATTGCAGGTCCATTATGTCTTCAACACATATCTAGTACTTCTAGGTAGAATAAATGGCAATGATATTGGTCTGCAGCCATTTCAACTAATTAAATTGCAATGGTGGAATCACTTTGTAAAACTACTTGTCTGTACCCTAGTTACCATGGTAGCTGAAGTCCATCTTTTGAAGCCCACAATTCTACCCCCTCTGCTATTGACTTTCCCAAGGCCATGCACTAATCCACCTAACCAAGTGCCAGTCTGATTTCTGGGAGCACCGCCTGCTCCAGCCATTCCATTGCTTCCTGCTGCAGCACCATCCGAATTCTTCATTTGGATTAAAACATATTTTTAATTTTCTTTTCTGAATATTATCGAATTCTATGTAGATTGTTTCTCCTGGCTCTTGCTTTCAAATGGTCTTTCCTTTTAGAGTTGGTTGGAATGGTAGACTGGTTATTGTCTTGATGTTTCTAGCATGTCCTAGGACTAACTTTTGTCCTCGGACAGCTCACTAAGAGACGAACCGTGACAAAGATATAGAGCAATAATTTCACTTGAAGACAACAAATGAGACACAGAAATAGTACTAGGTCAGAGTGGAAAACATGCCCTTCTTCTGTCGTTTTCTGGGAATTCTTCGGATATTTCGAAGTCACACTATGCAGTAGCTGCAAACCTTCCCATTTATAGACCCGTATATGCTTTAATATGCATACAAAAAAATTATAGGTCTGCTATGAGGTACTCATATTACACCCTAGATTGAGTTTCAGCTTGGGATCCTCATTTTGAGACAAGATTAAGTTAACCCAAAAAAAAAAAAAAAAAAAGGTCGATTGAAAGGCCTACCAATTATTCAAGAGTTTCTAGTCACTTCCATTTGGATCGCCAGTTAAAAGTGTAGAACAAGAATTTCATTTTATTAGAGTAGAAGTTGAAAAAATAGTGTTATAAAAATTTTAATTATGTGATTACATTTAATGAATTTTTAATCGTAAATTTTGTTTTGTGATTACGAAAAAAGATTACTTTAATTAAAAATATCGTAATCACAAAATAAATGACGTTAAAGTGTATCAATAGCATCAATAAAAGGATTGCTACATTTAAGAGTATTGGCTTCTAGTATTCTTAGAAGATACTCGTGTGTTTTTATTAAAAAACACACTAATTTAGTAGCGTTTTAAATTGGTTATCATGTATTTTATTATATTTTTAAATTTTATTTAGTATATGAAAAAAATAAAATGAAGAGTCATTTTAATAATTAATATCACTATATTAAGAGAAAAATAAATTACGGTATAAAAAATAAAATTAGAACTTTTTATTTTTATATTAAAATTTGTATAGAAATTAATGTTTGTAACACTTATAAAACAATGAAAAGAATACTTTATATATAATAAATGTGTATGGTTCTTTGGCAATTTTTTTTTTTTTTTTTCAAGTGAATTGAAAGACAAAGTTGAGTAGAACCAAAAGTTATTCCGACCAATCACAGACAAAGTTGACACCGTCTGTCTGTCATATTCTCTTTCTAAGAAAAGATTTATTAAATCTAAATACTAAACATAAAATAATATATATGACTGTAATATTCATATTACCATTTCATAATTTTCTTGACTAGTAGATACACGAGTTCCACAACTAATCATTTACCGATCGAATTATTAGGAGTGATTCATATATAAAACTCCTAHATTTATTATTTTTCTCAATCTGAAATTATATATTTATTTTTATTTTAAAAAGTAATTAAATTATAATTTTTAATGTAACCATTCCCTCAATAAAGAAAAGAGATGGAAAATGAAAATCTAACAGAAACGAAGAAAAAAGGAAATGCTTGCACGTAAAGAAATGACCCCTCCCGCAGTTCCTATATATCAACTGGAAATAAAAGGGTAGGATGCTTTCATTACTCGTGTGCTGATGAAAACATAAACAGAGACTGATCAATCCAGCTGTTCAAATATCAAACAAGAGATCTTCTCGATGGGAAGCAGCTCGGAGCCACTTCTCGCAAACAACCASCTTGATGAAGAAGACGATGGCAAACAACCAGTCGGCTTAGTTAAAGAGTTCGGCATAGAGTCGAAGAAGCTATGGAAGATTGCTGGCCCTGCTATTCTTACTGCCGTATTTCAGTACTCACTGGGTGCAATCACTCAGGTTTTTGCAGGTCGTATTGGAGAACTCGAACTTGCCGCCGTCTCCGTCGAGAACTCTGTGGTTGCTGGTCTTGCCTTCGGAGTCATGGTAATGCGGTACTCTCGAACTCTCATTTTTCTTTTTCTCTTTTATTTTTATTATATCATTATTATATTAAAAAAATTAAATGAATTTGTCTTTTTTAACCTTTCATTAATTATTGTCTAGTATTGTAGTAATTAGCTATATGTCGTTTTCTACAACAGCTTTCAGAATCAATTTTATTAGTTCCGCTAGCTACCCTCATATCGAAAAAGTCATTTTCTCCATTAAGAAGTACTAAAATTAAAATTATCTTAATCACTATCGTGCATGTGAAAAAAATATATATTTATCAAAGTAGGAAAAATATTTAATTTGTTGATAAAATATCGTGTATTAATTAGAAAACTCCATTAAAGAGATTAGTAACAAAGACTAAGGTTTAATATATGAATTAAAGAAACTATCTAGGAGGGGTAGGAAAGGGGACTGATTCTAATTAAATTATTTTTTATCGATCGATAAATTTTGAATTTAATTTATCTTTTTATCTCCAAATGTCGAGAAAAAGGTAAGATTAGAATAGTGAAAATGAATTGCGTAAATGGATTTTCTATTTCTAGTTATATATAATGAGTGATTTGGTCGATTCAAGACCACACGAAGTCTACCTAGATTATGTCCCAATCAAAGTCCCTATTTTTTTTTCATTTTTTTAATAAAGACGGGCAGGTGAAATCTGACCTCATATGATTGAATCGATAATGTAATTTTGGATTGAGCCTACGACTTTTGAGGAGTTTTAGTTTGACTTGAATTTCACACGGACGGAGGATTTTTTCTTTTTTTTTTTTAAGTATTTTAGCCCTTTTGAAAAATAATATTAGCTCCATTTATTATTTCTTTTAAATATATATATTATTTATTTAAAATATCTAAAATGCCTTTATTTTTTTCCTTCTTTTATTTATTTATTCTCAATCCAACACCAAATTAAGTTAAATTACATGCTTTTCTTCCTTCCTCTTTCTCTGTATCCTCTTGAAAAATTATAAATTATTAAATTAATAATCAAATATAATAAATAAAAAGTTGTGATTTTGATTCAAAAGATAGTTATTGGAACTGATTTCCAGACTAAATAAGATAAAGTTATACAAGTAAATAGGGGTAATATTGAGAAAAAATTTAAGTGTGAAAGAAGAATTCGTACTCCATATCATTAGGTATGAACATGCTGTTAGTATTGTTAGCGTGAATTGGAAGTATTGTACTTCGAAGAAAATATTGTGCTATATTTAGATTAGGTTTTGGGGAAAAAAAAGTTATTTAGTTGTAAAATAATTGTTTAATTAAAGAAAGCGAGAAAATGAAAACGTTTGAAATTTGAATTGGTTGCTTGATCGTAAAAAAATCTTTGGTTACAAGCTTGTTTGAATTAGAAGTTATAAAAGATGAGCTAAATATATTAAAAAAGTTGATTCTGAGTTTTGGATTTGTGTGGATTTTAGTGAAGATTGAGAAATAATTGTTTGGATATAAAAGAAGTTGTTTGAGTACGAGTGTAAAATAAATGATTTTATCATCCAAAAGTTTACCTCTCTTTAGATATAAGTATAAAACAAATGATTTTTACATTGTAAAAGTATGGTCTCCTTCGTTGTAACTCTAGACCAAATATACCCCTAATTWGGGTTTGGTAATACATATGTAGAAGTGTTTATGTCCCAATAATTAAATCATGAGGGCATATTTGTAATTATAATCAGATTATGAGGATACTTTTATTCATTAAAATAATAGGTTTTACTCTTTATAAAAACTCCCAAGTTATTTTAACAAAAAAAACATTATTTTTGTAGTTTTCTTTAAGAACAATTAAAAGTACTTCCCATCATCCTTTACTGACTTTTTTTACAAAACATTATTATTTACTATATTGAAAGCTAATCTTAACCTCAAAAGCTACTTTTTCAAATGAGTACTAAATCGAATTATATTATGAAATAGCCGGAACATAACTTTTCATTGTCACTCTCTATCAAGTTCCTGGCTGTGCAAGTGACTTCATTCATTAAGTAGTGGATCTTATTGCAAAATGCATTTTTGCTTGTTCATATTGTAGTCTTGATAGCAGGGCCACCTTATGCAGAGGTGCATGTGTCCGAAATCTAGATGAACTTGTTTGAATTATTGTCGAAACTATTATTATGAAAATGACGACCACTAACCATGCATGTTGAAAGAATATTTTTGCTTGATTTTCATTTGATTTGAATGAGTTTAAATATACATAATAGAGACTGATATTATGCCTACATATTATTATCTATGCTATAACTACAATAATTATAGAGARTGATATTATGCCTACATATTAGCTATGCTATAACTACAATAATTACAAGAGTTTATCTAGCCTTAACATAAGCTATGAAAATAATATCAAATTATATACTTTCCTATTCTGAGATATAATGTCTGATTCTAATACATCCCCTTAGTCAGAACGGGAGGAGGACGAACGTTAAGACTATCACGAAAATCATCGAAGAGCTGCAACGGAAGACCTTTAGTAAATATGTCAGCTATTTGATAGCGGGAAAGAACGTGAAGAACACGTACTTGTCCTCGGGCTACTTTCTTACGAACAAAGTGAATATCCATCTCAATATGTTTGGTGCGTTGATGTTGCACCGACTTGCCAGTCATATAAATGGCACTTACATTATCACAATAAACCAAAGTAGCTGTTTGAATAGGAAAGTGAAGCTCCAAGAGTAACTTTCTAATCCAACATGACTCAGAGACAACGTTAGCCACACCTCGGTATTCAGCCTCTGCACTAGACCGAGATAATGTAGGTTGTCGTTTAGCTGAGCAAGAGATTATATTATCGCCAAGATATACACAAAAACCAGAAGTAGATCGCCTTGTGTCAGGACATCCACCCCAATCTGCATCAGTGTAAGATAAGAGCTTTGAAACAGGTGAAGCCCAAAATGAAGTGTTCCTTGAAGATAACGAACAATGCGTTTCAAGGCGGACATATGTTGAGTCTGCGGATCATGCATGAATAAACATCTTTGTTGAACCGCYTATGAGAGATCCYGTCTAGTGAGAGTGAGGTATTGAAGTGCACCTGCAAGACTACGATATTCAGTAGGATTATGATATGGGTTACCAGATGAGGCACTCAATTTCGTCCATTATTAGTCCCAGAATAATTTCCARGACCTCAGTTCCGGCCGCCTTTGTTATGATTCCGGCCACCARGATTGGACTGGAGGTGATGATTCAAGCGATTAGTTTGACCGATATCAGAAGCAATCAAAGTAGATTCATTAATAGATTTGGCAGAGTCATAAGTTGATTTCTTTGCCCTAGAATTCTCTTCAAGTACTAACATCGATCTAGCTTTGTAGAAGGGAGGAAGAACATCACTATGACGGATTTGGGATCCAATGGTAGCGTATGCATCAATAAGCCCATCAACCAATCGCAACACTAACCGATCATTAGTTACCGGAGAATCAACGTTCAATAGTTGATCAGCGACAGATTTCAATTGTTGGCAATAGGAGGAGGCATCAGTATAGRGTTCCATTTGAATGCTGGTGAATTCTTGTTCGAGATACAGGGACTTGGAATTTTTGTTATRAGAGAGTATATCATGGAGCCTATCCCACGCCGTGAGGGCGGTGCAACCAGGTTCAATGATGGTATGAAGAAGGTCTGAGGAGATTATGGCATAGATCCATTGGAGAACAATGGCATCGACGCGATTCCATAGAGGTAGATCCGCCTGTTTGGTTGCTTCAGCAGTGGCCTGGTTAGCGGCAGCAATGGGTGTAATAATATGGTCAAGCACAAGATATGCACGGGCATGAATTTGGAAGAGTTCAGCCCACGTAGTGTAATGAATCTTTGCAACTTCGAGGGTGATTTTGATGAAGGAATTAATATTTTGGACAGTAAGGGTTGGGTGAGAATTGTTGTTGTTGTTTTTGGTGGTGGTGGTGGGTGTAGTATTAGTTTGGGCCATGGTGAAGAGAGGTGTAGAGCTGTATTAGAGAAAGGATGCTAGTGTATGTTTGACAGGGAAGGGATAAGGCTACTGTATATGCTGGCTTTGTGCTGCGGAGGGATGCTAAAAAAATTGGTGTAGGGATTTCTAGGTTTGGCTCTGATACCATGAAAGAATATTTTTGCTTGCTTTTCATTTGATTTGAATGAGTTTAAATATACATAATAGAGACTGATATTATGCCTACATATTAGTTATGCTATAACTACAATAATTATAGAGACTGATATTATGCCTACATATTAGTTATGCTACAACTACAATAATTACAAGAGTTTATCTAGCCTTAACATAAGCTATGAAAATAATATCAAATTATATACTTTCCTATTCTGAGATACAATGTCTAATTCTAATACATGTAGTTGGGAATGGGGAGTGCACTGGAGACGCTATGCGGGCAGGCATTCGGTGCAGGTCGGATCAGGATGCTTGGGATATACATGCAAAGATCCTGGGTTATTCTTCTCACCACCGCGACTCTTCTTCTTCCTATTTACATTTTCTCGCCTCCTATTCTCCACGTCTTTGGAGAGACCGCTCAAATATCTAAGGCTGCCGGTGAGCATTGTTACCATGATTTATTCATCTAACCTGACTCAGTAATTTTCTCTAAAGTCTGCATCGAAACATCTCAACATTTTGAAACTATATTAGATACAGTGGATTTAACGTTACATTACTAAGATGAGACTCATAATTGATTTCTTATGGTGCAGGAAGATTTGCATTGTGGATGATACCACAACTATATGCATATGCCATGAACTTTCCGATACAGAAATTCTTGCAATCACAAAGGAAACTCTCTGTAATGACTTGGGTATCCGGAGTGGTCTTGGTGCTACATATTTTCTTTAGCTGGTTGCTCATTTTTAAGCTTCGTTTTGGCCTGGTTGGAGCTGCAATCACATTGAATGTCTCGTGGTGGCTCGTTGTATTTGGGCAGTTGGCGTACATTTTGATCACCAAATCTGATGGAGCTTGGAGTGGATTCTCATGGCTTGCTTTTCAAGATTTGTTTAGTTTTATCAAGCTTTCTCTGGCCTCTGCTGTTATGTTGTGGTATATATAAATATTGATCTTCTTCTTTCTGGCAGTTCTTTGATCAGGGCTACGTGTGRTTTGGTCCTAACAGTCTGTTATAATGTCCTCTTCTGCATTCTTTTGAAGCTTGGAGTTCTGGTACCTGATGATAATAATAGTAATCGTAGGTCGTTTGCCAAATCCTCTGGTTCCAGTTGATGCCATTTCCATCTGGTAATCTTCAATTTCCACTCATTTATTTGTTTTGTTTTCAGTAAGGAAATCATAAGGGCGATATATTCCATAATCTAAATTCATCATTAACCTGATTTGAGTTTTCATCATCTCGAAACTTAATTCAAAATCATCTTATTTGCACACCAAAAAAGATTGCAAAACATGGTATTTTTCTGCGAAATCCTAAAAGATCAGAACCACCACTATTTGGCCTAACATCTTGACAACATCTTTTGCAGCATGAATATACAAGGATGGCTCGCAATGATTAACATTGGATTCAATGCAGCCGCAAGGTGATATTCATATTCTCCCCTGCACTCTACATTAGCGCATAATTATAAATATACTCACGAAAAATTAAAACCGGGAAAAAATGTGTCTTGTCCTGTGACTGCCTGCAGTGTGAGAGTATCAAATGAGCTTGGAGCTGGCAATGCACGGGTGGCAAAAATCTCAGTGATTGTGGTCACTTTGACAGCGTTTGTCATTGGTATTTTCTTTATGGCGGTGGTGTTGGCTACGCGAGATTATTTTCCACATCTTTTCACATCTAGTGAACCAGTTGCTAAGGAGACCACCAGACTTGCAACCTTGCTTGCAGCCACGTTAGTACTAAACAGTGTACAGCCAGTGTTATCAGGTAATTGCACATTGCAGTATGCCTCTGTTAAATGTTAATTAGTAATAAATTTTATCCAATCAGAAGGAAACTGAAGACTCAAAATCTGCAGGGGTTGCTATTGGAGCTGGATGGCAATCTCTGGTAGCGTACATTAACCTAGGCTGCTATTACATTGTCGGCCTGCCTGCTGGCATTCTGCTAGGGTTCACAGCTCATTTTGGAGATATGGTATGCACTATACACACAGCTAACATTCTTTTTTATGTCTTTGACAATAGAACTTCACAAGATTTCTTCCATAAACCTCAGGAAAAGATGTCTTGTTTTCAGTCGGTGAAAGAAATTTCCTTMACAAGTCCATTTACTAAGTAAAGCAAGAGATTACTCCTTAGTACACATATTTTATTGCTTGCAAAGRTTTGATGCATTTGATCTGCTCTTCTGCAGGGAGTATGGGGTGGGATGATTGGTGGCATTTGCTTGCAGACTGTAATCTTAGTAGTAATRACTGCACTCACAAACTGGCAGAAAGAGGTCAGTATCATARATAGATACCATGTGTTTAGAATGTTTAACGTCCTTACTTTCTTCATATTCAGTCAATGTTTTCTGTACGAGTCTTCGCTCTTTACCGGCTTTTCCGATCATCAAATTTCAGGCTGGCCAAGCGGAGAGTCGAATCAAGCAATGGGGTGGAGGAATTGCAGACGATTGATTTCTTGTACATTTTACTAGGAGGAACATGCATGGACTTGGCTTTTCGACCAATTCACTTTCTGAATCTTGAAACTTCCGGCTGGACAGACTGAGTCTGGAAGCAAAGATGGTCATGAGGGGGTGGCAGATGAATATGATCGATTCAAGCAAATAAAGTACAGATATGCAACATTAGCATGGACTTGCGAAGAGAATGGTAAACTTGCCATGCAGAAACATTGTTGCATGTTATAATTCAACTATTTCAGATTCATGTCTCTTTCCCTCGACTTAAGGATTTTCAACCAAATTTTTGTTCCGTACGCACTTTGATAAGATTATCTCATATATATTTAATTTGAATACGATCTAATATTATAAATAATAAGAAAGATATTATCCAATTTATGTTAAGAAAAATGGGAAGTAAACAATAAAAAATCACAAACTTTATTAAAGACATTTACTTGATGTGTTGCTCTTATAGAGAACGTTGATATTTGGTGCAGAAYATAACATAAGAAGACCTCTCACCAAATGGAGTCTAACCTTTCCAATGCTTTGGTCTGGAGTTCCTTTTTGCCCTTGAATATTCAACCTAGGGAAGCTTTCCTTGAAAAAGAGTATAGAGACTAGTGGGACGAAGACTCGGACTTTTTCAATGCAGGAACTCCCGACTAATTTACCTCATATTTTGAAGAGTTTGTCAGAATTTATCTAGTTATTCAAGTCCGAATTGGTTCTTCCTTAGAAAAAATAAAAAATTTAAAATTTGAATTTGTTTTTTACACAAAACCAATTATTTGAATTAAAAAGTTAGCGTTAGAATTTTTTTGAATATATTTACGGTTAATTTTTATTCGATAATGATTTTTTTAAGCAAGATCTTTATTAATAAAAAAGAAATGCAAATGAGTTTGTTGTTGAATTAAAATTTAATATTTATTTAAAAATGTGGTCGGTTTTTTTTAATTATAGAACCAATATTCCGAACACAGAACCAATAGTCTTTTTTGCTTCCTTTTTGTTATTTTGAATAAATTTTTTCTAGTAAAAAATACTAAGGATATTGTGATGGTTTTTCCCCGATGATCTGCATCCCTATCAAAGTATGCTCAAGAAATAATTCTAGAACTTAGACGCCACCAAAGATAAAAGTGTGATTGGCTCATTTGGTTATAGTGCTTTTGAGTTCGCCTTATTTAGAATATGCATTATATAAAGTCAATCGAATGCTTTAATAGACTTATTTTTAGTACACAAGAGTGATCATTTTGAAATACCTTAGTCAATAAAAAATTTAAATTTTCGTATAGAAATATTGAACATGTGAAATATTATAAACTTTGCTTACTAGATTATATTTAAAATACCTTTGCACTTATTAAATTTAACGATTGTTTGATGTATTTAACATTGTATTTTTGAATTTACTTAATTCAAATCATTGTTCAATGCATTCAACATTATATCTAGTGTCACTAAAAAAATTCAAAGTAAAGTTATTATTGAACATATTAAAATATAATCGGAAATATAATTACCTAAAAATGATTCTCCTATATTGTGATGCTATGATATTTTAATATATTATATATTAAAAATAGAGGGCCACCTTTGTGTCGTATTTTTTTTTTCTTTTGCTGATTTTTAAACTACACGTATCATTATTTGGTGAAACTAATCCGACAGTTTAAATTGTACTGTAAAATCTATTTTCTTGTTAGATGAAAAGCCAGATCAATATGACATGAAAAACAAGGTCCAATGGTGAAACCGCACTTTTAAATTAGTAGTCCAGCTTATCAAATCTCCCAAGATGNGTTTGGCTGTGTAATTTCAAAATTGATTTGAGAAAAATCGAGCTTGTTTATTTATGATAAGAAAAATAAGGACGACTAAACGACGTTAAGGATGACCGGGAAGAATTCGAACTCTTAAAAGACGGCGTCAATGAGGAATTCCGCTAAACCCAACTTTATTAGGAAAAAGAAAAAGAAAAAGGAAAAGGCAAGAAAAATTTATAAAACGAAAAATTCTGTTAACCAAAGACTCGATGAAGAGTTTCTAAGAAACAGGTYATCTTTAAATTTCTCTTCACAATCTAAACCCACATTCAGCTTTCCCATTTTCATGTTCCAAGCCCAAAGGAACAAGGAAAATAACTCCTTGATCAAAAGAAATTCTTTGGGTTTGTAGCTCATCTTCTCTTCTCTGTGTTCTTTTCTTTTTTTTATTTGGTTTTCCAACTTTACAATGTGAAAGGAAGACATTAAACCAAATAATTCTCTGTTCGGGAACTTTGATCGTTGATACACCAACGTATTCAAGGCATATAGAGGGGAATGGAGGATTACTTCGATGCAAGCAGTGATGATGAATACTATAATCGAGTTTACGACGATGATGACGACGATGGTTTGGTTGATGGTTTTCAAGAAGCCGAAGATGAGATTGACTACTCGTTATCGCGAAGGGATGGTCCCTCCTGTAAGGTACTTTTTATGTAGATGATTAATTGGCGAATTTTCGGTTSAGTAGTAAAAGCTTTCCATTTTTTGTATTTTGAGGAAAACATGAGAGACATTTATTTGCATTCCTTTTATTTATAGGTACTTGGATGGAATGAGTTTGAATAACTTTTCTATTTTGGATTGTTGGTCTTTTCCTTTCTTTTCCTTTTCTGTTTTCCTCGCAGTTAAGATAGCGGCGAAGGTTTTGAAAATTGTCGAAATTAAAATTGCTCAAGGTCTTTTCTTTTGTTTGTTTGTATTCTTTTCCCCCAGGAGTTGCTTGATACTGATGATCGCCAAAATCTTGCCTTCTAAATTACAGGGTCGCCGAAAAAATGAGTCTTTTTTGGTTGTGCATTTGTGAATTCTTAAAAATTAAAGATTGGTAGATAGCTGAATTGCTGATCAACTGAGCATGAGTATATAGCATGCAACAATGTGGACTTTTGAGCTGTCCAATTTCGGTTCTGGATATCTATTTTGGTCAAATAAGTGAAGTTCCGTGCATCTTTGTGTGGAACTAGGTATTGAGATTTGTGGAATTTAGATGCTACTCTTCTTAGTTCCATTTGGAATACCTCAAATCCAGGAAGAGACCAGGGGTTTGAATTCATCTGCTTTCTACTGTTCGTTCTTGTGTTTAATGCACCAATCTTCTTGTCCCTGTCCATGAGTTTTGTTGTTGTTGTGGTTGGATTTTTTTTCCTTTGGGTGGAAAAGAGAGAGAAGCGGGGCATTAATTACTTTCCTGCCTCTGGATTTATGCAGGTCATCAGGAAAGAATCTCTTTTGGCTGCACAGGTGAGATACCATCTCTGAGACTTCTGCTTTACTTTCAATAGGTTTACAATTCACAAATGATTAAAAATGAATATATGCCACTTCTCCACAGAAAGAAGACTTGCAAAGAGTGATGGACTTGCTGTCACTGAAGGAGCATCATGCACGGACCCTGCTTATTCATTATCGCTGGGATGCTGACAGAGTTTTTGCAGTCTTTGTAGAGAGGGGCAAAGAATGGTTATATGCAGAAGCAGGTTTATCAGTTGAGGACGGCAAAAATATGTTCCCCTGTCAGTCTTTAGCTGAAGTAACTTGTCAAATCTGCTTTGATGAATTCCCTGCTAACGAATCCACAACAATGGATTGTGGCCATTGTTTTTGCAACAACTGTGAGAATCTTTCTTGATGATTTCCTCTGGTTCCATGATGTCAAGATGCATTTTGTTGTATATAACTGGATAGAAATTATGTAAATGATGAGGGCATTATACAAGTCTTGTGGATTCATTTCTTGATCATTTAGATATTTGTAGGCATGGCCTATTAGCATTGAAGAATGCCCTAATATTCTGATGGGACGTAAGTGAAACACTACAATCCTTTCTAATTGCTTAACCTCACTTCTGGGATGAGGTTGTAATTCAGTAAGCAGGCAAAGGTGCTAGGTTTGACTCTTATAACCTATTGGCAAGTTTTGAGCCTATTGAAGAAACAAATTCAAGCATTCAAATAAATAGATTTCACTTAATATAAGCAAACGGAGGTTTTAGATGAGGTGGTTATGCATCAGTTGGTTTTTCACCAGGGATTGGGTTGAGTCGTGAATTCTGGGGATGGAATTAGAACGAAGTTATTCAAAGATCATTTGAGGTTGGATCATCAGGAGTTTGCTGAGTTCTTTGCTAAGATAATCAAAGCTTGAACATTTTTCTCTTTGCTTTTTGAACATGCAAAAGCTTGAACTTGCTCTTGGACTTCCATTTTATTGATTATTTGTAAATGCAAATACTGACAGAAGAGGTTATATGAGTTTCACTKTTGATTTGCTCGACTAGGTTTTGTTTGAGATTGGATTGGATAGGACAACAAGTATATTTGGTTAACTTCGATTCAAGCTTGTTTATAGATGAATAAGAGCTCGAATGGCCTACGGGTTATCTAAATTGGACTTGCTTAAACTGCTAACAAACACTTTTCATGACTGTTATGTTTTCTTGTGACATTTGAACTAAGGTAGATATCAAGTCAAAAGAAACGCATTATTTCGGCATTAAATTTGTGTTGCTAGCTCTCTTTCATCAAACTTTAGTCTTTCTTGAAATCTCATGTCAAGAATTAATCTTACAATCACTGATTGGAATTGCATGTCAATTATTCATGTTTATCTTCTTGAGTTAATTATCTTGTTGGTCTCGTATGCTTCCTGTAATTTTTTATAGCAGTATCTAACTAGTTCATTTCTTTTCTTTGTAAAGGTTGGGCAGAGCATTTCACTGTGAAGATAAATGAAGGCCAGAGTAGACGCATTGCATGCATGTCCTACAAGTGCAATGCCATTTGCGATGAAGAAAAAATTAGAAATCTAGTAGGTGCCAGGGATCCAGATCTAGCAGTAAAGTTTGACCGTTTTCTCCTAGAATCATACATCGAGGACAATAAGATGGTAAAATGGTGCCCTAGCGTTCCTCACTGTGGAAATGCAATCCGTGTTGAGGATGATGAGTACTGTGAGGTGGAATGTGCTTGTGGTCTACAATTCTGTTTTAGCTGCTCGTCTGAAGCTCACTCACCTTGTTCATGTCTTATGTGGGAGCTTTGGATGAAGAAGTGCCAGGATGAATCGGAGACAGTCAATTGGATTACAGTCAATACAAAGTATTGTCCAAAATGTCATAAACCTGTGGAGAAAAATGGAGGATGCAACTTAGTGCATTGTGTATGTGGACAACCATTTTGGTGAGTTTTCTCATTTAAGAATGAAATGGTTACCTTCTATGTTGATATATCATTTTGTCTTCCTTCTCCCAGCAGGGCAAAAAGAAGAATACAGTTACCTGTAGACTTTATCTATCTTCAGCAATGAATACCTGGAAAGTTTTTTTTGAATCATATACAATGCCTTCTGTGATTTTGATTTTTGATGAACTTTTTTGCTTTGTATTATTTACGATATTTAACATTTAAGCAGCAGTTCTGCCTCTTGGAGTTGCAGGTTCTGCTTGAGTTTATTGTGCAATTTCAGGTCTTCAGCAAATCGTTTCAGTATTTTGTGCCACTTGTTTTTTCTGGTTCTTTGTACTCTGAGCTTGAGTATATCTGCCCCTTTTGTTTAATTCCAATTTCACTGAATTGTCAGCTCTAGATGCTCTTATTTCTTTTCTTCCATAGCAGTAAACCAGATTCACTTATGTAGTGCTGGAAAGATTTCTTCTCTATGAAGTTGTTCTTAATATTTAATTGGTCTGTCACAATATGTTACTTTTCTTATTTTCTCAATGCTAGTATATTAGCTGAACTTATCATCTTCCCCTCTGTTTTTGCAGTTGGCTTTGTGGTGGAGCTACTGGTTCTCGTCACACGTGGCACAGTATTGAAGGTCATACTTGTGGCAGGTACAAAGAAGGTGAGGTGGAGAAAAGTGAGCGTGCTAGAAAGGAACTCTGGCGCTATTCTCACTATTATGGCAGGTTTAAAGCTCACACAGACTCTTTGAAGCTTGAAACAAATTTGGAGGAGAAATTGCAAGCAAAAATAGCAGTCCTGGAGAACAGAGAATTTGAATCAAGAGATTTCAACTGGGTGACCAATGGATTTTACAGACTTCTTAGATCGAGGCAGATTCTCTCCTATTCTTATCCTTTTGCGTTTTACATGTTTGGTACTCAGCTATTTAATGATGAAATGACACAAAAGGAAAGGGAAATAAAGCAGAATCTTTTTGAGGACCTGCAGCAACAGTTTGAAACCAACATTGAAAGACTTTCATTGTTTCTGGGAGAGCCTTTTGCTGATTATACTGAAGATAAAGTTATGGAGTCAAGAATGAAGATTATTACTCTCTCTGGTGTCACTGACAACCTCTGCAGAAGAATGTAAGCTTGCTGAAATTCAACTGATAAGTATCTGAATAGCTCATAAAAAGGGCTGTTTCAGTTTGGATTCATAAATAGATTACATAAAGTCCATTTATAATATATATCATATACAAGGGTGRTGCATCTGCAATGCAAGAGATACAAACGAAAAGGTGTCTAAGAAATCTGGATAATGCATAAAACAAACTGAAGGAACTTAAAAACTGCAGAAGTCCATGATGTGTATATGGCTATTCTCATTCATTTTATTATATGGAACATGTTATTCTGCAGTTAATTGGAAGGTCTAACCAAAGTTAATCTCATTCAAATGACTTTCTTGACAGTACAAGCTGAACTTTTTCCATCCCCCTGCTTATGGTATGMGGGTGAAGCAGATAGGTTATAATTTTACTGTTAAATGCTAAACTGATTACTCTATATTTCTAATTTGCAGGTACAACTGCATTGAGAATGATTTATTGGGTTCCCTCCAGCAAACGACTCATATTATAGCCCCATATAGGTCAAAGGGTGTGGAGAAAGCATCTGAACTTCCTGAAAATATCCCATGACAAATGGTATATGTATATATGTTTTTGACTGACGGATCCTTGGGCAAAAAATTGTAACTTCAAGCCATTACGAATCATGGCTTCTTTCTTTGTTTTAGCTTAACTGGAAGCAAGACAAAGGATCAGTCTATGGCTGCTAACATATGCACAGGATGGACAATAAAAATAGATGCCGAACCCTGTCAACCTCTCCTCATGGAGCATTTGGATGTCTTTGTGCCCTTGAATTTCTCGTGGAATACCTTTTGGAGAATGCTGAACTTTTAATTGATCTTTGCTTGTGAGCTGCTAAATTGACATTGCAGTAGTTTTTTTTTTCTTTGTCAATTGAATGTTGCCCGAGCATGATCAGCAAGAAATGAAATTGAGGAAAGAAACACTGTTAAGAGAAGCATGGGTATATTTAACTTTTCTTCTTGCCCAGGTTTGCTAAGACTTCCTATATAGGTTTTCTTTTCAGCGTTCTTTCAGTGGATATTTTGAACAGTATATAATCTTAGATAAGGCTTATATGCTGGATAAGCTGTGCATTATTTTCTATTAAATCTCAGCTGAATCGCCATTTATTTCAATAATTGAGAATTACTAGCTTCTTTCCAGGTTTAAAGCTAATGCCTTGTAGATTGAGCGTTGGCAACGCTTAACAGTGCTATGTCAGAAATGGCTGTAACTATCTGATTCTTCTTCTGTTATTTTGAAAAGTTACAGATTGAAGTGTCATTTTGCAGAGTYGAAGATATATCTGATGATGTTAATAGAATTCTTATGTATATTCTTGTACATTCATTTCCTTGTTTTTGCGAATTTGAGATTCTTCTGAGTAATCTGAGTTTGATTCCACTCTCAAGCCCCAAATGACAACAATGTTGAAAATGTAGATTGTAAAGCATAATTCTTTTATAAAAGTTACTTAAATTCATTATGCTGCCATCAATGAAAGTATATGTTATCATTTAAATTAATTGTTAATCAGTGAATAATATTATATTAATTTGTGTAAGATATGTACGGCAAAATAGGAAGGAGTAATGTTATATTAATTCGTGTTCGATATGTAAAAAAAAATACGAATGAAATATAAAGTTTATTAGAGAATTAATTATATTTAATTTTTTATTTTTAATTTAAAAAGGAAAAAAAATTTACCAATTGAAACTTAAAAGTAAGAACTTTTAAAAATAGTGATGACGGAAAGGGCTTTTGAAAACAGCTCTTTCAAATACATAATTAGAAATAAAAACATATAATTTTGTAAATCAATTCATTCAAAAAATTGATTAGCAAGAAAACTCAAACTGTCAGCAACAACAGGCCTGGGTGACAACACATACCTTGACTTATGACGGGGAAATAAGAAGCGGTAGTCCGAACCTTGAATCCCAGCTCAGTTCAAATTCACACCCAAAATCCCYGYGCTGATTTCCAGTTCCAGTACGATCTCGGTTGCTGATACTTGAACCTCCGATYTCTTGCTTATTAACTCTGTTGCCGTCGAAGTTATCGCCACTTACATAGCAAATATCAGCCTAAATGTACAACAGCAATGTCTCAATTACGGTCTCCGATGACTCCTCCGATGAGTTGGCCGGGAAATTAAGACCTCGAGTGCGAAAGAAGCGCAGAAAGTTTGAGCTTCGCGGCAAGACTGAATTTTCTCGGGAGGTTATAAAGCGGCTATTCAAGTGGTGGCCGGCTCTACTCTTTCTTCCTGCCGCTACGCTCTTAGTTTTCGAAGCATCGCGACTCGGCGTGCAACCGAATCCACTCAGCAAAACCAATGAAACTATGAATCAGAAGAAGCCTGTCCAACATTTGGACAAGAAACTGCCGGCGAACTTGAATCGTCTGGATCCCACAACTCGAGTCGTCGGTGGCGTTAGAGAACGTGAGCCTCGCAAGATATTTGTTTCTAATTCACAGTTTTTGTGCTAATTGCTTCTCTTATACTTACGGAGTTACATTTTGTGTGTATAGAAATGTAATCTTTGTTATAGTCAGAATTTATATCGATCATTACTCATTTTGTCTTACAGTTTTGCTTTACGGAAGTACATTTTGTGTGTATAGAAATGTCATCTGTTTTATAGTCACAATTTTTATGGATCATACTCACTTTGTCTTCTGTTTTACTGTAAAGCTACTAGCTTTTTGTATTTTCTTCTTCTTCTCATGTTCCCCTGGAAATGGCAGATTAATTAGCTCCAGATTCTTTGCTTTTCTACTGCAAGTTTAGATTTAGTGGAAGAATAAATCCTGTAATTGAAAAGAAGCTAGTTTATTTGTTAGTATGTTCACAATCTCGTGTGCTTTGCAATTCTGTGCTGTAAATTAATTCAGTTCTTTGTAAATTAGAAGAAGCTTATTTTTGTTGCATTGAGTATGTATTATGTATTCGTCTGTGTAGATGAATGGTTTGTTGTTTCTGGATAGAACATACGGAAAAGGCAGTTTTGTTGAGCAGTTGTTTCTCTAGCCTGTCGCATTCCTTGCTGTTCTGTTTATTAGAAGTACGAGTTCATTGAGTTGTATAGTAAATGTTAGATGCAAAATTCCTGAATGAGGGAATGCATCTGTTAAATTGCTCTGTCCTTTGCTTCTTCTCTGCATCTGCATTTTTGTCAGAAAAAGTCATCGTCTATATGGTGTACAATATACTTCTATATTGCTTGCTTTATAAATTTATTTTGACAGTACTATAATTCATGAAGTATTTTCCTGAATCTTATCAGGATGTTTGAAGCTCCTTGCTCCTGAAGAACTAGAGCATCTGGTTGTCCCTGAACACAAAGAATCTAATAAGCCCTTTAAGGAAGTGGTATACATAAGAGAAAATGCTACACCTAATGTGGAAGGGAATTCTACAATGTCTGAACAACATCTTGAAGGCCAAAGGTTTAATTTATTCACAGGATATCAAACTCTAGAGCAGAGAGAGCAAAGTTTTCAGGTGTAATATGCTGCACCCATCTGTTGATAGTGTTGCTTAATTTATCCTCCTGGAATTTACATTAAGGATCTTTCTTTAATACATTTTAAATGCCCAAAAAAAAAAAAAAAACTCAAGGAGTAACATTTACACAAGCATTGTTTGACTGTTACATTTAATCATGTTTATGATTTTAAGAGATTCATTATAACATGCTTATTTGACTTTTTAATACACTGGTAGTTCATATAAATCAAAACCTGAAAGTAAGTAGAAGATGACTTATTTTCAGTTGTGCTCTAACTCTTGTTATGTGATTTGAAGTTCGGGTGACTTCCCATTCTTTGGCGTGTTTGTTTAGCTCATGTTGGTCATTGACAACATATTTTCCTGTAAGGAGATAAATGAAACAGCAGTTGTCCACTGTGGTTTCTACGGTGACAAAGGCGGATTTAAGATTTCTGAAGAAGACAAAAACTATATGCAAAAGTGTGAAGTTGTGGTCTCTACCTGTGCATTTGGTGGTGGAGATGATCTATACCAACCCATAGGGATGTCAGAGCAATCACTTCAGAAGGTTATCATGTCAGAAGCCAAGTTTCTCCGTAGTTTATGTTGGTTGTTTAGATGTTTCCATAATCATCCTTATAGTTTTTGACTGATACAGGTCTGCTATATAGCATTTTGGGATGAAGTTACTCTTGCTACACAAGAGGCAGAAGGGCATAAAGTCGGTGAAACCCATTTTATTGGGATTTGGCGCATTGTAATAGTTAGGGATCTACCTTTTAGAGACCAAAGACTGAATGGGAAAATCCCTAAGGTATGGAACTGTTTCTTCTTCAGCAGTTGTCTCTAAGTTTGATTGGGTTGCTGCCAATTGCTTGTGCAATTTGATTTATTTTCATGATTATCCAAAGAAAAAAAGTAAAAAGAAAAAATGTCTTTCTGCTCTGAAAAAAGAATGAGAATGTGGTGACCACACAAATGCTGGTGTCTGCACCACTACAGATTTCTGCAATTCTATCACTATCATATATGTGAAGTGTCTTTCATTTGAAATAGTGTATCAGTGCGAGTTAGCATTGTTTGGTTTTAGCAACCTTGTATACAGCCTGACAATCATAGTTCATCTCTGATATGGTCAGATGCTTCCCCATCGTCTCTTTCCGAATTCTAGGTACTCCATTTGGGTAGACTCAAAGTCCCAATTGAGAAGGGACCCTTTGGGAATATTGGAAGCCCTACTATGGCGTACCAATTCTGAACTTGCTATTTCAGAACATGGTGCCCGTAGTAGTGTGTATGATGAGGCTAATGCTGTGGTTAAAAAGAACAAAGCAAGACCAGAAGAGGTCGAGGTTCAATTGATGCAGTACCGCAAAGATGGCCTCCCTGAAGATAAGAGATTTAATGGGAAGAAAGGTATGTTTGTATGCGCTTCTGCTTGTTTTAAACTTTTTTTTAAACAAAATTCATAATTTGAAACTCAGGGGAAAAAGAAGTTAATTGTGCTTAGTTACATACACTCTTTTCATAAAAAAATACAGAAACATGGGAAGTTTGTTTTGTTCCTCAGAAACTGTGTGCTTTTTGGGAATTGGAGAATCCAGTGCTATCTCTTATCTGCCGTCTTTGCTTTCCCAGCATGAAACTTCAACCTCATTTTACAGTAGACCCCTTGCATTGACCAAATAATTGCTGCACAATGTTGGCTTACTAATTAGTTTAATCTTCACTATATTTYTACAGCTCTGGCTGAGGCTTCCATTATTGTGAGGCAGCACACAAAGTTAACAAACCTCTTCATGTGTCTCTGGTTCAATGAGGTAGTTCGTTTCACTTCACGTGACCAGCTAAGTTTTCCTTATGTTCTCTGGCGATTCCAAGAGTTCAGGGGCATCAATATGTTTCCTGTTTGTACACGTAAAGATATCGTTAACAGCATGGGCCACATACGCAAGGCCAAACCTCTAGATTGATTCTTCATTATATTTTTCCATGTGTGTAGTGTTATTTCGGTTTCCTTACCTTCAGAATCTTGGAGAAGGAAGCCCATGTGTAATCATTCTATTTTATATGTATCTAATCTTCTTCAATCATAATTTTTTGTTCTCATAACTTTTGTAGAAGTACAACATCTTCACATTTTTTTGAGGCTATGAGACTTTGAGTAGCAAAGAGGGATATTGTCATATTTGAAGTCTGAAACTGTACGAAGTTTACCAGAATCCTTTGATTATTTAATCACCATATATTCTGGTGGAACATGGCTGTAAATGTATTTTAGTTTTGCTCAAAGATTAAAAGCACTCGTGGTCATCATTATGGTCTCTGTCATTTTGTTCACAGCTCCCACAATAAAATAGTGCAAAATGCAAAATTGAAGTCGTTGTCTAGGTGATGTCCACCCGAAAGAGTGTCTTCGGAGACAAATATTAATTTCGAATTCATGGCAGAAGACTACTGAAACTGGAATTTAACTCATTTCTACAGGGTCAATGGTTAGAGGATTAGGTGTACTAGAAGGAAAGGTGGATTGGGTGGCCAAAACAAATAGCAGAAACAATTAAGAGAACTGTATTAAAGCACCTCTTAACAGAAGCAGATACAAAGCAAATCCATCACCAACATCAAACAAAGATCTCTTCCAGATAATTATGCTGCCAAGGATCATATTCTGCACTGCAGTTTTTTTAGCAGTAGTTGCTGTTGTACTCTTGGCTCTGTTCTCTCCCATACCACATCAAAAGGCAGCAAGAAACGCTAGGCCCTGGTTGGCCTTGTCTTTGTACATTCAGCAACCCCAAGTAGGTGGCTCTCACATGCACCCGGTGGATCCTTCAGATCCCGGAGCCTTGGTCTTTCATCGTACACTCACAGAGGGACCTCAGAACACTTCTAGGGTGGTCGGAAGAGCCCAAGGTTTTATCATCCCTATACAGAATTTTGCTCATTCAGCTTTCAACATCATTTACCTTACCTTCAACACTCATGAATACTCAGGCAGCCTTAGTGTCCAGGCCAAAGACATAACACAGGAGGAGAAAGATGAACTCATTGTTGTTGGTGGAACAGGGTCTTTTGCTTTTGCTCGAGGCCTTGCAGTTTTAGCCCAGACAGACAACCAAGACTCGACTTATCATATAAAGCTGCACTTGAAATTCCCTAATCGATCGCAGACCATACCGGGTTAATTAAGCTGCAAAAATCTGCTTCCTCTTCATTTTTTTGCTTTTTGATTCTTTCTTGATGTGGAAGAAAGCCCACCTACACTACCATAGCATGTACACAATTTCAAATGAGGTTGAGTTTCAAATGATATCAAATTAGTCCCACTTTTTCTGCAGCTACGGAAAATTCACTTCTGATATGGCTGAGACGGTCACCTATCTCAATTCTTGAAATGCAATTTTGAATTTGGAGATAAGAGAGAAAACCTACTTGGAATTTCCTATAATAATTTCAAGACCATGGATTCTTGGAAAAATGGCTTGTGTAGAGCTCTTCGGAGGCTGTAAATATAAAAATGTTATATGGCAATCTCGTAATATCTTCTATTGTTAGTTATTTTTAATTATTAATATTTATATTTCTTAAATATTTTAATATCGATAAATTCATGCATTAAGTCTTCAATTGTAAGCTGGGCCTGAAGAAACTTCAGAGGCACATCGGGCATGGAAATTCAGAAGAGTTTATCTAATGAAAAGAAAAAAGGTTATTGTTTTTAGAAAGAAAAAAAGGGAAGAAAGAAGAGAAACTACGGGGATTAAATGGAAACGATCTAAAAAATGTAGGGACCAAAAGAGAAAGGAAAGAGAGACCAGAATTAAATTTTGGAACAAAAATTTAAAGAAAAGGAAAAAAAATCCGTTGATCCGACCTCCCCGGGCTTTTTCCTTTTCTTTTTCTTTTTCTGTACAGCTAGCTAAATGGAAGAATGTTCCAATTAACTAGTTAAACAGTAGTTTATATTTGAGTTAAACAGTAGTTTAGATTTGTATTTTTGCATTTTCACATGATCTCTCCTCTTGTATTTCACCTGGGTGTTGTGGGAAGTTAAGGTTTCAGACGAACGCAAGGTGAATTCCTGCAAATATGGCGAAATCGAGCGCTGACGATGAGGAGCTCCGGAGGGCTTGCGAAGCGGCCATCGAAAGCACCAAACAGAAGGTCGTAATGTCGATCCGAGTGGCTAAGAGCCACGGGACCTGGGGCAAAGGAAAATTGGGCCGTGGTCAGATGGCCAAACCTAGGGTTCTTGCAATTTCCAGTATGTCAACGATTTCCATGGTTGGATTTTGCATTGGCATTTTCGTGTTTCTCATTTAATGTTAGAAATGTCCAAATCTCGCTGCTAGTTGGATTATGTTTTGAGCTTCAATTTCGATTCGTACTTGRTGATGTCTGCGCCTAGATGTCAGGAGCAAAGGAATGGGCAGTCACGAATGTTCTTCTTCTTTCTCCATTTTTCCAAACTATGATGGTTTAAGACTTAATCGAGAGTTGCTAAATCAGAACTTGATTCTCTAGGAGTCGCAATCATCCGTGAATAAGGATATGTTTAGGTGTTAAAATTTTGAGCTAACGGTAACCTGAAAGACTGCTTCTTTCTGTGGTTGGCTTGTGAAGGAAGTTCTGGCGGAGTCTAAATAACCTGCAAAACGTCATGCGTTCATCTTGCTTGAAATTACTATGCCGCTGATATCTTTATTATGTGGATTAACAATTTTAAGGGATTGTTGTTTGATTTCAAAATCTGTGACAAGCTATTGGGTGATAGGGGAAGTGGTTTAGCAGTTTGGATCCTGGTTGAGCTTATACATCAGATTGGAGAAGCCTCATAGAAGATGAAATGATAATGCATCACTTGTAATTACGATGATGATAGTTTAGATCTCTAAGTCTTCCAATCTAAGGAACATGCTGCACACATGGCATAGAATGCTCTTTCCTTCTGTGCATGTCTGCTCAGAGTGTAGTGGCCATGCTGCCAAGGTCTGAGCAATTTGGAAGCGTGAACAGTGACATGGCCTGGCCATGTTTATGTTGGGACTTGAGCATGCACTTGACATTGATATTCCTAGTACTTGACAAATGTCCGAGACCTCTTCCACTTAGCCCTTATAGATAAAATGCATGCAATTCAGAACTTGAACTTAGTTTATGGTTAGTTATATGACTAGGAATGGCCATTTCCATAAAATGTGCTATGATTAGTCATACTTGTTTGTAAGTTCCTGTTCTTTATATTATTCAATTAGGAAGATGACCAGCAACACAAACTCTAAATATTCTTGTCAAACAAATGTTGATAATGGAAATGATGGATTTGATTAGGTGTTCAGAATTATAGGTCAAGAATTTAGAAGAAATAATACTTTGAGTGCAAATTATCATTTTATGACAATTTTATTCATATTCCATGAATAAAGGAGAAGTTTTTGTTCTTAGATCACTGAGATAACTGTGTACGTAACAACTAGTATTTATTGAATATTGCATAGTTTATGTGAGTTTTGACTTGTAAAATGTGAATATCAAAATGGAATATTTGACTTACTAATTTGGAATAATGGATTGTTATATTATGATGTGTTTATATGTTCTACAGACATAAAGACTATGTTCAGCATCTTGCTTTTCTCTCCTGCCTTGACTTTCTTATTTTCTTTTTTTTTTTTTTTTTGGGGTGGGGGGGGTACACTTCCTAGAACTTGTAAACATTTAATTTATGCATTTATAAATGCGTTCTTAGTTATTTGGTTTGTATGGAAACATTTTATCCCAATTCTTTTCATTAATTTTGTTGAGATGCTTAGCCTTATCTCATAACTGCATGCAACTTTTTCTCCCAGCGAAAGCAAAAGCTCAGAGGACTAAAGCATTTCTTCGTGTCATGAAATATTCCACTGGAGGAGTTCTTGAGGTAATATTCCGTATTAACTCTTATTTTTTTTTTTTTTATTTTTTGGAGTTATTTGCAACAGCTAAGAATCCTTACAATTGCAGCTGAGAAGGGGTCAGTTGGATAAATACAGTTTACATCATTTTAATTTGACAAAAGTTTTGACATTTTGTTTATTTTTTCTTTATATGCCTCCTGGAAACCAAGACAAGGAAACTGTTTCAATCTTCGCAAACTAAGAGTGCCAACATGTCTGAATTGTCATTTATCCAGGTTGAAAAGGAAGAAGGTCAAATACAATAAGCTTTAGGTATTCTTTTTTAATTTTAGTAATGGGGAAATGGGAGAAGCCAACTGAAGTTATATGTTTCAGGAAGGGTAGCTGACTATGTAATCTGATCTGTGAATTGCATATACAGGTCTACCTTATGATATCTTTACATTTCTAGCTCTTTAGTTGAGGATAAGGAACTTTTGAGGTCCTTGTACCAACTCATAATTGGGAAGGTTGTGAACATAGAATGACCAGCAATAAAGAAGTTGACCGTGAGAGTCAGACTGTTCGTCTATGTTTTGTTGAAGTCTATGTTTCATGTTTTAGCTGATAATAAACCTGCTCTTTGAATCTGTAGCCCGCCAAACTCTACAAGCTGAAGCATCTTTCGAAGGTGGAGGTTGTAACAAATGATCCAAGTGGATGTACATTTATGCTGGTATTCCTCATTGAATAACCCTGGGATAGAGCATAATTCTTTTCAAGATTCATTCATTTTGGAGGTCTTTGTTGGTTAAAAATGTTTGTGAACTTATTTCGATTAGTCTTTTTCATTTAGGGTTTTGATAACCTTAGGAATCAGACAGTTAGCCCACCACAATGGACCATGCGTAATGTTGACGATAGGTATGTCATGAAGTGCTGTGCATGTAAATGTTTGAATTTCTCAAGTACTATGGTACTCTTAATGGRTGTGTTTTATTTTTGTACTTGACATGCTTATTTGTTGTAGGAATCGGCTTCTGATGTGCATCTTAAACATCTGCAAAGATGTCTTGGGTCGTCTTCCCAAAGTTGTCGGGATAGATGTGGTCGAGATGGCTCTTTGGGCTAAGGTGCATTGCAACATGTCCCACTGCTCTTGGATAAACTTAGCTCATGTTTTTGTTTTTTCTTTTTTTCCTTCTCCTATAGTATTTACAAAGTAATGTTTGTCTCACAGAAAAGCTCTTTTAATTGTGTCACTTACCAGGATAGGCAACATATCTGGCTCATACTTGGGATGTATTTGTTCTGCTTTTGGACTTATTCATGTATTTTTATCTTGCTGCTATTTGTCTATCTTTTATATAAACTCTCAAGACTAAATTGAATATATTTGTCCGATAAAATTGAGAAGACAAGAATATATTTATCTTGCTGCTCGCATTAATTATGCCTCTGTAGCTTAGTTTTATTTCCGCTTCTTTTTTGATCAATTATGCCTATACTGAAAGTATGGCTTGAAAAGCAAATATCTTCTTCAAAGATAAAAACATCTTCGTCAACACCAATTGATGGATTACATTGGTACATCAATATGCTACATTTTCATATTGATTTAAGTATGATTCTCTAAGTATTCAGTGTCCAATTTGTATTCAGAGAAAAGTGGATTGTCTCTTTCTACGTTTAGGTTTGTTACTCTCTATTAATTTTCTTGTAATGGGATTTTCAACGTGATCTCTCAATATATGACTATCCAATGCAGGAAAATACACCCACCATTACGAAGCAAAGAGTGAATGTGCAAGATGGACCTGTTGAAGCTGTAGCAGTAGAAGGTGACATGAAAGTGACTGTTGAAAGAGAACTTGTTTCTCAAGCGGAGGAGGAGGATATGGAGGCTCTTTTAGGCACGTATGTACTAATATCTTTCTGTGTCTTGTTTTGTGACAATCAATATTTTCCCATTTTCTCCATGAAGTTGTATATTAAATGTAAATTTCCGATGTTTAACTTACTATAAAAATTAAAGAGAAGATAAAGATTGTCTTTGATCATATATGCATAAACCTTTAGGCTATCGGGCATCAATCATAAATTCATGTTTTTTCTTGTTTAATTCTTTCTGCTTAGGCATTGATGCGTACTGGAATTATTCTTCCTGTTAATTTGTTAATGGCTCTTTCTTGATTTCTATGGATGCTTTTTTGTCCCATTTATTGACAATTGTCCTAAACTTATAAATTGAGATGCAAGGTCCCTTAATATTTTCCTGCATTTGCTCTTAATAAGTGTCTCTTACTGTTTTACTTAACAGTTTTCATTTTTAAATGGACACATCATTTGCAGCTTTGTTATGGGTATTGGTGAAGCAGAGGCATTTTCTGAGAGACTCAAGCGAGAACTTCAAGCTTTGGAAGCCGCAAATGTGCATGCTATTTTGGAAAATGAGCCTTTAATAGATGAGGTGATTTTTCTGCTAAGTTTCTCAACTTTTCATGAGTTTATAGCCTATGGATTTATCAGTATGTAATTAGCTTTTCTGTTAGTCTGCATTCTTGTTCCAATCCATTATTGCAACCTGGTAATAGTTCCTTTATTAGCATGACCTTGGTATTATGAATCTACTGTTTTACATAGTCTTATTTTTCTTTATGTCGTTCAACCGATCTTTTGTAGCATGATTTTATCTTTTCTTGTCTAGTATCTATAAATTCCACCTTGCACTCATGAAGGTTCCTATGCCTGAGCTAGGTGTCATAAGCAAATACATTCTATAACTATTCATTAGATCTGATACTCTTTAAAACTATTTAATGTGTTGCTTAGTGAATGGCTGCTTAATACCTACAGTGGAAAAAAGRATAAGTTCATTGCTTATTAGCTATGATTTGAGTCCTTCAATATTTATGTCTGGTGCTGCAGGTATTGCAAGGTCTTGAGTCAGCCACTAATTGTGTTGAAGATATGGATGAGTGGCTGGGAATCTTCAATGTTAAACTCAGACACATGAGGGAGGACATTGAATCGGTGGGCATCTCTTTGATATTTTGCTGTAATCTTGAGATGTTTATGTTGTCTCCTGGAGCCCTTCTTTTGTCCTCTCTTATTAATTACTCAGATACATTTTCTTATAGTGAATATCTGCCTAACTGCACTCTGAATTTGCATGTTGATTATTGCTTTTCATGTACCAATTTGCAATTTAGTTGTGTCGATTAGATTTATTTTTCATCATGTTGAGTATTTTTATGGCATAATTGTGAGACAAAATGCTTTCTTGAAATGAATCCTGAAGGGTCAGAATGGTTAATTGTATCTGAGTAGCCATTGCTGTCCAAAACCATAATTTTCAGTTTTCACTTTCAACCATATACTATTATCATGTCGTGAAATCAATAATGTTCYAACCTTAATGTGTGATACCTGAATTGCTACTGAGCTATGTTTTTTTTTGTCATATGCAGATCGAAACTCGCAATAACAAGCTGGAAATGCATTCTGTGAACAATAAATCACTGATTGAGGAGCTTGACAAGCTTCTTGAAAGATTACGTACCCCATCTGAGGTATTCTGCACAAGTTGTAGTAATTTTTATGCAATTTCGGTTCTTACTTTTTAATTTTTTTTAAAAGAAAAATTATGATAAGTGTTTTAGTTAGTTATATTGAAAATGGTCTTTTTGTTACAGTATGCTGCATGTCTAACTGGGGGTTCATTTGATGAGGCCCGAATGCTTCAAAACATTGAAGCATGTGAATGGCTAGCAAATGCTTTACGTAGCCTTGAAGTACCCAATTTGGAGCCCAGCTATGCAAATATGCGTGCTGTACGTAAACTGTTCTAGTCTCTTTTGCAACTGCTTCTTCTCTTGGTGGAAATTGTTAACAATTCAAAACCGAAGATGAAACTTTGGTTTCATTCAGCTCCTTTATGGATGTGAACAAAATTAGGGGGGGGGAAAAAAAATTGAAGCCACGTGATGCTGTTTTTGATGGTTAGTTTCCAAGTAGTTAAGTGACGTGGTTGCTAGAATGACATTCTTCTGGGCTTGTATTATTAGTTACCTGAGGAGACTGAAGGAGTAAAATAACTTTTTGTGCTGAGCACACTCATTCAGCACAGTTTTCTGTTTGATTGTAGCAGCTATACGTGCAATCATTGTTAAAATTAGAAAGGGACTAATAATGGAATTCTGCAAAGCCATAGGAGATGAGTCTGTATAGGAAATACAAAAATGTTTTGGGTCATTTAATGTTATGCCCGTACAGTCACTATAGTTGCTTCTAAGAACTAATACGTAGGCAAATCTATCTTAATCATTTTTCTTCCAAAATTTGTATAAGCATAATAATAATGTGAGTGATTGTTGATTTTGTGCTTTATAGAAAAGAAACTAGAAAGAGGACTCGGTTCTCACGTTAGTCACCTAGCGAGGATTGAGCAGTAGCCATCACAAAGTATTCAAAGTGCATTTGATCCTATAAAAGTTGTGCACTATTATATGGACTTCTATATTTATGGGTGAATTTAAAAGACATTGAAACCACACAACAAATATAATTCTCTTACGAGGTTTGTGATTTAAATCTTAAACAGGTAAGAGAAAAGCGAGCAGAACTTGAGAAGTTAAAAACAACTTTTGTTCGGAGAGCATCTGAGTTCTTGAGAAACTATTTCGCTAGCTTGGTGGATTTCATGATAAGTGATAAAAGTTATTTCTCTCAGGTACTCTCTGGACGTGTTTCTTTGCAGTTATTATTAATTTAGTTTGGATGAGAATCCTAAATTTGCAGCTCACTTTGATTAAACAGCGTGGACAGTTGAAGAGGCCTGATCATGCTGATTTGCGTTACAAGTGCAGGACATATGCTCGCCTTTTGCAGCACCTTAAGGTCTAAAGAATGAATCATTGATTGTGGTTGTTTCAAGCTTCTCTTTGTGCTGACTTCAGTTTATTCGTTGTTGTTCTATGCTTTGCAGAGTCTCGATAAACATTGCCTTGGTTCACTGAGGAAAGCTTACTGTAGCTCCCTCAATTTACTATTGCGCCGTGAGGTGAGAAGATGTTTTCTCTTTGCTTGCATCTTGTAATTCCTTCCCTCTATTATGTTTTATATTTATATATGCTAAGTAGTGAGTTGTTTACATTGGCTCTGACTGATTACTGTGAACCTTCTTTTGATTGCAAATGGTTATAAATCCAATAAGCACATATATCTAAGAAGAAACTTACCAGACTCTGAAGGCATCTTTGGTTATGTGTCTGTGTTAAGTCTGCTTGAGAGTATATTGGGTTTCATTCTATTGTGCAATCCCATTCATTGAGTCCACATCCAAACACAAATTATTGAATGGAATAGAATCTTTGCAGATTATGTCTTTAATCTGGTGGATTTTCAAATGCTTAGATGAATGTATTTGTTATTTATTACTTATTATGTATCTTGGGAATTCCATTTTTTAAGCAATGAAAATCACGTTTCCCAAGTTGGATAGATAATTTTTCTTTTCTTTTAGTAATAAGGTCAGTAGGAAAATGGTGTCTTTGAATGTGAGACTTAAAAAAATGTTATTTCCTTTACAGGCTCGTGAATTTGCTAACGAGCTTCGTGCTAGTACGAAAGCATCAAGAAATCCAACTGTATGGCTTGAAGGTTCAACAGGGTCCAGTCAAAATGTGAACAATGCAGACACCTCAACAGTTTCTGAAGCATATGCTAAGATGCTAACTATATTCATCCCGCTCCTTGTGGATGAGGTTGTTCTGTTACATTTATTCTTCAATCTCTCTCGCTTACTGACTGTGAGGGTATATCTTCTTTATAGTCAGACTTATTCAGTGCTTCAATTGCAGAGTTCCTTTTTTGCACACTTTATGTGCTTTGAAGTTCCTGCACTTGTTCCACCGGGAGGTGCAAATGGCAACAAAGGTGGGCCAGTTGATGATGATGATGGCAARGATGATGATTTAGGCATACTGGACATTGATGACAATGACAACAAAGCTGGTAAGTCTTCTATTTTCCCCTGCATTACGAACACCTATTTTGAATTTTAAAGCTACTTTTGTTCTCCTGTAGGTAAAAGTACTGGAGAACTGGAGGCATTAAATGAATCACTTCGCGATTTGCTTGATGGAATACAAGTAATTTTATGATTCATATTCTTCTATTTTTTATTTACCCCAATTGCTCAACTTCTGTATCATTCACCTGAAAGTTTTACTTGAATTTGGACCACGGTTTTGAGATATTTTAAAGTGTGTTATACATGGATGTTTGGCTGCGGTACATCATACATTAAGGCATAAAAATTGGCACCTCATGGTTCTTTTAGAGGTTTTGCTTCGTACATTTTTCTAAACATTTTCCTCCTCCTTCATGAATCTTAGGAAGACTTTTATGCTGTTGTGGACTGGGCATATAAGATTGATCCTCTGCGCTGCATATCTATGCATGGAATCACAGAAAAATATATTTCTGGTCAAAAAGCTGATGCAGCAGGATTTGTACGCCTCTTATTGGATGATCTAGAATCTAGAATATCTATGCAATTCGGCCGTGTAAGGGAAATCCTCCTTAATTTTGAACCTGTACAACTTCACTTTTTGTGTGATTTTGACCTATTCATTTTGTAAAATATTTTGTAGTTTGTTGAGGAGGCTTGTCATCAGATTGAAAGAAATGAGAGAAATGTTCGGCAGGTGGGAGTCTTGTCATATATACCAAGGTAGACGGGACTTCAAAGTCATGCTTCAGTAACATTTTCCAAGACTAGAATTTCCTAATGATTTAGATGGATTACTTAAATACTCCTTGTAGTAATTGAACTTCTTTATGGTTGACAAAAACTTGCATTTTCACATGATTCAGGTTCTATTCTTAGATTCTACCATCATCTAGAAGTTGGAGCTCTATCCTCTATGCTCTCATTCTTGATGTTCTATAAGTCTGCATTCTCAAATTTAAGGATGCATTTGGTTTTCCTTTCACTTCTCCTTGAACATGTGTATGTGGAATTATTTGCTCAAATTCGCAACTGTTATTGGTTGTATTATCAGTTGTATTGATAGTTGGTCTAGTTCGGGAATTCTTCTAATACCAGAGTTGTGAATTTAAGCACATGTATTCTAGTTCAGTTCCTGTCTGTAGACTGCTGAAAGTTTATTGTGCTATATTTCAATCAAGTTAATTTCCATTTTGCCCAGGTTCGCGACTCTTGCAACTCGTATGGAACAGTACATCCAAGGGCAATCAAGAGATTTGGTTGATCAGGCATACACAAAATTTGTGAGTCTTTCAACACAAAGTTGTTTCTCTTTGTTATTGTGATACAAAATAATTAGAAGATACTGACACATTTATTCAGGGTGGTGAACGCCAAAGATATGATAGGTTTGGCCATTCAACGTCCCAAACTAATCGGAACTAGAAAATAGCAATACCACGAGACTTCAGTTGGCAGTTCCCTTATCTTGTTTTCAGTTGGCGGTCCCAAGTCATGACAGAAAATTCTTWCCTTTTTTTGCCATTTTTAGATAWTTTAAGCTCTTCTACATTCATTTTATCACACTTTGCATAATTATGCTTAATCTCTCCATTATTTCCTTATTTCTTTGTAACCATGCTTAGCAAAAGATGTTTGGAAAACGGTTTAACAGGTGACAATAATGTTTGTGACGTTGGACAAAATTGCTCAGGCAGACCCAAAATATTCAGATATTTTGCTATTGGAGAACTATGCTGCATTTCAGAATAGGTACCTGACATACATATCCTCCTTCGCGAACATAGTTTAGTATATGCTATGAATCGCTAACTGCAGACTTCTTGAAAAGCAGCACTTTTTCTTTCAAAACTGGATAAGTTTCACATTTGGACTGAAACAATTGCCTGCAGCTTATATGACCTTGCAAATGTTGTCCCAACTTTGGCCAAATTTTATCACCAAGCCAGTGAATCATATGAGCAAGCTTGTACGCGCTTTATAAGTACTATCATATACTATGTGAGTAATCCAACTTTCAAATTTTGCAATATTCCCTTTTCCTATTTCTCCTTTTCGGTGCAATTTGAACAATGTGAACATGTGCCTGAAATCATTTGGATGAGTCTTATTGCAGCAATTTGAACGATTGTTCCAATTTGCTCGAAGAATTGAGGATTTAATGTACACAATTACGCCGGAAGAGGTAAGTTCCTGAGGAAGACATAAAATTCCTTTTACTTCTTTCATTTTGAAAAAAGAGTTCCTTTTACTTGATGCCTTATATTTCTTTAATTGCAAGAAGATAGCTTTACCCGTGCTATCTTTTCTCAAACCACTGAGGAGGTAAGAAGATATTTTAGCTGTATTTCTTATGCTTTCATTGAAGTTATCATGTAGTTGATTAACTACTGATGAATGTTGTGTGTCCTGTGGGTCTTGCCTAAACTTGTTCTAGAGGGGATTTTTTCTGAGTCTGTTCTCTTTTGTGATTTTAATTCCTTGGGATCAACTGCACAAAAGAAAGATCTACAAATTTTATGATTGGATGAATTTCTCCTCTGTTCTTCTAAAGTAAACTATAACAAATAAAACATTATAGTTAAAAGTTGAATAACATCTATGAGATGCTTTGAGATCATTATATCACTTACCATCAGTATGATTAATGATGTTTGCAATTTTAGATTCCATTCCAGCTTGGATTATCAAAAATGGATCTCCGGAAGGTGGTAAAAGCCAGCTTGTCAGGGGTGAGTCTGTTGAATAATCTTTGGAATTTATTGTTCAAAATTACAGTGTCACTTGCTCACAGCATTTTGTTTGTACAGGTCGATAAGTCCATTGGTTCAATGTATAAAAAATTGCAAAAGAACTTGACTTCTGAGGAGTTGCTGCCTTCATTATGGGATAAATGCAAGGTACTTTATCTCTTACTGCGGTTCCAATTTATTGGCTGATATTAATTATTGCAACAGAAAATTGGCAATTTACAGGTTATGGCTGTATATTGAGAAGAATTAGATATTGAAACAAAAGATAGAAAAGTCAATCTTAGAGAAATTATAGGATCCGGAGACAACCTTCTCATGGAACTGTTTTATCCTATTATAGTTGTACCTATAGGGGAAATTAACCTAACAGTGCATGCAAAAGAAAAGAGTCTCAATAGGCCTTCTGGATTTTTCATTAGATTCACTGACTTGTAATACTTGTGGCTTTGGTTTGCACTTGATGTTTAATTTCTGAGAAAGCTGGTTTTCCAATTCCCTTTAGTTGCCTGCACACACGCACAAGTAACTGGGATCATTCTCCAGCTGTGCATCACACGTATGAACTTCTTTTTCCCCTTATCTAGAGATCTAACATCTGCTTTTTGCAGAAGGAGTTCCTGGACAAGTACGACAGTTTTGCACAACTTGTTGCCAAGATTTACCCTTCTGAGACTATCCCATCAGTTGTAGAAATGAGAGATCTATTGGCATCTATGTAGAATACCAGCTTCTCTTGTAACGAAGATCTCTTTTTTGGAGTTCAGTGTGTTTACAGTAGTCCGGTCTATTTCTCATTTCCACCTTTAGTTTGATTCATCTATGAGGATAGTTGCCTTGAAGAACATATCAAATTTAGCTCTTGTTTGTATCATTTTGTCACAGCAGATAATTTTATTCCTCCCCGGTCCTTTATTAGTCTGATTGGATCTTTTCTTCCATCCTTTGGTTGATTTGTATAGAAAAGTTGTATTCGGCTGTATCAATCTGATGTAGTGATATCACGTTCTAAAATAAATGATTCATGGACTCTTTACAATTCTTCCAGCAGTCTGCCTATAGTTTCACTTGAGCAAAAATTTATGAATCCTCTCTTCTAGYCACACTCCAGTATTCGTTTTTAGGTGTGTTTTAACCACAGATGTATGCTCATAGCTTGTCTAGATCTACAATGTAATTCACTTCAGAACATAAAACTTTCAATCATGAAAGATTGGCCACTYAAAGGGGCCTCAACACCTCACTGATAGAAGATTTGGCTTGATAAACGCCAAAATTTTACTCTATTTCAGGATCGTTGGATGTCTATTACTTTCTGAATGAACATTTGCTTAAGGTGAAAAAGGGAACAACGAAGAATGGATAAGCAACTCAGAAAAGAATAAATAAATAATTTATMTATTAAGAAATCCCAGTACATATAGTCAGATTTGTGAAGAATTAAAGAAAAAAGAACAAAATTTGCCTAAGCCGCATTTATGCTTTTTTTTTCTTATGTAGTATAGACAATTTATTTGCTGGACCGCTATACTTGATCTTGCAGTCTAGATCCTGCAGCTGCAGGGCTTTTCGTCTTCCATGCTATGTTGTATAAGCAGCAACAATCTCGGCAACAAAGAATGTTTTCCCTTGGGTTAGTGATACAGGAAGAACTTGAACTTCTTCAGCCAGCCATTTCTCTCTCTGCTACAGCCGCATCGGAAAGTTTGGACAGCAGGAATATACAAGCGGAAGACATAAATACAGCTGCTGCAAAGCAAGCAAGATCAAAACCTGTAACCAGAGGTATGCTTTTGAACTTCTCCAGCACTCCCACTTGAAGTGTCATTACAACAGCATGCCCGATTTTCATTTTGGCTTGCGTTATTGAATTCATTCCAACGCGTGATGGAAGCGTCTTAACACAAAATTTAGTCATTAGCAGAAGAACAAGAGACTCCACATGCTTCCAGTTATTCATGAAAATCAACCAACCCTCCATGGACATTCTGCGAATTATATTAAAGTAGTCAGAAGACGAGGATAAACCTTGAGATAGTTTGAGTTTGGATGCTGTGATGACTCCCTCTCTCGAAGATCATATGATCCCACGAACAAGACATGCAACCCCATACCAAATACCATCATTGCAGTTCCCACGAGAAACATGTCTGTAGAAGCATATCAGGTTTCATTCATATTAAATCACTGAAGATCACAATATATATTGAACTGAGAGAAAGAAATTAAAAGAGGTAGTCCAGAAACTGAGGAAGATTTTACCAATTGCTTCAATTAGAAGTTGCACTAGATGTCCTTGCGCTGATCCTTGGGATAGAGCATGAAAATACTCAAAATATGACCCTATTATCAAGTAACAGCCCTACACATACAGAAATCAAAAGCTTTTAATATAAACTGAGGAAATGAAAAACATTGTTCAGAACTAAAATCGGTTCGGAAAGAACTGCAAGTTACAATTACCTCGACATAGCACAATAAAGAACCAAGTAAAGATCCTGCAACTGCAAACAATGTGAAGAATCGGCAATCCATTATGCCCTGCAAAACACAGCTTTGCAAAGTTAAAAATGGCTGCATATGAACGAAAAGCACAGGCATAAAGAACGAACAAAAGGATGATTTGAAGAATTGAAATACCTTTTCGATGAATGTCTGCGCATACAATTTCCACGGCCTTCTTCTTCTGACCTCATTTAACCTCCTAACCAAAACATGTCTAACAGTTGCTAAAAGCCAAGCGAAATCCACCCCTCTTTCCGTCTTCGTCTTCACAGTTAATGCACACTCCGAAGTCAAAACCGAGGCCTTCACTTCTACAGCTTTCCTGACATCACCACCATGCCCATGCTCACTGGACAAGGAGTCTGCATTAAAACGTCCCTTGCTAAAACACCTCAGTTTCGCAGGCCCAGATGACATTGATGAAAACTTGCAAGAACTCGAGAAAGAATTAGGAGGCTGAACATCAACACCCAAAGGTCTAGACACGCGAAGTAATCTAGCGGCCGCCATGAGAATTCTTGAAAGTGTTAAAAATTCAACCAATTCCCAGAACTCTGAACAGGGTTTGGTTTGGTAGTGAGCAATATATAACAGAGCCATGGCAGACAGAAGATTCGTGGCATATTAGCTAGAATTGTCTCTTAGCAGCATGAGCTTTTGCACTTTTCTACTTCACTTTTCTTGGAGAGGATGGTTTCGGTGACTGATTTTTTTCGACTCTTCTCCATTGACTGTGGAACTTATTTTTTCAAGCTGGCATAAGTGTGTGGTTCGCATAATGCTGTGAACCGAACACGTGGAACGCCGTATCCAGACGCGGAATTCTATTGGTCTGCAGATTTCGATCGTTGGCTTAGTCGTAGGAAGGAAGAACTTCATAACGTGCCTTAAATGAGTCACATTCCCTTCTTTGAGAATGAACGGTGCAAATTTCTTGCATTATTTAAATACTTAGTCGGAAAACCAATATTATGCTCCCCTCAACCTCAAGAATTTCCATACTCGACCCTAGCACTAAATTAAAAGAGCTCAGTCCGAGCAATTTGGTCCATTAACAAAAATCATTTGCGAGGATAGAAGAGTCGGCCAACAATCAAGAGGCCGCGGGCTGTCTGATTCGACGAACTCCACACGGTTGGTATGAGCATCAGCTGCTGCCATATGCAATTCATGAAACTGATGTTCAACCAAACCACTGGTTAAAATCAATTTAACTGCAGTCTTTTGGCAGATTAATCATATACTCCTATTTGATAGGACAAGAACGGGAGCACTCTAAAATTGCAATTACTCTTTGGTCCTGAATATATATTGTAGGTTGAGAAGTGCTAAGTAGTTCATCGATTTTGCTCGAGGTGTTGAACGGAAATCTAACAAACTGTTAGTAACATTCAATTCTGTCAAGTATCCTATTGAGTATTTTGACTTGCTGTTGGAGAAAAAGTTCGGGTCAGCAACATAACTATACTTCCTTCAATAATTCTCTGCAACCGGTCTGGAAGGAAACAGTCTCAGGAGAAATGTTAACAATGACCAGAGGCAAAACACACCTAGGATTTGAAAAGTCACGATCATAGCAACCAATCCAGCATTTCTTTCTAAGAGTTGCTGGGTTACAGGTACCCCCTTCATGGCGTACATTAATCTCTCAATAAAATTGGCAGCTCTAGTCAACTGATATATCCTGTAAACCTGAAATCCATATTTGGAAGGAGTCAAAACACTGTTTTAAGTAATGAATTTGAATCTCTAACTAAAGGATTTACATACCTCGAAAAGAATTGGCACAAGGGGCCAAGAGGAGGATCCATGACTTTCAAGACGTTTCTCAAATGCATATTGAATCAAACAGCCAACTAAGAAAGGAGCCACTGATACCAAGGCAGGTAAGCCAAGAACAGGCCAGGTGACATAGACGACAAAAAGAGGAGCAAAAACCTTGAAGCCCATTGTAAAGAATGCAGAGGTTAAGTATCCTCTGAGCCCTGTTATGAGGCTCCACCTCTTTGCACTAAATTGCAGATATGGCTTTTGAACGTGGTCAGTTATACGCAAAAATGCAGCAAGTCCAATGTAAAACATGACCTCAGAAAAGAACGTAGAAACAATTTCTGCAAAATAATTCAAAAAGGGACTTCATAAGAATCTCTCTACACAATAAGAATTAAGGTGATAGCTTAATAAAGTTCAACAAAATTGTGAAGACATAGATGTCTATGTTCTCCCAGTGGCATCTTACTGCTAATATGACAGGACAGCACATTTGACAAAGAAATCAAAACTTAGAAAACTTTAACTAAAATTCTTTTATCATTTTCCAAATTTTTTWATAACATCAAAGCTCTGACCACGGTGGTTGTTTTACACCGTAAAAAGCTGAATATAGCCAAGAGTATAGTGTACTTTCTCATAAAAGTTGGACAGATTGATATATTCTTCTTCCAATTAACATGAACATCGTGAAAAGATGGACATTAAATTTGTTGCTTTTTAAATTTTTATATTAATTCATATCTGTCTGACAACCCTGCTTTCAGCAAATCCATCTTTCACCGCTGATGTATGTTCAGAACTCAAGAGCTTCATCATCAATTTTCCTTAAAGCACAACCGTTAAATTAACTTGAACGATGCAGTCATATGTGGTAGCCAATTCAATCTAATTCCACAAAACATACTGAATATGCCTCCTTCCAGGTTTGAATTTATGCACCAGTAAACTGTCTGGCACAGAAACTTGATATACTTGCAAGAACCAAGCTTTTTAGGCATCATCAAATACACAGAATTTGTCATGTGAGAAATTTATAACCTAGATTAAGTCTACCTCATTAGTCAAACATTTTGTGTATGTGTCACGGGAGAAATTTGTTACATATATATCTAGTGCATTGGTTAAATATTTCTGCTTTCCAACTTCCAATTATGTATTCTTTCTTCCTTCACCAAAAAGTAATTTTGGATTGCGGAAAACAATAAAGGTAATAGGTCATTGGTTGAAAATTCTAAATAGTTGAGACGTGGTTTTTACATAAAAATAAATTCACCATAACTTTTACTACCATGTGTGCATGACAAAGTAGCAGGTGATATGCCACCACAATCCAGTGAGTCATTCATCATACTGAGACCAAGTTGTGCAGCTTCCTTATGGATCTAGGATTTATTAATGTTCAGCTGGCAACAAATTAAGGCATCATAAATGCAAGGAAAAGAAATCTTGATGAATCCTCTCTTTATGATCATTTCCAAGCAAAGAAGAGTAGTAAAAAGAACTATACCCATCAAAACTCAGATATCCAAAAAGTAATACCTGATAGAACCTCATTCTTGAACAATTCGTCAATAGCATCACTAATGAAGAACCTCGGGAGCACTAAGGATGAAATCAAAGCAACAGGGGCCAAAATCCAGATAAATGACCCCCTATTTTCTTCGAAAGGTGCTGATACCAATTTACTCTCTTCAACTGATTGGTGAGTCAGCCCCAGGAAGGAAACGGAACCTGGTTTACCTCGAAATGGTTCTGATCCATCAAATGCATTGACACGAACATCTTTTATATTCCTTGTTGAAAAATTCAACTTTCCGAATTGGCTAGAGTTATGAGCAGACACAATCACTCTGCTCCTCAATGTCCATTTTACTGAACCAAATAAATAAATAAATAAATTTATTAAAAAAGAATCCCAAAAGAAGACGATATAGCTAAATACAAATTCCATGGGAACAGAAACTGATAGGGGATAAAAAGAAAAAGGAAACCCGACTTGCACAGAAATGTAAATAAGAAAGTATACATTTCAGCTCATCTTGAATCCAAAGATGTCGTCTTGCACCTCCAAAATTGCTTCTATACCGATTCTTCAGTGGAGAACATAAAGGGGAAGCCTAAAATTGATGTTTATTTACAGAAATAGCGTCATTTCAAACATAGACAAACAGGAAATACAAAGACATTAATCATTTGTATCTTATTAAAACTGAAACTTTTACGAAGAAACGATAAATTAAAACCACTTACTGTGTAAGCTTGAAATGGAATCCATGTTGTTTGATTACGGGGTAAAGAACAAGTAGATTGCCAGTCCATTTGGGGTTTCAGGGAGTTGGAGTGGATGGGGTTTAGGGGTTTACGAGTTAAAAGACCGCTTAGCCTTCAGCACAGAGTTCGAGTTCTAATTGCCGGCTCGGCGGCTCCAAGGTGAAAGCTCCAACAAACAGCGTTTTACAATGTTTAAATGGAAAAGACGCTTTTTTTTTTTTTTTTTTTAAAAACTTCCTTTTTTTCCATTTGCCTAATTTCTAATTTAATCTTTAATTCATGGTTTTACTTAATCATTCTATATATTAAACGACTTCTTTTCTTTTAAGTTAAAAGTTTATTAAAGTAAAATTATTTGATAATATAATTTTATAATAAATTAAGATCGTTTAAGTGATGATATTCTTACTTAATATATATTAAGATATTATATATTAAATTACTAAATTTAATATTTAAAATCAAATTTATGAAATAAATTTAAAATAAACATTTTTCATAAATTCAGATAAATTTCTACATTCAAACTTCAATTTCATCACGCAGTTSAATAATGGAACCAAGAAGCGAGAGATGCCAGCATCTCTCCATTTCATTGCTTTGAGTCACAGATTAGAGATGACATCCTCAAGTGTAGGTGTTTAATAATTTTTTATATACTTCTAATCTATATTTGAGCTTGTTACATGTAATGGCGGATTCGAAATAGACTTCTTGGAGCAATTGTCCCCAAGTGAAAATTTCATTTTCTTTTAATTTAAAATTACTATGAGAATGTCTTTAGTTTTGAAAAGAATCTAATTAATAACAATATGAATGGATAATTTTTTTCAATGAGCTAAATAGCTATTAATAAAAATACTAAATAATTCTTATTAATATAATTTAAATAAGTATTTGAAATTATTTTTTTCATTTCATTGAGTATTAATACACTTTAAATCCTAAACCCTAAACTCCAAAAATCCTAAATGAGAATACAAAAATCAAAGAGAAAATTAATACTCATTAAATGAAAAATATGATTAAAAAACTTATTTAAATGACATTTAATAAAAAAAATTAATACTCCTATTAATGGTTATCCAATTCATTGAAAAATATTCATTAATATTACTGTTAATTAGATTCTTTTATAAGTGAAGATACCTATCATTAATAGTTGCTTATTTAATGCATTGGGCTATTTAAATTAAGTACGAGATGAACCTTACACAATGATATTATCTTATTTTTTAAGTTTTAAAACTTTCATTATGTAATCCTCTTAAATGAAAGATTTTTGGAGAATAAAAAAAAATGAGTTTAACCAAACCCGATTGATTTGAGTGATTCAATGCTCTCATTGCTTAAAAAGAGTTAGTGACATTGTAACGCTTTTCGGCTCATGTAACCTTYCATTATCAATATCAAGATCAAATTAAGTGTATAAGAAAAGATCATTCGTTTAAAAAGAAGTCGYATGTACTTTTATTTGTTCCATAACATGTTACTAATAAGTTARCAATMCGTCCCTTCCTTTATATTATCATTCTCAAGAGAACGACACACTCTGGATGTTCCTTTATCATTATTAGATGATGAAGAGGATATATCTTTATCGCTATTTGTGGTTGCACCTCCATTTCTAGAACAGCTCCACATTTTGCATGCTTAATGTTTGTGAAAATTTCTACCTCAACCGATCCCTCTCCCCAGAGTCCAAACAAAACGTGTCCTATATGGCTTCCAAGTTGATTGAATGATAACCATTTTACTAAAAAGCGTACATGTTTCTTGAAGTTCTTATCTTTTTTTTAATTCACGTTTATTATTATAAGAAAAAATAAATTTAACAAATATCAATTATTCTTTTTAAAAAAATTATATCTCATAATAATTTTTTTAATTATAATGATAATATTATTCTTTAAATTGTTCACGATTTGCATGTGATATAATTTATAATATTAGCATAAACTTTTTCAATCAATCTTTAACAAAATAAAACTTTATTTGAGCTAATATCATCATTTTCTGATGATATCAATAAAACGAAACCTTCATATTTTCTTCCTATTATTGAATTGTTATTTAGAGACACTAGTATAAATTATGAGAAAAAGCCATGAAAAGTACATTAATCATGGGCGGCGAGTATTCAGGTACAGATGGGCCTACAGCAGGACGGAGCTCCGGCGTATGCCGCTAGATTCCGCCGTAAATAATAAGCACGTGGAATTTGAGGTCGATTTTGGCCGGTAATCGGCGTGGCCGGAGGGTGAAAAGTCCAAGACTGCAAGCTTTATAGCTGTCTACTGGGAATAAAATGTTTTTGACTTTTACTTTTCATTTTCCTTTGACTTGAAAATCTTGAGAACGAAGGCCTCTTGACTTCCCACCAACAAATTAGTAATAATTTCAATTTTGTAGTACACAAACTAATATTACGATACAATAATATTTTTTTATTTAAAATTCTTAAATAATTATTCTTCTATTTTTTATTTTTTTGCATTCAAAATCAATTAATTAATATACGATTCTTCTATCTTTTCTTTAATAAAACGGACAGAATAATTAGTAAAATACCTATGTAATTAATATAACTTTCCATAGGTTATTAGTATTACTTATTATATACATTYAATAAATGTGAATCCTCGATCTAGAACGAAATAGACAAATGTGAAAGCGAGAATATTACTTACTAGTTGATCTAACGTCTTGCTTTATTTTGATATAATATAAAATATTATTATTAAATAGTTGTTGTAACTCATTATTAATAAGTTATTTGATATATTGTAGTTACACTTTTAATAAGTTACATACTTATTTTCGAATATTTTTTATTTGATTAATGTGATTAATTATGAAGATATTTGTTACACCATAAGACATTTATCATTTCTGACTAACTCGACAATTGATATTTGATAGAGGCGATAAAATTATTTGTCAAATGTAATATTCCTACTTATCATATTTGATCTATTTTTTTAATTTATTTGAACTTAATAAGTTAAGAAACTCACTTATGCATTTGATTGCAAATTATTTTGTATTACACATTCTTGTATTATTTTATTGTTAATTAATATTTTGAATTTGCAATTAGAAATTGAAGGAAAATAAAAAATATATCTCTTTATTGAATAGATAAAATGTAATCATATTTGTTAAGAATTTTAATTTCTTATATTATTGTATTATTCTTGATAATTATTTATAAAATTAATCTTTTATGGATTATATGATTTTTTTTGCACACTTAAAGGATGATACAAAAGAATACGCAAAAATATCAATTGAAGAAGAAAATAAATCCAATTGAAAGTTTGTTATTCACCTATCATTATAAATGTTGGTAACAAAACTAGGATGCGAGGTATATAAAATGAAATTGATTCATTATCTGTAATATCTATTTATCTTACGATTTTAATTAACCAATTCATGTGTAACTCTTAGATAAACTGATATTATAATAAGAGTTGAATATATTCACCAAAGGCAATAAAATTATAGGTGTCGTTATTTTTTTATGTGTAAGTTGTATATTATTATTTAAAAGAGATAATGAATTAATAGTTATCTTAAATGTGTTACTTTTTATATATGTGAATTACACACTCTCAATTGTAAAATATTATATTTATTTTAAAAATATTATTAATGTTAATTTTTAATAAATATATTTGAAATAACATACTTTTTCTAGTGATATTTTATATTTTAAATAAATTAAAATTATTATTGAATAATATTTAAATAGGATAAATTTACCCTAAGATTCCCCTTAATATAGTATAGATTAAAAGCAGTTTTGATTTAAAATATTCAAACAAAACTCCACGAGGGTCAAACCATAAGACCAAGAAGCTACCACTCCCAATTCATCAACGTTCAACACATAAATGTTGGTTTGTTGACACCGAGTACCTCTGTCAGTTCCAGATATGTYTATATATATATAGGTACAATGTCGTCGAACTAGCAACCCATTCCTCCCCAAAATTCATCTCCATCGTCAACAACGAAAGTCAAACTCAAACGTTGATAGTTCTCTGGGCTGTTTGCTCAAGAATGGCTCTGTCTTCCCTAGCTTTTCCTTCTCCTCAGCTCCAGTTTCTTTGCCATAGATCATCATCAGAATCATTTAGCAGTAGAGCGATCAATGTCCGGCCAATTACAGCTTCAGTTTCAGAGAGACAATCAATTAAACCACCAAAATCACAGTCGCCTCCCCCGGTACCGCCGTCGGACAAGGCCACAAACCTYCCAATCCGGAAAATCCCAGGTGGCTATGGCCTTCCCTTGATAGGCCCATGGATAGACAGACAAGACTACTTTTACAATCAAGGCAGAGAAGAATTCTTCAAGTCCCGAATCCAGAAGTACCAGTCTACTGTATTCAAAACGAATATGCCACCTGGTCCCTTCATTTCATCCCACCCAAACGTCATTGCGTTGCTCGACGGCAAGAGTTTCCCAATCCTCTTTGACGTCTCAAAAGTTGAAAAGAAGGATCTTTTCACAGGCAGTTTCATGCCTTCTACTAAACTCACCGGCGGGTACCGGATCCTCTCCTATCTCGATCCTTCTGAGCCGAACCACGCCAAGCTAAAGAAGCTCATCTTCTTTCAGTTATCCTCTCGAAGAGATCACGTTATCCCGGAGTTCCATAACAGCTCTTCCGAGCTATTTGATGCCATGGAAGGGGAACTTGCTACCAAAGGTAAAGCCAACTTCAATCAGGCCAATGATCAAGCAGCTTTCAGTTTTCTAGCTCGGTCTCTGTATGGAGCCAACCCAGCCGATTCAAAACTCGGCCTCGACGGTCCGAAATTGATCGCCAAATGGGTTCTCTTCAATCTTCATCCTGTCCTTACTCTTGGCCTTCCGCGGGCTCTTGATGACCTTTTATTACACACCTTCCCCTTACCACCGGCTTTAGTTAAAAAAGACTACCAGCGACTATACGATTTCTTTTACGAAAACTCCACTTTCTTCCTGGACGAGGCCGAGAGAACCGGCCTCTCACGCGAAGAGGCATGCCACAACCTGCTCTTCGCGACGTGCTTTAACTCCTTTGGCGGCATGAAAATCTTCTTCCCCAACATGATGAAATGGATCGGCCGTGCTGGAGTCAAACTCCACACACAGTTAGCCCAAGAAATCCGCTCAGTTCTTCAATCATTGGACAACAAAATCACAATGAGAGCCCTCGAGAAAATGCCATTAATGAAGTCAGTCGTTTACGAAGCTCTGAGAATTGAACCACCAGTACCCTCTCAATACGGAAGGGCCAAGAGGGACCTCATCATTGAATCACACGACGCGGCATTTAAAGTAAAAGAAGGAGAGATGTTATTCGGGTTCCAACCTCTCGCAACTAAGGATCCCAAGATTTTCCAGAGGTCCGAGGAGTTTGTGCCGGATCGTTTCGTCGGCGAAGAGGGGGAGAGGTTGTTGAAGCACGTCTTATGGTCCAACGGACCTGAAACAGAGAATCCAAACGTCGGCAACAAACAATGCGCCGGTAAAGATTTCGTCGTGCTAGTTTCCAGGTTGTTGTTGGRGGAGTTCTTCCGGCGTTACGATTCGTTTGACATAGAGGTCGGTTCGTCGCCTTTGGGTGCTTCGGTTACCTTTACGTCTTTGAAGAGAGCTAGTTTCTAAACGCCGACGAAGACTGCGATCAAGTTAATTTTGACTATTTTCAAGGGCAAGATGGGAAAGTAAGTGAAAGGTTCTTCTAGCTACTTCCAAAGCTGCATCTGATTAGACCGGCGAGGGCTGCTCCTGGTCATCTACGGCTAAGAAGTTGCCATCACCATGAGAACTTGTAAAGATTGTGAGATTACCGAGTTTTATTTTTATAAATATTTTTCTTTCTTTTTTTTTAAAGAAATTTGTATTTTAATTTAAATTGGACAATTCAATTGACTCAGGACTGGTATTTTAATATACATTTTTTTTGAATAAATGCATTTTAATATACATAAACACTAAATATTTTCCAAATCCTAAATGAAAAGACAATAATGGTCACCATTTTTGTAGCTCCAATTCAATCCATTTTAAGGGAGAGACCGACATGCGGATGCACGGATGTCCTTCTCATCTTTGCTTGTTAGATTGTGTTTCATSCTTTAACTTAATTTCTATTGGTCCCACATGATATTAATAAAGTAATAATAATAATAATAAATTAACGAGTAAATGAATGTTTTTGAAAGTGGCTGATTTTCTCAACTATGATTTTAGATTCGTACAATTTGATGGTTGAATTATTTAATATGAGACAAGATAGCGGTGTCCAGCTGGAGGACCAATACAGATCCCCCAACGTGGGTGATAAAATATGATATACCAATGGGATTCCCTACGCCATGCCATGCTAATCTCATCGTGCTTAACTCCTATTTTTCAACAATTAAATTGTTAATTTTACCATTTTTACTTATCAATCTACYCGATATTTAATTCGTAAGAGTGTGAGCGATACCAAAGCTTTATTGTGAATGTGTTTTAAGTAGCTAATAATCAATAAATTATATTTAATTCAATATTAAAAAGTCATATGAATTACAAAAATTAAATCATCATTGGACAAATACTAATATTATCTCTRATATTTATCGCTAAATAAATGATTTAACTTATTTATTTCAAATAATTTATTTTTTTTATTGACATTGAAAACTTTCAAATTTTACWTTTTTATTTGACTCCCAACCATGCTGAAAAGATGTCACGTATTAAAATTGTTAATACACAAAAACTAGAGGCAATAACAATTGATATTGCTATTATATAGTTTTGAGATCTGTCACATTGCAATAGTGGCCTCTTAGATTCTTTGAGTATATAAGAAGAGATGACGTGTATCGATTAAGAATGTTTTGTCATGATTCATGATTAGGAGCAAATAATTGTAGGATTAAATGCTGGAAACATGGTTAATTGTTTCCACTTTATTTTTTTAGTGCTTTATTTATTCTTCTGAGTTCTAAGATGTTTCTCATAAGTAGATTTTATGTGTAGAAAAAGAAACATCAAAATGCTCGTTTGTTTAATCATTTTCCATGGAATTGATTCGAATTTTGAGCATATCTCAAATGGCCTAATTCTGGGTGCATTACCGATTTTGACCTTAATGCATGCGCTACGAGATTATGTTGTAGTAAATATTATCTCTTTTAACTCTTAAATAAAAGTAAAAAAGATATTACAAGAATAAAATAATATACATAACGTATTTTAAAAAACATTAAAAAATTATACGAAAAGATTCACTGAACAATAAGATGGACCAGTGATGCCAAAAGGCTATCCATCTTGAATAGTAGTTGATTTCACCCACGTTTTCTTTATTCTTTGGAATGTGGAGAGGGATAGAAAAGCATCTCGGGTCGAGCACCAAAGGAGTAAAAGTCCGACCACCATATAATTGAGAAATGGTACAGGTTTTTATGGGTCAAGATTCCTCAWCGGACGGCTCCCGTTAAAGTTGTGAAGGTCCAATTTCAATTATGGTATTTCACATGGAATATTTGCTTTTTCCTCATTTTTTAATCAATAATACATCTGTTAATTAAATTTTTTTATATAATTAAATTGATAGAAATATGAATATGAATGGACCTCCTGTTATTAATTCATCGTCATGATGTTCTGCGAAGAAAAGTAGGAAAATGGAAAAGTTGATGCATTAGTGCAAGTGCTTTCAGGCCAAGAATCGTCTGGCTCTCATAAGGTATCCTGGTTTGAATTCCACTTCACTTTGATTTGGGCCTAGAGCGTGCACCCAAAAGACTAGTCTTAATCCAATCAAAGTTTCTTGGACTTATTACTGAAAGGACATTTTTTCGCAAGTTGCTTTTCCCTCAAAGCTATATCAACTATTATTCATCTCCTATCTCAACGACTGGATCCTTTTGTAAAGTCACGTATCAAGAATCACCACATTGGCTGTCTAGTAGGATGTGGGATTTGAATTGCTGAAATTAAGGTCGAATTTGAGCTCTGATATCACTTTATCACCTAAAAGGATTATGTTAGGTAAATAGGCTCAAAGATCAATATGAACTATCATTAGGATAGGAATGGCAAACGAGTCAGTTGGTTCGGGCTCAACTTAATTTTGGCTCGATTCATTTTTGTCACTATAGCAAATTCAAGTTTAGTTGAGACGTAGTCGTAAATGAACAAGTTTCCAAATCATTAACTCATCAAACTCAACTCAACTCATAAACTTGTAAGTTGGCTCATGAGTTAGTTATTAGAAAAACAGTCAACTCAATTTGAGGTTCGACTCGACTCGATTCGACTCAAATAATTTGGCTCACAAGTTAGCCGTCTGTTTTCTTCCAAATGCTATACTTTTTGAAGCHGTAAAGTTTCATAGGTAAAATATTTTCTTCKTTGACCAGCTATATTTGTTCCTCGAAGGTGTTTTTTTCTTAATTATTTATTTCTTTATTTACTTTTCTTAAATAAAATTTTTATTTCCTTTATCCCTTATATAGTTACATAAAATTTTTGATTTTCTTACTTAACAATCACTTCGTTAGCTAAAATAATTTAAGCAATAAGCACAACTTAAAATAAAGCTTAAATTAATAAGTTAATAAAAGGAAAAACTTGACTGGCTCGCCCAGCTAGACTCACCACACTCGTGGACTTGCGGGTTTTGCATTAGAGCTGAACTGACCTCCAACTCTTGACTTGTCAACTTGACTCGATTCCGTTTGTCACCCTCGGCCAGCTCATCTCGCCTGCGCCAGTCAATAGTTCGAGCTTAGCTCAGTTCAGCCCTAACCGGCCAACTGGCTCGTTTGTCATTGCTACATTAGGTCCCGGAGAACTTKKWTMGSKAAAKCRRKWTTWKCKAYMTTTMGYWKAWWAAWMYAAYAAGAAAGCTATGAACAAGAATATATTATACAGGCTAGTAGTAGTGATAGCTCTTCAGGGTAGGTAACCACTGTTTCCAAACCGAAAAAGCATTCTGCAGCTGTTATCCAGATATGAAAGTTATCCTAGAAGGAAGAAATTTTTTCATTATCGAGTTTCGTGGTTGAGTAAACTGTTTGACYATGGTGAACTTTGTTCACTTGGCCAGGGGTKCTGTACAGAAACAGGGGAATAAGTTTTCACCCTGTTCATTGAATTCAAACTACCAGATAACCCTCTGTTGAATTCTTCCTTCGTAATAGTATGATTTAATGGTTTCTCACTAGTTGAGGATGATGACGAACAAGAGGATACCTCTGATGAAGCTGTAAAGCCTGTGATATTCTCTTCTGAATGTGACCATTTACTAAGCCTGATCTGTTCTAGTTCAATTGCCACTTCCATCATTGGTGGCCTCATGTCCCTGTGAAATGCCAGACACCTGAATGCCAATTCGGCCACTTTGTGTATTGATGAATGAGTCCAGGCATCATTGCTTGGCTCAAGGATTGGATCTATAAGTTCATCTAAACATCCCTTCCCTATCCTGTCAACAGCAAGATTTGCCAAGTTTACTTCATGCTGCGGTCGACCTAAGTCCACTGCTCTTAACGCTGTGATGATCTCAATAAGAACTACTCCGAAGCTGTAAACATCACTCTTATCAGATAAGTGGAAGTCCTGATGATACTGAGGATCAAGGTACCCTGGAGTCCCTTGTGGTGCAGTAGAAATATGGGATGATCCGATCATACCAAGTCTAGAAAGACCAAAATCTGCAACTTTTGACTTGTGATCATAATCCAGAAGTATGTTGCTGGATTTGATGTCTCTATGATAAATGGGGGGATGAATAGCATTATGGAGATAAGATATAGCTTGAGCAGTTTCAGCAGCAATTGTGAGGCGAACTGTCCATGGTAGCCCAATGCCTTTTTCTCTTTGTAGGTGCTGAGACAAAGTTCCATTGGGCATGAACTCATAAACCAGAATCTGTTCGCCCTTTTCTATTGAACAGCCTAAAAGACGAACAAGATTGGGATGGCTCACCGAAGAAATGAGCTTGATCTCATTTATTACATGCTCCATGCTGTCAGTATCTCTGTGCCTAATCCTCTTGATTGCTACCCATTCATCATTGTGTAGCTTTCCAGAATACACCGTCCCATATGCACCAGTGCCTAGTAATCGTTTATCAGAGAAAAAATGTGTTGCTCTTTCGACTTCTTTGTAAGGATACACAGGAATATTCATTCCTGTGGCTTCGCATAATTCACGCTTTGTTTTCTTCCTGCTTTTCTGTTTAGAACGCCTTCGAAGGTAACAGCATATTAGGCCTACACTAACCATTATTAAAGCTCCTGCTGCTACACCTGAGAAAGGAGGATTCCACATTAAACATGTTTAATATCAGGAAGATTCACATATATCTCTATGAAATTTATGATTACCTCCAATTAAAACGCCAACTCTTGTTGTTCCTCCACATTGCCCTGAGAGGTACTTACCCGGATTGCATGTTGCAGAGTCTGTTTATAGAAGAAAACCTTACATCAACACAGTTTTTKCATCAACAGAGTTCCATGATGATGGAAAAGGAAAAAGATGACTTCTTTCAAGAAAGTAACAAATCAGTAATCCTTTCTGTTTTTGTCAAGAACTAGGTCTAAAATGTTAGTCGGTAGCTTTCTCATCATTCTGATTATCTATTGATGAGATGACAATACATTCTATAATTCTTTGGTAATATTCCACAATTTGATCAAAGAGACATGAAGAATTTGATCCGTCAGCTGGCTTCTTGATACCACGATTTCAAAATGTACWAGAGATTTTGCATTATTCTGTCGCAAATATATAAAGTTTCATCTGTAAACCGTATGAAAAAGCACCTTTTAACAAAAGATTCATGTACCCGATTACTTTCATCAGCTCATCACAGTATGAGAAAGTTATTCAGCACTCGGCCACTCATGCAGAAAAGAGAACCACTAATTGATGGTACATCTTCAGTCAGCGTATTTTGGTGAACAATTCACTTCTAATCCACTGTATTGACTGAAAACTTATATACCAAATAATGCAGTAGTTTATGATGCAAGGGCCAGCAGCATGTTGACTTGACCCTGTGTGAAACGTTCAAAAGAAACTACTCGAGCAATTATAGATCATCAAGACCATAATTATCGTCTTTTTGTTCTTAAACTTATAATTTATTGTTCTAGGGTCCTACAAGTGCTTTCAAAGGAACATAATTATGATTTTGTCTTGAAAGAATACTTAATTACTTGGTGGAAAAACCAAAGTAGCTATGATTGACGATGATTTCAGCAACTGTAGGGACAGAAAACTTACCCTTCCGGCAGCCTGAGCCAGCTGCAWAACCATCGCCGACGAACCCGTCTAAGCATTGGCACCGGTAGCCTGGTTTTTGTTCTGTAGGTGACAGTATTTCTGTGCAATTGGCATGTTTAGAGCAGTGGCAATCCCCTCGAAGCCACCAACCCAACTGGACCAATTGAACATTAAGTGAGATTGAGGATGCATTATTACCAATATTCTCCACAGCAATCGCTGAGAAGAGTGAGCTACACTGACTTTTTGCCAAGTTCTGATAGATGATGAATTGGCTTTGGTTGTTCCTCTCTGAGTAACAGCTCACGTTACTATAGTTTTTTGCACCACAATCAAGCAGCTCAAAATGAGTCTGCACCATCGTCGTTGGTATCAAACATGAAGTTAAAGGAGTTGTGCAGTTCTCCATGAGAATTCCATTGTGCGASGTAGGAGCATAGTTTGGACCGAAGAGCGCTCGGATTGACTCAATGGAACGGCCACACRGGGCTTGAAGATTGACCATTATGTTATATTGATTTATATCTTGGATGGGGAAGTCATGGATGGCCATGGTGCCATTCGGGGTGCAATTTAGCTGGATTTGGCAGTTTGAAGAGAACCCAAAAGGGAAAGGAAGATGGCGATAGGTAACTGCACCGCATGTCCTGCTGCAACCAGCTGATGCTTGACTTGATGAAAGATTATGCAGGGCGTATAAGATCAAAGTTAGGAATTCTAATATCATGCTGCCTGTACCTCTAAGATATGCATATATTGGGATAAAGGAGTAACAGGAAAATTCAAGAAATCAGAAAAGAATCTGTATAAGAGAATAGCTAAAACGAATTGCAGACTTCGACTGACTGGGATTTCTCAGCCATCTGAAAAAAGGAAGATGATGATGAAGAAGAGTATGACTCCAAAGGACAACAGGAAGAAGAACTGATCATTTACACCTCGCAACTGTAGATCAAGGGTGGGTACTCTTGATTTTGTTTGGAAGAGATCAAAGTGAAAGAGAAATAAGGAAAGACAAGAGATCCTGCTAATTTGTCAATTTTGAAGGGGGACTTTTCCTGCGTCTACACCTCTCTGTCATTACTGAGACAGGAAATGATAATTATGCAACTGGTTCATGTTTTAGATGTTTGACTGAAAGAGATTTGCAAATTGGACCCTAATTACAAAATTAACAGATGTTCTATGAGAYTAGGGAACCAAGATTTCAAAGTCTGGAGTCAAATATTTTTCCTTAATTGGCTATTACTTCATAGATTTATCATCCAAACCATAATTTTAGGTATTCTTTCCAATAAAAAAGGTGGAAAAGCAAAATTCTCAAGTCAGTATACATGTTTATCAAAATCTCAAATAATATATATACAAATCAATATCAGACGTGAAACTTCTAGTAATACTAACGTTTTCAAAATATCCCATTCATATACCACTATAATTAAATAATTAAATGAAGAATAAGAGTCCTTTCAAACTTGATCGAGCGATAAAGACGTAGAGTAAATAATCGAGGCGACTTTCAATTCGCAAAGTGTGAATCCCTTATTTGGAGAATTTGAATTTTACATTCGAATGGGTATATTGCCTTGATCCTGAATTGAGCAGGGTTCATCACTAATGAACCCCCTTTTCTTATCAACAACAAAAGAAAAAGATAAAATTATAAATAATTAAAAAAATAACCTAATTTATCCTTACTATCCGAATCAAGTTCATCCGTTAATTTACTATGAGATAGCAGTAGTAAAGAGCATAACGGTTAGGAACAACATATATAGCCGTTAGCTTAGACAAATTTGTATCAACTTGGCATTTAATTTTCATATACTATTGTACTATGGTACCATTTATCCTTTATTTTATCTTTTGCGGTTCTGACCCMGAAGAAAGTCGTTGAGGTGGGTGGGAAATGGGTCCACTCTTAACAAATTTTCCTGAATAGTCACGCCTCATCTCATCATATATATAATTTTAATTTAAATATGGTCTCCCAAAAAATTGGATTGCATTCGATTGTCCCTCTAAAGGTTGATCTTTTCAATTTGACCTCTTACTAATATGCTCTTTTTGCGCCATTTAGTCTAGTCATTGAAGGATACATAGTTCATAGAATATTTCTCCAAGTGATTGAAGTAAATAAGATAAATTCATACTTCTGTTGATAAGTGAGTTAGTTTCGCCTTGCTTTGTGTAATATCTTGCAAACCTTACAAGAGATGTAACTCACACTAGACAAGTCTTGTGCGGCGGATAACCGAGTGATTAAGTGCTCGGAGGCAGCCCATTGATTGTGTCCTCAGTTAATGCAGAATTCAAATCCGACTTGAATCCGTAAACTAAGAGCTGACTCGATTGTTTGCCCTAAACATTTTACCACTCAGTTAAATCTCAAAGGACATGATAAATCTTTACTTAGTACTTAGAAGTCCTCACATYTCAGCATGTAATGCGTTGATAGTTACGGTATTAGAATGAATTTTAGGAATCGATCAGGGGTTAAAATGAAATGTCAAGGTTTTGAATGTAAATATGATATCATTATCTTTAAGGGACTAAATTAAAATTTGGACTTTCTTGATGGATAGCTGTAGCCAAAATTGAACCAATATGCTGAGTCATACCCTAGCCAATCATATACGCCCATCCATGTCATCAAGTTAATTTGTCCGAAAGGCCCTCCATGTCATCCTTGAAATTCTAGAGGATATCACGTCAAATAAATGGCCATAAACTTAAGGTATTAAAATCTTGAAATGTTTGGTTTAAAAAAAAAAAAAATTCTTAATCGCAACTGAAAACTTCTTTAAAAAGGAAATCCTACTAAGTAAGCTTTCTCTCAACACAGATTCATCTCTGCATATGAGAATATCAGTGACTTTCTTCTTACTGTAGGAGTATTTTGGTAAATTGACTAAACAACTTCAATAGTGTAAAAGAAAAGAAAAAATTAGGACGGCCGGCATTAGTATTAACAGAATATAATTAATATAATTTATATATAGAGTACGTAGCATGGCGTTCCGGTCGTGGTTGCGTGGGTGGCACGTTAACGCAGTGGCCATTGTTGACAAAGAAGAGCTCCAGGAAGAACAATTTTCATGGGTGTTCCTGTGGCCTCATCCTTCTCCATTATATTAAACTTGCTTACTTCAATATTCTCTTTCTTGTCTCCTTCTTCATTCCAAGTACCTCACGTTATGACTACAACAATTTTCAAAACTGTTGACCACGAGACCAACTGTAGTAAACTTGGACCTCAGTTTCAGGATAGAGAGAATGATCACGGGCCAAAAGGAAGAAACATCTTTTGATTTATATGGCTGTGATAAAGGGAAACAGATCATTCATTACCAGACAAATCTTTTATTTTATAGGTTATAAAAGAAAGTAAATTTGATTCCGTGTCTTCATTGAGTAAATCGTTAATTATATGAGGTATGATCGATTTAGCTCACGACTTAAGTCAATATTTGAAATCTTTTTTAATTTTTTAAACTCTCATAAGAAATTATATATCATATGTAGTCATTAAAGAAGTTATACGATATATAACAAATATCAAATATCTTACGATAGATTGAATACAATCAATTGATGGAACCAAATCAACTAATTATGTCACGCTACTCGCATAATTATCAATTTTCTCTTATTTCCATTAATTGAAGATCCTTTTTTCTATAAAGTTTATCTAATCAAGTAATCTTTGACGAGCAAGATCAGCTAGACTGCAAATAAATTCAGAGCATACTATTACTATGAAGATGAAATGAAAGAAAATAACTTCTCTAAGCATCCATGACTAGACTGCAAATCTTGACTGTGACAAGGAAGACGGATCATAAATTAGACGACAAATCTTGAGCAATAATTGTAAATGAATCGAATTCGTTAGGCATCTACAAAAAACGGAAATAATAGGCCTTTGAAATTTGTAGTTCAGCTCACTATGGTACAAAACAGAATAATGTGGAACTATTTAAGCAAAAAGAAAAAGAATTCTTCTATTTGGGGTCCAATCTTGTTCTTCTTGGTTTTGGCCTAAGGGAAGCTCATTGAGCCCGAGATTCCCCTGGCCAAGATCAGGTTTACTTCTATTTAGTGATGCAGACTGGAATCAGTGTGAATATCCAATTAGAAAGGCAAAGAAATTGCAGAGTTTTCTCATTGAAAGAACTGAGGGATCACTGGGAAACTTCACCCTCTGTGAAAATGCATCTCAAAGTCCATGACCCCTTGAGTCATCTTCCCACCTTGTAGACTAGAGGAAATATATATACTCAAGATATAGCTGAACCATTTGAGACGATGACGCTTTTTCCCACCTGCAGGTCTTCCACTATCCGCATGGAATCGATTTCCTGGTCACCATTTGGAAACTTTTCACAGAAAAGGAAGTGATGCTCTCTCATCTTCCTGGCTTTTATTAATAAGAAGGGAAAGTGAAGAACTTTTTCTCTGCTGCAAATACTTTTATTAGGGACTTATCGGTTAAGCAAACATAAACAGATCAAATATGAGACACCATAATTTAATGCCCATGGATCAAATACAGATTCTATATTCCAGCATGTGGAATTTAGTATTAATATGTCTATTTGGATAATAATGGATAAGCTTTTCCTAAATGTGACCATTTGTTAAGGCTGATCTGTTCTAGTTCAGTTGCCACTTCCATCATTGATGGCCTTACGTCTCTCTGATATGCAAGACACCTGAATGCCAATTCGGCCACTTTGCGTATTGATGAAAGACTCCAGGCATCATTGTGTGCCTGAAGGAATGGATCGATAAGTTCATTAAAACATCCATCCCGCATTCTGTAAACAGCAAGATTTGCCAAGTTCACTGCATGCTCCTGTCGGTTGAAGTCCACTGCTTTTAACGCTGTGATGATCTCAATAAGACATACTCCGAAGCTGTAAACATCACTCTTATCAGATAAGTGGAAGTCCTGATGATACTGAGGATCAAGGTACCCTGGAGTCCCTTGTGGTGCAGTTGAAATATGGGATGATCCGATCGTACCAAATCTAGAGAGACCAAAGTCTGCGACTTTTGACTTGTACTCATAATCCAGGAGTATATTGCTGGATTTAATGTCTCTATGATAAATGGGGGGATGAACAGCATTGTGGAGATGAGATATAGCTTGAGCAGTTTCAGCAATAATTGAGAGGCGAACTGTCCATGGTAGCCCAGTGCCTCTTTCTCTTTGTAGGTGCTGAAACAAAGTTCCATTGGACATGAATTCATAAACCAGAATCTGTTCGCCCTTTTCTATTGAGCAACCTAACAGGCGAACAAGATTCGGATGGCTCAACGAGGAAATGAGCTTGATCTCATTTATTACCTGCTCAATGCTGCCAGTATCTCTATGCCTGATCCTCTTGATTGCTACCCATTCATCATTGTGTAGCTTTCCTAAGTACACCGTCCCATATGCCCCGGTGCCTAGTAATCGTTTATCAGAGAAACAATGGGTTGCTCTTTCGACTTCTTTGTAAGGATACATGGGAATGTTCATTCCTGTGGCTTCGCATAATTTACGGTTTCTTCTATTCCTGCTTTTCTGTTTTAAACGCCTTCGAATTCAACGGCATATTAGGGCTGCACTAACCAACACTACAGCTCTTGCTACTAAACCTGAGAAAGGAGGATTCCACGTTAAACATGTCCGGAATCAGGAAGCTTCACATATATCTCTGTAACATTTATGATTACCTCCAATTAAAACGCCCACTCTTGTTGTTCGTCCACATTTCCCTGAGAGGTACTTAGCCGGATTGCATGTGGTAGAGACTGTTTACACAAGAAAACCTTACATCAACAGAGTTCGATGATGATGGAAAAAGAAAAGACGGCTTCTTTCAAGAAAGTAACAAATCAGTAACCCTTTCTGTTTTTGTTAAGAACTTAAGTTGAGCAGATTTCATTCTCTCTCTGTATTAAGCTTATGATGAGTACGAGGACAGATAATAATACTCGTAAGCTTTTTCATCTTTCAGATTATCGATTGAGATGACAAAAAATTCTAAATTCTCGATAATATTCCACAATTTGAACAAAGAAATATGAAGAATTTTGCAGTAGTTTTCCGATACTACGAGTTCAAAATGTACAAGAAAGTTCGCAGTATTTTCTTCCGCAAGGGCGGGCTGCAGGTTGACTTGACCTTGTCCGAGATATTCCAAAGAAAATACTRGAACAAATAGATAATCAAGACCATACTTATCGTCCTTTTGTTTTGAAACTCATCKTTTATACACTTACTTCGGTCCTACGAGTACTTTCAAAGAAGCATAATTATGATTCTGTCGTCGAAGAACACTTAATTACTTGGTCAAAAAAACAAAAGCTATGATTGACGATAATTTCCGTAAATGCAGGGGAAAAAAACTTATCCTTCCGGCAGCCTGAGSCAGCAGCATAACCATCACCAACGAACCCGTTTAAGCATTTGCACCGGTAGCCTGGTTTTTGTTCGGTAGGTGATAATATTTCTGTACAATTGGCATGTTTAGAGCAGTGGCAATCCCCTCGAAGCCACCAACCCAGCTGAACCAACRGAACATTGAGTGAGACTGAGGATGCATTACTATTCTCTGCAACCGCAAACAATAGTGAGCTACATTGACTTTTTGCCAAGTTCTCATAAATGATAAATTGTCTTTGGTTGTTTTGTTCCGCGTAACAGCTTATGTTACTATTGATTTTTGCACCACAATCAACCTTCAAAATCGTCGTTGGTATCAAACATGATGTTAAAGGAGTTGTGCAGTTCTCCATGAGAATTCCATTGTGCGAGGTAGGAGCATAGTTTGGACCGAAGAGCGCTCGGATTGTCTCAATGGAACGGCCGCACTGGGCTTGAAGATTGACCATCATGTTATCTTGATTTATATCCTGGATGGGGAAGTCATGGATGGCCATGGTGCCTTTTCGGGTGCAATTTAGTCGGATTTGGCAGTTTGAAGAGAACCCAAAAGGSAAAGGAAGATGGCGATATGTAGCTGCACCACATGTCCTGCTGCAACCATCTGATGCTTGACCTGATGAAAGATTATGCAGGGCATATAAGATGAAAGTTAGGAATTCTAATATCATGCTGCTGCTGCCGGTGCCAGTAAGATATGCATATGTTGGGATGAGTAGCAGGAAGTTTGAGAAATCAGAAAAGGAACTGTATAAGTGAATAGCTAAAAGAATACAGATTTTGGTTGACTTGGATTTCTCAGCCATCTGAAAGAAGGAAGTTGATGATGACATCGACTACAAAGAACGAGAAGAAGAAGAACTATRGTACACTTCTTATCTGTGGACTGATACTTTTGGTTTTGATTGGAAGAGATGAAAGTGAAAGAGAAATAAAGAAATGGATAATTTGTCAATTTGAGAGACTTTTCCTCTTCATACATCTCTCTGTCTCTACTGAGACGGGACTTGATAATTATGCAAAATAACATTTTAGATATTTGACTAAAAGATTTATGTAATTTAACTGTAATTACAAATTTTGTAGTGAAAGATTAAGAGATGTTTTAGGAAACCGGAACTCAGATTGCAAAGTCTGGAGTCAATTTTTTTTTCTTTATGAATTCGGATAAACAACTGTCTTTTGTCCCTAAACTTTGCCATTTTTTTTTTTTTTTTTTGCTCCTAAATTTTTAGCCCAAAGGAAGCTCATTAGGCTCAAGATTCCGCTGGCCAAGATCAGTTTTACTTCTTTATAGAGCAGGGGACTGGAATCAGTGTGAATATCCAATTAGAAAGGCAAAGAAATTTCAGAGATGTCTCATTGAAAGAACTGAGGGATCTGTAGGAAAACTTCACCCTCCGTGAAATTGTATCTCACAAGTCACAYCAAGTCCATGACACCTTGGGTCATCTTCCCACCTACTATGCTAGGAAATTTACTCAGGTATAGTTGAATCATTTGAGACGATGCTGCCTTAAAAACTTCAAACCCTGTTCTTCAAAAGTTRTGATCTCTTGAAAAGGGGCTCACAATGCATTCCTTCATTTTTCTTTTTGGCTATGTACTTATTAAAATTACGAGCAATATTAAGAATGCAGGTTGTAAAACTATACTTCTAGCAGAAAGGTTAAGAAATACCAGGAGGTGTAACTTCAAAAAGTGGGATAGATCGATCTCCGCAGACGCTTTTTCCCATCTGCAGGTCTTCCACTATCCACAGGGAGATTTTGAGAAAGAGGCGTCCAATTTCCTGGTCACAATTTGGAGAAATCTTCACGAATAAAGGAAGTGATGCTCTCTCATCTTACTGGTTTTTATAAGGAAAGTGAAGGACTAGAGAAAGYCAGAAAACGTTTTCTCTGCTACTAATACTTTAATTAGGGGATGATTCTTGAGAGGTCAAATACTCATTAGTTAAGCAAACAGAAACAGACCAAAGATAAGACACCAATACTTAATGACAATAGGATCAAATTAGTACAGATTCCATACTCCAGCATGTGGCAACCCATAACGAGGATGCTTATGGAAATTAGTATATTAATTTGTTATTTAAATGATAATGGATAAGCTTTTCCTAGACCTAAAGTAACTTCACTGATAAAAGAGGAGATTACAAATCTTCAACCTGCAATTATAATGAGAGAATCTCTCTACTCATCAGTGCTTTCTTGTAAATTCTTCTGTTATGCTTTGCCATAGGATACAATTTTTTCTTAAATAAATTTTCATTCTATTACTCATAATAGTTAATCAAAGTAAATTACATCTACTGAGGAGATCAAGAGAACCGGAACAACATGRACAAGTTATAAGCCAACTGCAATAGTAACTTGAGAAAGATTCTGAATCCAACTAGTTMCTCAATTTGTAGAGAACTTGGAAAAGCAAGTGAAAAGTGCGGATGTAAACTCTAAAGAGCAGCGAAAGCATCATCAACCCATTTCATTTGAGGAGCAGAAACTGTCTTGTTGTTCTTGGAAGCAAAAGGAGAGCTGAGAAGAGCTTGGACGGCCTTTTTGACGCTATGGACTCTCTTGCGGTGGCGAATACGCCTCAGTACCACTTCTCTGTCTAGTGTTCCATTGGAGCTAGGCTTCAAGCATATATGGCTGGCAACATTGCTCAGATTATTCTCGATCTCTTCTTCTTCGTCTTCTATGTTCATCTGAGTCTTTAAGCCCTGCTTTTTGGAGACAATGGAAGCCATATTTATCAACTGTTGCATGAAGCAAAACAAAGGGAGAGCTGGCTGTTCTTTGCTCTATCAGACGATTGCACTCTTATGTAGAGAAAAGAAATATGATTTCTTGGCTCTAAGATTCTTCATCAAAATGAAGAAGCATAAACGTGTAGGGTTTTAGTAATTTTATAAGCTGAATCTTTAAACGCTGTCGGTGTATGGTCCGATGCAGTTGTTGGGAATTTATGTTTTAAAAAAAAGATTAAAAGAACGGTGCATGGAATCTAGGGAAGTGTTGGACTACCTTCATATTCAAGATTTACTGCTAAATGCATTGCTGCGACGTCTGACACGGTCGGTTTGGAGCTCTTCCTGAACCACACCTCAATATTTGGAAAGGCATGATCAAGGAATCAGATGCCTAATTAGCTAGGCAACCTGTTTCTTGGAGCTGTTTTCAGGAGCTATCGAGTTGGATTGGAACATGGGCTAAGGGGATGCTGTGAATTAACAGAGATTTTGTGGATTAGCCCATCATTAGAACTAATAGAGTAACTGGAAACCTTATCCGCATTTATGGGCCTACCACTAGTATAGATTAGCAATTGAAGCTCGAGTATCAAATAATTCACCCTACCGAGCCCAATGAATGCGAACACTTACCCACCATGAAAGCTACTCTTAATTATGTTTTTAAAAGGACAAAGTGGTAGTTAATTGGTTCAGATGCACTATATACCTGATATTAAAAATCGAGCATACTGCATTCTCCTTTCTGCAGCAATACAGTACTTTTTCTCTTTGATATCTAATATCTTCAAAATTAGTAGGATTAATTCTAATTCAATTCGAGTCTCTTATTTGAAGGAAACTCTGACTCGTGATTCTTCTTACATAAGTTTTAAGGGATTTTTGGTCATTTCCATGAAAGCCACCTAAACTTATCATGTTTGACCAAGATCATTCCCTTCCTCTTCACCTCTAGAGAGAGAGTTAATGGAGAGGAAAAAGCAGGCATTTACCGGTTCCATTCACTCCCCATATCTACCAAAAGGGAAAAAATGGTAACCTTTTCTTCTTAAACTGCTCCGTGTCTTCTCCAAGTCCTTCCACCCGAACCAGCCCTACTTTGTCAAGTTAGCTTAGCCATGACAAACCTCATGAGGACTTGCCTGAATCTATCCTCCCTTCCATATGAAGCAAAAGATCATCAGCCTCACGTTTCTCCAGATGTCATTACCCTACTGATGATATATATATACCATGTCTCTGTACATTTTATATATTGAAATTGATTCCTCAATCATCTAGGACTAATGACGATTACCATCCATCAAATATGCTTCTGTTTCCATATTCCATTGTTTGAATTAAGACATTGTATATATTGAAATTGATTCCTTAATCATCTAGGACTAATGACGATTACCATCCATCAAATATGCTTCTGTTACCATATTCCATTGTTTGAATTAAGTCATGGAAAATTTGAAAATTACTTGTACTCTCTGTTGACTGAGCTTTCAGGTTCAGCACAAGGATTCACCTGAAACACCTGTAGAATGGAGGTTGCAGTCCTTGTCAACTTCCAACTAAACTCTTTTGCTAAACCCTCTTTGGAAAACGCAAGAACCAAAGTTACCAAATTCAGCAATTAGTACGCAGAACCTACCCAGTTGGTAAAGCTTCAAAATCATTCACGCTTTACCTCATCGAGATCAATCAAAACATGCTTTCCCCTACTAAATCCAGAGAGGAGATATTGACTCAATTCAGCACTATTTCTCTAATACTGAGTCATTTTATCAACTAAATCATATTCTTAAAAAACAAGAATATATTGGCTAGAAGGTTTCATTCCTGTTGTGGGGTGAGGTTCGCATCAAGAATTCTTACCAAATTGTTTATAYTCATTTCTTTACGTAATTAACTTCTTTCAAACTATATTTTGTTGATAATGGCAGAAAAATCGCCCGGCAGAGAGTGATGATTTTGGAGTTGCATGCTATGCACTTCACTTTTTCTGTGTCAAGACTTCATTTTTGTGATATCTTGTTGATTAAAGAATCAATGCAACTGTGAAAGGACACATGTATGTTGTGGTGTCCATAGTAATCATTAATCATGTCTGATTCTTGACTTTTTATGGAAGAATATTTATAACGCGTGAAGATTTAACTCAGTTTAAAAAAGTGAGTAAATGAATTATCAAAATAAAATAAAGTATAATTAAATTTTAATCCGAAGTTCATGTTCTCCTCAAAATTAAATATAAATTTGTTGAATATTTATTTTAGCTTGAAAAAAAATATATGTATATATCTGAAATTATGTTGCATGTGATACCAGGAGGGTGACCACCAAGGATTGTGCATGATTTACTTCCCGCGATAGTGAAAATGGACAAAGTATCCTATAAAGATCGGAAGGCTGAAAAGAAGATCCAATTACCTTAATATAGAGGGCCAAATAGAACCCTATCGTCAAGGCTGCAATCAAATAGTTTCCAATTATAGCTCCATTATTCTAAATGTGCTGTCGCTTCTTTCTCGAAACTTCCACGCGGCCGCACGACACAGGTTGATTGACTTGTTTATATATAACGAGTGCCAATCTCACAGTTAACTTTCTTCTTCGTGGAAGCGGTTTAGTCACCTCGGTATTTGTTCCATCCTGGTCACTCGCTACGTGTCTACCTGTCATCGGATAGTTACTTTGAACCGTTGAAGCTCCACACTACTCCCTCCCTTCTCTTTTTTACTTATCACAACAAATGTCCGTACACAAATTAACAAGCCTCAAAATCACTAGTCTTAATTTCATTTCCTTTTTTCACTTTTAATCTTAAAGAACGGGTCCAAGAATTGAGAGATAGGCTAATCGAATCATAGGATGATGTGTATATATATATATATATTTAAATTTTTCAATACATTTTCTTCTCCTCTAACTTAATTAATCCTCTTAATAATATATAAATACATGCCATATTATTGTTTGGGTAGCAGGAAGGAGAAGAACAGCCCATATGAGTCAGACAAAGGGAAGGCAATAGTATCTGTCCAAAGTTAACAAAGTCAATTGCAAATTCATCCAATCGATGTACCGTACGACGTACCTCAAAAGCTGGATACCGATATTGCAGTCTAGAAATCTTACTAAAAGTATTTACCATTTTATTAAAAATCATTTTAAATTGAACGGTTGCTAGCTATAATAAATCTTTGAAAACTACTTATTTTATGGAGATTAGTTTTATTAATTGTTCTCTAGATTAAATGCTTATATATAATTCAAAAATATATCTCTCTCTT